>JAVCKU010000071.1:28579963-28590139 GCA_032273985.1 Hypsolebias coamazonicus
ATGTTGTGATAATTTGAAGATTTGATTAATAAATGATCGCATTATTTGATGGATCAAATATAATTCAAGTCTCATGTTCATTCATGTTCATCTTGGTCACATAGAAGAAAATATCTTTAATCTAAAAAAGAAGTGAAACCGTTTTAAATAAATAATTATTATTATGAGACTCGAATGAGTCCTTTGATAATTGTTGAAAAGTGCAAAGGTGAAATAAGGTAACATCTACACCTTGTTCTCCTACATAATTGGTGGCCCGTACGTCCTTCTGAAAAATGTATAAATATTAATTTTCATATGTGACCTTGTCATTCTGAAAAGCTGCATGCAGGCATAATAAAAGTCCAAGTTTTCACTCTTCAAAGTTGATATTTTTGGCTGAATAATCTTTAGAATGATGCAGAAACTGTGTTGTTGTTAATTTATGGCTAAAAATATCTTTGCTCATCTCTTTCAAACGTTTTAAGCTGTGCTGAATGCAGAAGCTGGACGTGTTCTGATCCATCCTGAGATAAGAGGACCTCCTGAGTTGATGACCGCCGTGTCATGCTGTTTCAGAGCTCTATATTCGTTTCAATACTGCTGTAAAATTGCTGTGGTATGGTTTTTAACATTGTATGCAAGAACGAGCTTATTTCTGTGAAACTTGTCAGTGTGTTGGTCTCTGACGTTGTGGATACTGGTCCGACTGGTTCTGAACAGACCGGCCCGACTAAGTCCGTTGGTTTCCACAGTTACGTGCTGTTTTGGCTGGGCACCGCCCCAGCGATACTGTCGGATGTTACTACCTAAGTTTCAGAATTTTTGTGCACGTTGAAATGTGTTTTCCGAGTGAAAGAGTCTACAAGCTTTGGCTGACTTTGGTTGTGCTAAGCTAACGTCTTCGAGTGATGCTGTTTCTTTCATCCGCTGTGATTGGTGTGTGATAGAACTACAAGTGTTGTGATTGGTAGATTTTGGTCACGTGTTGGAATGCCGTGCTCTGATTTGCTGCAGAGCCGGTAACGTGACACTGTAAGTCTTCTCACTCACATTGCCAGACTATCCTGTTTTCTTTAAGGTTTAAACACATACAGCCTTCCCTCCAGTTCTGACACAATCGATTCGTCTGTTAAAAGGATGCTTGTTCAAGCGATTTCACTCTTAGAGTTGTAATTCGTTCCAAAAGGTTGATTTTTGACTGTGCTGACAGCTATGCTACAGGCTAAGCTAGCGGCTGCACACGGAAAGTCAACAAATGGGTCGACGGTGTCGTTACTGACTCCTGGTGGCCAGGAAGTGTAATTAAAGTCACTCTGTGTTATCAAGGAGCTTCTGCCTCCATCTGTTGGACAAGCGACGTTACATCACATTTTCAGACTTCAGTCATCAAGACCTCACATTTTTGGTTACTTTAGTGGAATAAAGCAGAATATTAATTCTTTTTCAGTGCATTTGAGTGTCTGGACCTCATTACTGCTCAGGGCCTGAATCCACTCTTCCCACCATCGGTGCCCACACATCCACCACCTGCACCTCCACTCTTCCCACCGTCGGTGCCCGCACCTCCACCGTCTGCATCTCCACCACTGCACCTCCACTCTTCCCACTGTCTGTGCCCGCACCACCTCCACTCTTTCCGCCATCAGGGCCTCAACCTCCTTTTTCAGTGGATGATTTGCAGAAAAAAGCAAAGTACATCCAACTTTTTGACCCTAGCCCACTGGGGTCAAATGAAACCAGGGCCTATCTCAATGACCTTGATTTTAGATTTAGTAGTTTCCCGAACGCTACGGTGGAGGATAAAATCACTCTAATCAGGCTCACTTCCAGCAGGAGAGTGCACGCCTTTATTGAGCATCAACCTGATGCAATTAGGGGGGATTACAGGTGTTTGTGTGCTGTTCTTGAAAAAGAGTACAGTCCACGCATGGGACCCGGTGGCCACCCAGCAGCCGAGAAGGTCATGCAGGGTAAGAATGAACACCCTCTACTCTTATTATGATAGAATCTTCCAGGCTTACTTTGGTAATAGAAACAAACCAGGCATGGAAGAAGAGGAATGTTTTAAGTTTGTTTTCAGCAAAAATCTCAACTCTGAGATAAATACCTCAGTGAACCTAATGGCTAGTTACAGAAATAGGACCACTGAAGTGTTGAAAGTGTGTGCTGTGACAGTTTACGAAACCTACAGAAAACACAAACCGCCCTTAGAGGTGTTTCCTGGTGAGATGGTCAAGTCCCAGTCGCTAGAACTGGAAGGGGCACAAGCATCTGCTCCCCCTCCCAAAAAAAGGTGAAAAAAACCCAAGATTTTCAATGTAACAGACCACAACAAGAAGGTGCCCACCGGACCAGACATACCCCGGATTGGCTGGATCTACAACATGAGAATGTCGATACCAGATGTGGGGCGCATGTCCAAAGAATAAAAAGAATGGGAAAAAAGGTAACCCATTCTACAAGAAGGGGCCCCAGGAAGGACCCCCGAAACGTGGCCTTGCTCCTCCTGCACCTCAGACTGAACAGTCCGAGACAGGCAGGAAACCACAAAAGGCCCAGAAAGGCGGCCCTAAAGCTCTGAGCTCAGAAGAGACAGAGAAACTTCGCAGTTTGTTAGAATCTTTAAAACACACAAATACAGATAACCAACCTGGAGCATTGTGTGGCGATATCATCACTGATAACTCAGAGGACACGACTGACAATGTCACTACTGTCGCTGACTGTCCACATGACGTTATTGTTACAGACTCTGTCCACCCCTCATCGAATGAAAGGGGGGTAAACTCACACACAAACGACAGAGACCCGTCGCAAACTGAACACCCAGACACAGCAGCCACTGTGTTGGCTGTTCAGATGAACCAAGGTTACACAGACAATGGTAAACGTAAGAAGAGACGTTGGCCAAAACCCAAACGGTTCCTGTGTAACTTTATCAAAAGGGGGGTCGCTAAGAAAGCTTACCTGTCAATCACACTAGAAGGGGTCCTCACACGTGAAGCCCTACTGGACGGTGGGGCCGACATAACTATTATGTCAGCCAAACTGTTAGAGGAGCTCAGGACCACCATTAACAGCGTTAACAGGGAAATACCTCTCATAGAACGTGCTGTGGAACTGCAGGGTCTCGCAGAGACGAAAACAACCCTGACAGCTATAGCTATGGTTCACATGCAGATTGGCGACATGACACTGTACCACACTGTACATGTGTCCAGGATAGACTCATTCCCATTTTTGGTTGGCCAGGATTTTATTACTCGCTTTGACGCGATTATAGATTATGGTGAACAAACTATGTGGGCCAGTGTGAGCAAACCTCTGCCAATTATCATGCCTTCTGAGACGGACACAGAATGCCTAACAGCAGGTACAGCAGAAGGACCTAAGGACTCCTCATCCGAGAACTTGAATTTGGTAAGTGAGCCTGTAAAAGCATGCAAAAACACTGAGACCCAACCAGTGGGCTTCACTCTGACTGAACATGAAAGTATCCTTTGCGAGCTAAAACAGTCAGAGCCCACTGAACACTACCTACCACAGGTAGTAAAAGGTGTAGAGATCCAGGAACCCCACACCGATGATGCTGTACTGTCCTTTTTGACAGACAAATCAGCAATCAGCCAAGCTTTCTATGAGACCTTGGTTCAAAAACAGTTGGGTCTGGGTCTAATCCAAAAAGCTTTCCGCTTTCTGTTAGACCACAACAGTTCACAAGTAATGACTGCGAAAGGCGTCATGAACCTAAAACTGAACTGGAACCAACGAGAACTGGTTCATCCGTTCCTCGGGTCCACAACTTACCACATGCAGCCTACATAGGCTCTGACATTTTCGTAAGGTTAAATGTCCAAGTGGATGCTGACAACAATGTACTGTGGTCCTCAACACCAGCCACAAAGGATTCTCCTGTGCTAGACACAATAAACCTTAAGGCTGGACAGACCATTCCAGAGGTCTGCCAGGTGAGATGGGATGGACAGATCATGAGTATGTGGAGAAATGAGTGTCCGGGTGTTTGCAACTTTTTCTGAAAAGAAATGGAAGAAGTTTTCACACAGCTCAGTTGAAGCTTCTAGAGGTGAAGGTTCACTGAGGTGTAGAACTGAGTTCAGGATAGAAAAAAAGAGCTTGGGGATTGTGGGAGTAAGAGGCAATTATATCAGAAAACTACTTTGATTTAGCAGCTTTAACTGCTTTCTGATAGTGATGCCAACTCTCCTTTAGGATTTGAAAAGAAACCTACGGCCAGTCTTTCCTTCACCTGCGCTCTGCTCTCCGACATTTTTGTGTAATGGCTTGAGTGACGTCATTAAGCCATGGATCTGATATGAGTTTTGTTTTCCTGGTTTTAACGGGTGCAACACAGTCCATAACATTTAAACAAACAGAGTTAAGCTGAGAGGTTAGCTTCTCTGTGGCAAGACACTGAGATCTGCTCGATCCTCTCAGAGCTAAAAGCTTCAATAAAACGTGCAGCAGTGAAGCGGTTAAAGACATGTGAAGTACGTGTCAAATCACACGACTTACCAGTAGGACAAGGCAAGATGATATCAAACAAAACAGGCATGTGAGGAAGTTGTCACCGATTATCAAATTACAAACGTCACTTGTTAAAATGAGATCCAGAGTGTGCCCGTGTTGTTGGGTGGGACCATTTACATGTTGGGTTAAATTAAATGAGTCCAACAAATCTAGGGAGTTCTTCACTAACGGCTTCTCCTGAAAACAAACATGAATATTAAAGTCTCCAACAATTATAATGTGATCATATCTCAGTGTGATATAAGCCAGAAAATCAGAGAATTCACTTATGAAGTCCTTGGAATGAGGGGGGCGATAAACAATTGCACACAGAACTGGAGGAGAATGTCCGAGTTCAAAAGCGCTCAGCTCAAAGCTGGAGCACGGGGGTGGGCAACTGTTTACAGGCAAAGTGTTATTTAAAGACAGTTAATAATCAACCACCCCGCCGGTCTGATGGCCACGGGGCATTAAAACACAGACAGTCAGGAGGTAATAGTTCCACTAAGGTGCTTGAATCACCCAAAGGTAACCAGGATTCCGTGAGAAAAAGAAAAGCAAGTCCCTTATCCTTAAAAGATTTGGGGCTCAGTAAACTGGTTCATCTAGGGAGATGATTTATTCAGGGGCAGTAGGAGAACAAAGGTAAGAATTAGTTCGCTTTTGGTCCAGTGGCTCCAAGCTGGTAACCAAAAAAACGACTCATTTTGATGAGGTGAGCCAAATGAGTCAGTTCCCAGAAAAAAAAGTAAAGTTTCTTCACTAGTATTAATGTCATAGAACTCAAGGAATAAGCAACGACGACTCACTGGGAGAGCACTGAAACCAATTATCGTTCACCTCAAGGCCTACTAGTGTCACAGTTCGGATGTTTGCAGCAGCTGCAGCCTTTTGTTTCTCAGAGAAGCAAACTCATCCAGAGGACAAACCCAGAACTCCTGGTCATCTTTCACAATGTCTGAAAGGGTAAAACATGGGAAGATTAAAGAAATGGAAAAGGGAGGAGAAGAAAATACGGAAAGTGAAGGATAAAAGAAAAAAGAGTGCACTGAACAATCCAGAAGACAGGACTTGCTATTAGTTTGTCAGTAGCGTCAACTTTGAACGCTTTTTCTTCAGACTGAACCAAAGAGCCATCTACAACAGATAAGATAAAAATTGTTCAGAGCTTTTCCACCAGCGAGAGCAGAGACATGATGTGCAGTTTAATTCAAAGACCTTGCAATGTACTGAGCAGAACACCCTCTTCTGAAACATCTTAAAATAAAACATGTCCTCCTCTCTGTAAACTAAAAAATATATTGGATAATAAATGTGGGTGATCAAGCTCAGTGTGCTTGTTTCGTTTGTTCCGACAGTCTCTTTACATTGAAGGGCTCAAGGTTGTTCATCATTCCGAAGTGTGGCCATCATGTGGGTGTTAACTTGTGCAGCAGGCAGCTCAGGGCCAAATGGTTTTCAGAAATATATAATTTTTAGAGTTGTAGAAAAAGTTGCTGAACAAGATTTTGTCCTTCAGAGAGACTCTGATATGGTTTACTGCCCTGCAGGTAAGGTAATATTTGGATTTATAGCTTCCAATGTTGGAGAATCATTTTCTTTTGTTAACTGAAAGAAAACATAGATCTTTCCCCAAGTATAGTTTAAATATAATAATCTATTTTATTCAATGGCTTATCACCAAGAATAACTTACATTTCAGTGACAGGAGACAAACAGTAGTGTTTTTTGTTTGTTTGCAAAAAAAAAAGAAAGTTTTTTGTTGTAAATCGTCAGCATAAAACACTGAATTAAACACTTGAAAATGAAAAAGTAAGTGGGTATTTTCAGGTCAGCTTTCCTAATTCATAAAGTAAGAAAGCTGATGAGTAAGTGTGAGTCATCTGCTAAGACAGCAGGAGACAGCGGTGATGAAAAATTGAATGTAAATGAGTATTTCCAAGTAATACACTCGTGCCATAAAATAAACAATCCAACCATTTGGCTGTTTGCTCACCCAAAGGCTCCAGATTTACCCAACGTAAGATGAGATCATCAAACTGTAAGAAATTTGTTGAACTTGTTTTTTGTTTGTTTGTCTGTTTTTTTAACTAATACACGTACTGTATTTTCCGGCAAATAAGTTGCACCTTTTTGCATAAATTTGCAAGTCCTGCAACTTAAACACCGAAGCGACTAATATAAGTTTTTCCCCCATATTTATTTAAAAAATTTGACTGACATTTGAGATGTTCATTAATAGAAATGAACCAGTAAACATTACCAGTAACAGCCACTAGAGGGCCTTCTAGGCTTTTATATGTTGTTCCTCTACCTCGCTACACCCCCTGATGCAACTTATACGCACGCACACCGGAGCGACTTGTATGGCAGAAAATATGGTACCTGTTACTTAAATGTGTTTATTTCTCTGCATGTTTCTTACCTACTGATTATTTTTAACTGTTCACAATTAAATTTCACACTGAATTTTTTTGTTTTAATTTAACAGTTTTTACCTTTTTGATAATGACTTTTTTAAAGTATGAAAGTCAAATTATGTTGCTTCTAAATAAATCATTAGTTAAACTTGCAGTAACAAATATTCTAAACTATGAAGCTGGTCTTTGCACGGTGTGAGTTCATCTATAAAAGGACTTTCCAAACAACTGCTGCACAGATAAAACTGGATTGAACACAGTATTGTAAAAAAAAAAAAAAAAATAGTAAAAAGATTAAAATATAGTGAAAATATTCTAAATCTAAATCTGTGGCGAAATCCTACATTAAGTCGAAAAATAAAATTGTTACACAGAAGGTTTTTTTTTTTGGGCAATTAATTATTTAAATACTAATAATAAGAAATGCCTTCTTGCTACAAATAAAGTCCAGTTGTTTCTGTATTGAACGTTTTTTTTTTTTTTTTTTTCACCAGAACCTCTGTTATAGAACTTGTTACGTCTGAGTGGACTTTTAGGTTTTGTAAAGGCAGGATACAAAAAAGAGCCTGTTTATGATGAAGTGGCTTCGTAGTCCAGCCCTCTGAACTCTGAACTTTGATGAGGAGTGCCTGAAGATCATATCTGTCTTTACTCCTTTCCTGTCATGGCAGTTAGCAAAAACAACTCAACCAAAGAGCGTTTTGAATTGAGAAAGTAAGAGCAAAACATCTTCTTGCTACAAATAAAGTCCAGTTGTTTCTGTATTGAACTTTTTTAAAATTTTATCATGTCCTGGATGACTGAGAACCTTCACCAGCACAAAGAGCGTTTCCTCCTAGATGAGTGTGGCGATGGTCTGTGTTCTTCACCTGACAGCGTACAGAACCCTGATATTTGTACGATTTGGTACAGTTACATGCATCTTTACACCTCTACGTTATTTTGTTTCCATATCAAAATGTGTAGAAAAAACATGGAAAGTAAAAAAAAAAATGGAGGCTGTGACTTGATACAAGTTGTAGTCTCTGTTCATAGTAGTCGCTTCATGGCCTGTGGGTAGTATTTGAGAAAGATTCTGTAGGTGATCTCGTACGTGTCTCCCTGAGGTTTACTTGGGTACCTTCTGCCATTGTAAATGAAACCCTTCTCAACTTGGAAAACTGCTTCGTCGAAGATGTCCTGCTTGTATGGCTGTCCACTGTCCAGACACTCCACCAGTGTTTGGACAAAAAGCCCCCATCGTTGAGAGTAGTAGTCTTCCATAAGGCCCCCCCACTCTTTATTTGCATAGTCCAGGATCTCACCACTGGGACCCCACAGGGTGATCTGGTTTCTGGCGTTCATGTCGTAGAGCTGCGCCTCCCTCTCGCTCAGAGCCATGGATCGTGCTCGCTCCAGCCAAGACCCCAACAGAAAGTTGCTGTTGCTGCTCAGCAAACGATTCAGCTCAGGCAAGAGGTCGTAAATCAGCACGCCGCCGGCAGTCAGCAGCTCGGACATTTTCTTATTGTGGAACGCATCAGTGATATCCTTGTAATAGTACGTTGTTAGGACTTGAAGGACCTGCCGGGTCACGTCCACAAGATCATACTGAAAGGTCTCTTTGGACATAAGAGAAGGAGCTGCTTCCATGAACAGTTTCCAGGCTTCAAATAAATCAGCTGGGTCGTACCAAAGGTCAGGATTCATGTGAAAGGATGGCCTGCGCACAAGTGGGCTATGGTTGTGGTTTTTATAATGAGGCACGGTGCAGTTGTACACACCCAAAAATAGGAGCTTCCATGCAGCTGTCAGGTTAGCATCCATTCTGCCGTAGCGGCGTGCTGCATATAGAGACACCCACTTGGCCAAGTTGACAGGCTCTTTGCGCCAGGCTAGTTCACTCATCAGCTCATATATAACAGGATTCTGCTCAATACCCTCAGGTGTCATGCCTATTCCTACAATAGTGGAGTTTGGAAAACTCATGGCTTGGAATGGACCAAAATTGATGCTTTCCACTGTGCCAAAAAGCCCAGTGTTTCCTCCAAAGTTCTGCAGCATACACCAGATGAAGGGTTGTCCATAGAAAGACTCTGTGTACGAGAAGACTGGGTTAGCCTCTGCAAATAGGTCGAGCACAATCATTCTTCCAAGGGGTACTCCTCGCAGCAGAGCCTGGATCTGTGCTGGCTTCCAGAATGTGGAATCACTGAAGAACAGCCAGCCCTGCATCAGCCAAACTGCATCAGGATCAACTGCAAACAGGGGAGGGGGGTCAAACAGAGGCCATTACACCAAGAAAGTTTTTTCATCGTTCACACAGTTGTTTTCCTCGTTTACATTTTCACATTAAAAAAAAAATCTACTACACTTTGTGCTATTTTAGCCATGAAACCGTTCAGATCAACCAGGAGATGGGTGCGCTGACTTTTAGCCAACTGACGAGCCCTGCAGCTCTGTCAACTTTAAAGAGAACAGCTTGTTGTAAAGCCGCAAGCTCACCTGCGGTCATCGAGGCAAACACAGAGCGGCTCACGGCTGACAGATACACAGGGTCAGACGATGGCGGCGTCATCTCATTAAATGTGTCCGTGTTGTAGATATGATCTGTGCCAAACTGTTTTACCACCTGGGACAGGTAGAGAGAGCCTATCTGGAGAAAAAGTGGATCCCGCGGGTCTAAGATGTAGGAGCATGAGAAGCTGCAGTTGAAATGAGCCCAAGGTTTCAGTCTGGTTACGTTAGCTTTTGGATACAACCTGGAACACAAGCAGGCATCAAGTTCAGGCCGAAAACTGGAAAACTGACTCGAACCATATGGCATGTTAGCACACAGTCGTTAACAGTCAAATGAGTTCAGTCATTACAACAAAACGATGGTAACTAGAGAAACAAAGCACCTGTCGCTCTGTACACTGAACTTTCAACTAAAGGGTAAGTGCAGACCAAGGCCGAGTTTCTTTAAATGTCAGCCACTGAAAGGTGAAAGCAGGGTTTTGGATGGTGCACGTGTGTGTGTGTGTGTGTGTGTGTGTGTGTGTGTGTGTGTGTGTGTCAAAAACCACTGGATGGATTTTAATGACACTTGCACAAAGTGGATGTGTACCCAGTGTAACTGCAAATGATTAACGTCTGGCGTCCAACACAAAAATAAAACTATAACTCTGTCAGTTTTACAAATATTCAGGTAAAATACCCTGATGCATGCTCAATAATCCAGGTAGAAAAATCTAAAAAAGCTAAGTCTGGTCCTCTGGACATTCAA
>JAVCKU010000071.1:29026623-29037341 GCA_032273985.1 Hypsolebias coamazonicus
ACCGGCTTTTTCGGTATCCGGCCGGGCCGGTAGAACGGAACTAAGCCGGATACCGGGGACTACCTGTATATATATATTGCCATTGTTGGATGTAACTGGGGCCCTGTGTACAGAATTTCAGTCCACCTCATGTACCACATGTGATGCAAATGACAATAAAACCTACTTGAATTTGAACTTGAGATACCAGCAGTGGTGGGGCACATGCCATGCCGCAGGGGCATTTCTCTACACAAAGCGCCCTCATCACAAGACTTTGTTTACAGGCACTGCTTCTGACACCCAACTCAGCTGATCAGCTAAAATGTTAATGTAAACTGAGCAAGGAGTCACCAGTCACTTAAATACATGCCTTTAATTAGATGTTTGTCCACTTTCAGTTACATTTTCTAAACAAAATTAGTTTTATCCCATCACTATATCATACCATACCACTTTATTTACAAAGCACTTTAAATAGCAACAAGAGCAACCGAAGTGCTGTACAGCAGAAACAAATAAAGCAAAGGACACAGGATAAAATACAAAGATCCAAATAGGTAAAGATAAAAACTAAATGACTACCATTATAGAATACAGATATTAAAATCAACTCACACAGTGTCAGAAGTCAGGGAATAACAATGAGTTTTCAAACGAGACCTAAAAACAGTGAGAGAGGGAGCCTGCCTGACATGCAGTGGTAAGTCATTTCACAGTTTTGGACCTCCAGCAGAAAAGGCCTTGTCACCTCTGAAATGAGTACCTGGAACCAATAAAAGCATCTTGTCTGCTGACTTCAGAGCACTGAGGGACATATGGCTGCAGCAGATCAGCGAGATAAGAGGAGACAGAACTGTTCAGAGATTTAAAAACATACAGAAGGATTTTAAAATGAATTTGAAAGTGAACTGGGAGCCAGTGAAGAGAGGCCAGAACTGGAGTAACATGCTCTCTTTTACCTGTACCAGTTAAGAATTAGGCTGCAGCATTTTGAACCAGTTGTAAATGTGCAATACAGGTCTGACTGATTCCAAAAGGAAGCATATTACAGTAATCAAGCCTGGATGTTATGAAATTATGTATTACTGTCTCAAGATTACTTTTGTAATTAATCTTTAATTTGCTGCTTTACAACCTGAAATTTAACAGGATTTATAATCCTAATAAAAGCCACAATTCTCTAAAACTTTTGCCCGTGAAGGATAGCATCATGCCTGATACAAATCCACCACCAATATGTTGAGAACAACACGCCTACAGTGAAACATGGAGGTGGCAGCATCACACTGTGGAGATTGTCATCAGGGACTGGGAAACGGGTCAGAGTTAAAGGAAGTCTGGATGAAGTAAAATGGAGACATTCTTGATGGAAATCTGTTTGAGTCTTCCAGAGTTTTGAGACTGGGACAGAGGTCCAGCTTCCAGCAGGACCCTTCTGAAGCAACATTTCACCGCTTTGAAATACCAGTTAAATGTCCTGAAATGGTCCAGTCAAATCCTAGCCGTCAGTCTAAGTGAGAATCTGGTTGGATTTAAAGAGTGTTTGACACAAGCAGCACCATCCAACCTGGAGGAGCTGCAGCTGTTTGGTCATGAAGAATGGACAGAAATCCCACTAGTTAGATGGACCATGACCATGGAGACTGGCCTGAAAACATAACTGCCATTAAGCAGTTGTGCTGCATAAATTATAAATCCCACAAAATTCCTTTTAAATTCCTGGTTTCATGCAACAAAACCAAACACCAAGAGACATGAATACTTTCCAACCCACTCTATAATCAATATTATTATAAGATAACTTGTGCAAACCTAGATGTGATCTGCATTCTTTCCTCCTTTCAGATGCAACAAGCACTTAACTAAGCTGCTGTCTTTATGAGAAAAAAATAACTAAAAATGGTGTTTCTCCACGTGTTTGCTTCTCCACAGGCCTGTATGGTCTTCCAAAGCGGAATGGTAAACTGAAGGACATCAGCCACTTTGATGCGTCCTTCTTTGGAGTCCACCCCAAACAGGCCAATACGATGGACCCACAGCTTCGCCTCATGCTGGAGATCACCTACGAGGCCATCCTTGATGGAGGTGAGGGAACAAGGAGACATGAGGCAGGGGTCTTTCTGTTTGTCCAAGACAACCTATTTACGTCTCGGGACAACCAGATCTTTCCTCGATCTCCATTTCCATATTTCCACCAAGTGAAATAGACATAGATTAAAGTTTAGACACCACAACGGATTTCCATCATCTTTAAAAATGAAAGAGGGAAGAAAAAACTTTTGTTGTGGTCTTTTAAAGCCATCCAATCTAATAATGATACAGATTAAACTGATGCTGCTTTCAACCAATAAGGAGAACCAGACTCACGGTTTGACCCAATCAGAGCAGAGCAGGGCGGGTCACACTGTACACAGTATACTGTGTACTTTTACTCAGGTCATGTACACAGTATACAGTGTACTTTTACTCAGGTCATGTACACAGTATACTGTGTACTTTTACTAAGGACATGTACACAGTATACTGTGTACTATTACTAAGGACATGTATACAGTATACTGTGTACTTGTACTACAGTCATGTACACATTATATTATGTACTTGTACTACGGTCATGTACACGGTAAACTCCTTTATGTGAAAACCTTTGAGAAGTGACCTGTATGCATGATAAAGCTCTTGAATGTGTGGGTTTGGTATATTCCTGTTTTAATCCCTGTCTTAAATATGCTGCGAGTGCCTCTCTTCTTAAAGTCTGATGAGAATGACGAGGACAAGAACGAGGCAGATCTACTGCAGATCTACTCCAGCAGCTCCTGAAAGAGTATTCCATTCAGTAGCTTGGACATTTCAAGCAATCCACAAGATGGCCGACTGACAACACGTGCATAAAGTAGACTTTGTACACTGTGCAGTATATTTATTAAATTGCATTTTTTTAATTTTTGGCCTTCTTTATTGTAAGAGTTGTGGACAACCAACGTTTTGGAGGACAACCAGACTGTTCAGAGGTTGTCCACTGGACAACCTGGAAAATGTTCTTTGTAAAATGAACTGTAAAGACAATATATCAGTGACCCAACAGTTATGTTACATAATATCACACTACACCGTAGGGATAGCAACAAAATTATCTGCCTGTATCTGTCACAAAATATACACCATTGATATGCAGCTTCACCAAGATGGATAAAAACATTTGCTGGTAGTACCTTACAGTTCACTGAGACAATGCTTCATTTCTAAAGAAAAGGCTTCCAGTTTAAAGTAAATCTACCGGTAATCCATCTTTAATCTTTAAACAAATTTACAAAAAAGGAATGATTTGTTTAGTTTACAAAGATATGGTAAAACAGTGTGGTCAGATTTGGTGGTGTCTTTATAATCTTTCCAATATGGTCATGTTTCAAATTAGGTATTTAAACTTAATTTGTATCATTTTATCAGAAAAGCCTTGGGTAAGATTTCATCAGACATCTAACATGTTTAAATGAAACAAAGCCACTGGCTAGTTTGGTTGATAGCATGCTCCACATTGAACATGGGGCAGACAGTAAAGAGCTGTCTGAGGAGCTCAGAGAGAAGATTACAGATTCATGTTGAAGGTAAAAGCTAAAAGAACATCTCTAAGCAGCTTCAAGTTTCTCTGACCACAACTGTTAATATTATTAAAGTGTGGCCAACCTACCAGCACGTGAACACAAGAGCAAATGTGCCCCATAATAATAATAATAATAATAACAATAATAATAATAATAATAACAATAGTAACAACAATAATAATAATAATTATTATTAATAATTAATAGTAATAATTAATAATAATAATAATTATTATTATTATTATTAATAATTATTATTGTTATTATTATTATTGTTGTTGTAATAATAATAATAATAATAATAATAATAATAATAATAATAATAATAATCTGAAGTTCAGGTACAGGAACTACTTTTTCCTTCAAGTGCTTTGGGCTATATAGTTGAAGTTTCCATTAGAAAGCGCAGCATCCCTTTCATTTCCAGGCCTCATTGTCCTGCAGGACTCCACAACTACAGTCACACCTTACGTCAACATGTTTGGCACATGCAGCCTTTTAGAGCTCAGGGGCACACCCAACACAAGGTGTGCCTTGCATTCTCTACTTTTTACTCTCTTCATACAGCAAATTTAACAACAAAAACTTTTGTGTTTGCACAAAGACTTTTAAATCCACTCACAACTTTTCTTTCAGGGCTGAGTGACAGAGTGGGGGCCAAACAGAGTGGCAGGGGGCCAGGGTGGTGGCTTGGCAAGGCAGAGAAGTCTGGCTACAGGTTTGTGCAACTGGCAGTGAAACGTGTCTGCCTGGACTGAAGCTTGTCAGACATGATGGTGTCTGAAATGCTGTTGACAGAGTCCTCAAAAGCACAGCAACAATTATGTATCAATTGTTATTTCAATAATTGCCACAAATACTGCTCCACTCGAAAACCCACTCAACAGTTGCACGCACTAAAGTAAACAAGTGGTACACCGACGGCCCCCAGTGCTAAAGCATCTGAATAGATAATGTTTGTAGTTTTCTAGATGAGTGTTTTTCTGGACAGGGAATGCATGTAAACCTTAATGTTTTTTGGTGTAACATATTCTACTGGGTAAACATATTACCCTCCTTTGACCCAAGGCTGTCCTGTCACACCTCAAATATTTTGTCCACCACCTCAGTCATGGACCCTTCTTCTTCTACATGTTGGTCTTCAACCAAATCAGAAGATGCTGATACCTTCTTTGCCTCCCCGCATCTGCGTCTCCAGAAGTCAGGTGAGGAAGCAGCTGGAGAGACTGAACCGGAATAAGGCTGCAGGTCCAGATGGTGTCAGTCCCAGAGTCCTAAAGGTCTGTGCAGAGCAGCTCTGTGGGGTTCTGCAGTACCTCTTCAACCTTAGCCTGACCCAGGAGAACAGTCCAGTGTTGTGGAAAACCTCCTGCCTTGTTCCAGTACCAAAAAAACATCACCCATCAGTCCTCAATGTCTATAGACCTGTTGCCCTGACATCCCACATTATGAAGGTCTTAGAGAGACTTCTGTTGGCCCACCTGACTAAACAAACAAGCACATATCAGAACCCACTGCAGTTTGCTTATCGGCATGGACTTGGAGTTGAAGATGCCATCATACACCTGCTTCAGCAAACTCACTATCATCTAGAAAAGGCAGACAGCACTGTGACAGTCATGTTCTTTGTTTTCTCCAGTGCATTTAACACAATCCAGCCTGATCTACTTTGTCAGAAACTCCAGAAGACTCAGGTGGCGGCCTCAACAATCACCTGGATCAAAGACTACCTGACAAATAGACCACAGAGGCTGTAAACCACCAAAAAGGTGTGACATTTGGAACAGTGTTCCAAAATGGTAGTCTTCCTGTTTATCGTACAACATTGGTGCCAGAGGGTTTTCTGTGCATCTTGGGGAATTGGACAAGCGTACCAAATTTCTTCTATAACAAACGCTAATGCAGAGGGTCTTTTGAAAATTTCCAGGTGGCACTCTTGAGCCGTTTCTGTTGCAATTTTTGCCACGCCCTTAAAATACATACATTTTCAGCAGTCCTGACGCGACCGCCAAATTTGGTGAGTTTTGAGATATGTTAAGGCCCCAAAAGGCCAATTCATTTGGCAGAAAATTTTCAGCTCGGGCCTAAAACACTATGATTACAATAGAACTTTGTAGCTTCGCTGCTCAGGCCTAATAATCTTGTTTTGAATAAAAATGGTTTAAGGAACAAGTTTTACTGTCTGTTTTACTCCTTCTTGTTCTACGAGCCTGATGTGTCCTGTTGCTACTGCCAACTTATGTTGACTGAGGCCAAATGCCTCTAAGCTGTTGGGTCATCATGGTGGTGCCATCCCTGCCGTTCCAACATCGTTGTTGTGGCAGTGGTGAGTGGCATCCTTGTCCTGGATGGGCTGCATAACTACCGGAGGTATCTGCCGAAACGTGCCTGGAGACAGAGCGTACCTACAGAATCATCTGGACCTCTGGTCAGAACGCTCCATGCTATCTGCCCACAACAGGTACCCAACCACGAAGTCTGTACTATCCTGTAATAACAAAATTATGGGCGAACTCAGAAGATACTACCAGGTTTGTGGCCATACACCTGTTAACTGGACATGCCCTAGTCCACCGGCCATAATTCAGAATCACGCCAGACAAGATGGAACTCTTGACACCTATTGTTCCGGTTTATTTAGGGGCGAGCCTGGGGGCGACTCCACCGCTGGTCCCAGTAAGGCCAGCCGCTCACACCTTAGGCAATGACCTTAACACCCACACCCCACTGGCATCAACCCTGGCAGCGACACTCAGACAACTAGAAGCAGTGCCTGATGAATTGTCTGGCCCTTGTGGCCCAGCCCACCTGGAAATACAGCCTGACATTACTCACACAGATGAGACAGTGGCCTCCCCTGTGCAAAACCTAATGCTGGAGGTCAACCATGAGGAAGTCATGTCACCACCCGCCCTCACTCTGGAACGCCCTGATTTAAACTCCCTGGAGACCTATGTTGGCAATTACCAGTGATGCAGCCAAGGAGGTCATCATCCTGAAGCACAGACCCTCAACGAGCCCAATGACACCCCTGGAGGGCCTAAGTCAGAATACCCACAAGAGTAGGAGGTGGACATCATTGACCAAGCCCAATCATCGTCTGGGTGGCCCATCGTTGAACCCATTACTCTTGTGGGGTCCTCTGTGTCAAGCAATACTTTGCAGGACTCGGCTCAGTGAGCAGGATGTCACCAATCAAGCTCCGCCAGGACCTGAGAGGAATGGATCTCCTGCTGGGCTACAGGACCAAGCAATATCCACCGCCCAACCTGACAGCTCAGAGAACATCGACCTGAGTGAAATGTCTGTGTTGGATACTTGGGACATTTCTGACAAAGAAGAGGAATCCAGTATTACTGAAGATCCGGTGTCACAGCACGAACAGGTGATTGACTTGGACTACGAAGAAGACGTCTTGAGTGTGGATAAAACAGAAGACGACTGGCTGGAGGCTGAACGAAAGCAGAGTCCAATTTCAAGGTGGGGGTGTCAAGTAAAGTCACGGTTTCAATTAACTCAACCTGCCCGATGTCCACAGAGGTCAGAGTGTGAAGAGACTAGAGGTTGAGCTTTCCAGGCTGCATAAGTTGTGTGTGTGTTTGTACAAGCCAGTCCAGGCCCGAGGCCCAAATCTCTGCTTCTCCCGGTATCAACAATGCTTCTTTGTGTCTGTGGAAAGTTGGAAAGTCATATGATGAGGACTCTCGGCTTCTTTCTGGCACCAGACAATCTGTCTTTGTGTAAGTGTGAAGAGTTTAAATCATTGTATGAATAATGCCTTATGTATAAATAAAGTTAAGCACAGTGCATGTCAATAAAGACATGTACGTTGAAAGGTTGGCTTGCTATACATATGATGAATTATAAAGGGAAAAAATTATATTTAACTAGTAAGTTTAAAACTGTATGTTGTAAACAAGAGTGACTTAATTTGATGAGCACATAGTGACCTTAATTTTAAACTGCACTGTGTTTGTAAGCCAGAGGTGGAGTGGCACATGACTTTACAGAACACAATGTCTTCTCAGATTCAGAGGAAAAAACAAGAAGGGACTTTCTGATGTTAGTAACCGTGTCTTGCATGACAGTGTGCGGGCCAGTCAATTAAGACATTGAGGTTCATACAAGTAAAGGAACCAGTCAGAATGTTACACTTGCGGCAATGTGGTTAAAATAATATGTTAACGTGCAAGTTGGTTTAAACCAGTTTGACATCTATATAAACTTGACACAGCCTCAAAGCATTGTTGAAAACAGACTGGAGAGTCAACGGGATGGGACAATATTGATCCAGCCTCGAAGTACCACTGAGAAGAATTGGACAGCCCAAAAAAAGGAATTACTTTTCAATTAAGATTGGAGTTTGTCCTTTTAACTCAACCTGGGTTGATTTCCAGACCAAATTTTTAGGAATTAGAATTTGTCCTTGAGGCTGAGGATGATTCCTTCCAGGGTTCTGGGAGGGAGTTGTTACTTACCTTTCAAAGAGGTCTGCTGACTGCAATGATAAGCGACATCCTTATATTGTCCTATATAAAAATGTTTACAAAATAAAAGCGATTATCTTATCAATGAATGAGGCAAGTAGACTGATAGAAGCACTGCCTTGGTACATTTGTTCATGAAAGCCATCCCACCATCTGTGCTACTGATTGATTTCAACTGCTTGAAGGGAAGTCTTGGTTGATTATAGGACTTGTAAGAGATTTAGAAGTTTTGTTATGTATTGGGGCTCCAAGGGCGTGGCCATGCCATTATACCAACTGTGTGCTACTATGATTGATTTCAACTGCTTGAAAGGAAGTCTTGTTGGTTGATTAAATGATTTTAGGAGATTTAGGGTTCTTTTACCCGCTCATGGGGATCCAAGGGCATGGCCATCCCTGCAAGGAATAGAGTGTCCCCCTCCAGTGGACCACCGATGCTAAAGAACTCAGGACTACCCAACTCAGCTCATCGGAGTTAGGAAATCTCCCAGTCCTCAGAATATCAAAGTCAGCCAACAGACTGTTCTCTTAAGTCATAAATGTGCTCTTTATTATCTATTTTACTGGAAATTACATATCAGTTTGAATTGTACTGATAAAACAGTTCCCCTGCTAATCATTAATTAAAGCAAAGCATAAATGATAAAACTTTGGACTGATGTCTCTTTACTTCATGCTCATGGATGTGAGAAGCTTGGTACAATTCTAACAAAAGAGGGAGGTTTTTAAAAGTTACTTGGCTTTGATTATAAACAGCATTATGGAATTGTATTCCTAGATTCTAAAAATCACCAGATCAACAACAATTGCTTTTCTACAACGAGGGTGAGCGACCGTGAATGTGAGTTTCCCTGTGGTCAACGAACCAACTCCTGCTGCTAAGATGGACGAGCCACAGGGTGAGATAAAGGTGTGGCTCACAAATGGAGGTCTTTAACAAATCTGAGTGAGTCACCTTCAACACAGCCTTAAGTAGAGTTCACCGAAGGTCACTCTGGACAATACTCAAGTGCTAGATTTAGTTCATGATACCCCTTGGAGGAGAGGCTGCAGCGGGTTTTGCCATAACTTGTGGTAACTCCGCTGGGTAAATTGATGCACTTTAAGTTATTTCTGTTACAGATTAAAAAACAATGTTAATAAAGCTATTCTTTGTTGTAAGTTGATCTACATTCTTTTTTTTTTAATGTTAATATGGACACAATGTTATGCAGAGGTGTACTTATAACAATTTTATTGACAAATTATAATATTTACAGTCCTGGCGGAGAGTTGTAGGGGGCGCAGGATGTTTATGTCTTCCGGGGGGGTAACAGAAAATAACTGAGAAGCGCTGGTCTAGAGCAAGTCAGAAAAGTACAGTATATAGAAAGTATAAACAAAATATATGTAAATTGGATAAGTCACAATTAAGATGGCATTACAATGAGTTTTCTTTTTCTTACAGTGATGATCCTGGTTAGGGATTTATGAGTCTCACAGCTTCAGGGTCAAAGTTGTTCCTCAGTCTAGAATTCAGGAAGAGCAGTGAGGCCTCTGTCCTGGTCATGCAACAGTGGACCAGATCTTCACCCTTGCAGAGTTGCTAAGGGGGTCATGGGAGTTTGATATGTGCATCTACATGTGTTTAGTATAGGGGCGTGGTGGCGCAGATGTTAGCGAAGATTAACCTGTGATTGGAAAGTCATACGCTCCACTCCCTGGACCGACAACATCAAAATGTGGATGGAAAAGGTGAAACACTCACACCTGCCTCCACCTTCATTTGCCCCACTGTCCCATAAAGGGTAAATAATTAAAAATAAAAAAATACCTTAAGAATCCTGCATGTACTAGCTCTCCAAGGCGTGAGCCCTAACTTTTTAATTGGCGACTAAATGACAGATTTAATCTGATACAGGCATTTGCAAACTATAGAGTGATTCAAATTGTTTTTCCTAAAGTTTACGTGAATTCTTGTTTTTTTTATTAACTTAAGTAGAAAAGAAAAACAAAAAACAGAAATGGTGACTGGGCAGCACGGTAGCGCAGCTGGTAGAGCTGCGGCCTCACATCAAGCAGGTTACCCTGGCTCAAATCCCAGTCCGGGGACCTTTCTGGGTGGAGTTTGCATGTTCTTTCCATGGGTTTTCTCCGGGTACTCCGGTTTCCTCCCAGAGACTAAAAACATGCATGTTAGGCTGATTGGTAACTCTAAACTGTCCCTAGGTGAGTGAGAGAGTGAATGGTTGGTTGTCTCATTTCTCTCATGTAACCTTGTGATGGACTGCAGACCTGTCCAAGGTGTACCATGCCTCTTGCACAGTGATGGCTGGACATAGGCACCAGTGGCCCCCACGACCCCCCAAAAAAGGAAAAAGCAGGTAAAGATAATGGATGGATGGAGAAACTGTGAATGACAACAACAAATGTTTTTTGTAATGGTTCCTAATGCCAGAAAGTTAGAATTTTGAAAAAAATTGTAGTTATATGGCACACGTGATCTAGTTTTCATACAAAATTAAAGAACTGAAACATCCTTTAGGAGTTGTGAGTCAATTTTTTTCCAGACTGATGACTTTCATATGTAATGTAGTGAGATACCTCCATGTCCAATCCTCTCCCAGATGACCTTCTGGTGGACAGAACTGGTAATCCCATTAATTTG
>JAVCKU010000071.1:29154577-29165723 GCA_032273985.1 Hypsolebias coamazonicus
AACAAAGCCCTTGGAAACATTTATTAATCATTTACAGATTTATTAAACAGCAATTTTGAGTTTAAATGTTTAAACAACAGCAATTGAATGCGCTGTCGTCCCCTGTGGTCACAGAATATGATAGGTCATAGAATTTGGTGTAACACCGGTCTCAACTTTTACCTTTTTTTTTTTTTTAGCATTAAACTACTAATAGCTTTTACCTTCCATTTTGCTAGTCTTAGCCAACTTTATAGCTTTTAGCTACAATTTTGCTGGCTGTGCTGGGTCTTTTTCTTTTAGCTGCCTTTTTGATGGTCTTACCTGTCAACGTTGTTAAGTTTAGCATTTAGCTACTAATAAGGTGGTCTCTAGATTTCATCTTATTTTTAGCTGATGTTCTTTTAACTTAATCATTTAGCCTCTTTCAGCTTCTGATCAGAACTCATTTTTAGAGAAAATGATTTTTTCTACTTTTTAAGTCCTGAAACCTGAAAACAGTCGACGTGAACAGAGGATGAATTTCTTTTTTGCAGATTGTTTTTGTTTGTTTCTGTGAGAGTTGGTGTTCGGCTGTTCCAACAAAAACAACTTGAGCCGTTTCCATTTACTCATGATTCAAGTTTATTATCTTCAAAAACGTAAAGGCTCCATGTTTTCGTTCATCCAAACTAGTAACTTTTTTTATTCATTACACCATTTCTCACGTCACCGTTCAAAGATATGCAAAGATGGCAGAGAAAAGAAGCCGTGAAGACGAGACGAAATGTGCCGAACAATCGAGACGGTAGCCCTCATTTGTGGACGAGACGGTGATGAAACGCGTGAAACAGCGAAGCGAAGCGGTCAGAGGAGAAAAGAAAAAAAAAAAGCATCTTGGTGCTCGTGGCTTGAATCCAAAGGTCCGGCTTGTCTCGAAGGAGCACCGACGAGGACGATGCTTCTTGTAACGAGTTCCCCAACAAGCTGGGAAACGTTGAGCTCCTTTAAGAAATAAAACTTTACACGTCCTATTACAGATATACTGTATTATATCTCTCACACACACACACACACACACACACACACACACACACACACACACACACACACACACACACACACACACCTGAGTGCTAACAGAGCAGCTCTCAGGTCATCACATCATGAAATTGTTCACCTCATCATTTACAAAGGTGACCACTCAAAAGATGAGTTTGGATTTTTAATTAAAATGTAAAAGGTGGCGGGTGATGCACATCCCTTCAAGTAATGCTTTAAACCGCTATTTATTTCTTAATATGTTTAAAATTAAATTCATAATTGATTCAGTTGTCACCAAATCCTTTTTACACACATAATGAAACTTTCATTTGTAGATATGATTTCAGGTTTTACGCAGCCCACCACTTGCTTTCCTTTTTCCTAAGCTCTATAAATACATGCAGAGTGAACAGGTGAGTGACTGGTGTTTCCTCGAGCTCAGTCAAATGAGGCGGACACAAGTTTCCGAGTCGTTCCGCTGCTCGGTCCATCTCATTTGACTGTGATTCCGCCTCTCACCTGCCGCTCCGCTCGGAGACATTCGTCACTTTCCGATGAGAAGTTTCCGGAAATCAACACCATATATGGAGCTAGAGGCGTGTCTCTGTTTACCGGATGTGAGTATTGTTAGTTCAGACGCTCCTTTTCATGTTTCACCGCGTCTGATTGTGAGATTAAAATTATTAATTAATTAATAAAAATAAAATAATAAATAAAAAACAACAGAAGAAAAGTTTCAGGTCTGATGTTCCATGAAGGAATGCATATCGCCCGCCTCCAACGTTTCAGACAAGGCTCATCCTTTAAGAAATTATGAAGTTGTGAACATTTTGGACAAACTTTGAAATAAATAAATAAATAATAATAAAAGGATGTGCAATCCTCGTGAAATCTCACCAGATGTCACATGAGGTCTCATCTATTCCAGACTTTAGCTAAATGTCTTTTCTGGTCTTTATCAGTTAGCTATGGCAGCCATCTTGACTTGGATAGACTCCAAACTTTAATCAGCTGTAGAAACGACATTACTTTATTCTGACTTTCATTAAACACGTCTTGTGGTACACGAGATATTTTACTAACAGACACAGTTGACTACATAGTGCAAGTGTTACAGCAGACTCTTCACAATCTGTTCGAGCTGAAAGAGACAGGAGTTTGATGCAGTCTGTGATTGACAGCTGCACATCTGTGGTGAAGCTCTCCATTCACAATGATTCCTCTCGTGCACGTCACGGAGCCGCTCAGCCAATCAGCATCGTCGTCACTCCTCCTCGGTCTGTGTTCTCTTGGCCCCGCCCACTTGCACATGACGTCGCGGCGCATTCAAAAGTTGCTCATATAAACAGGGAGGCAGCGGCCCCCGCTCCTCATGCGCGCACTTCAATGACACGAGCGCATCTTGTCTGCGTGACAGACATGACGCAGTGGTAACCTGAGCGGGTTCCACGCGCGCACAGAGACACGAGAGAGAGAGAGAGCATCATGACAGCTAAAACTCTGGAGAAAGTGCCGCTGAGCCTGGGGGGTTTCGTGCACCCCGCGGCGGACGGTGTCTTCTCCATGGACGAGATCGCGACCAGTCTGCCAACATCTGTCACCATCTTCCCCAGCGCCGAACTGGGAGCGCATTACGAGCAGATCAGCGTGGCGGCAGGTCAGAGGACTCTTCATTCAGTTCACCACCTGCTGCACACAACACTTTAATTATTATTATTATTATTATTATTTATTAGGCATATATTTAAAAATAAAAGATTTAAAGGTGGCTGATGGTCCGAGAGTCACAGGTGTTGTATCAGAATTTGTTTCCACAGCAGCTTCGTCTCAAACTTGTTCCAAACTGAAGAAAAACTAAATATTTTCTTCCTCGAGCAGAGAAACATCTGGATGCTCGACTCCTGCACTTCTCTTAATGTTCTCGCAGCTTTCCACCTCCTGGCTGCGGGATGTTTACAGATGTGGACGCAACACCTGCACAGCTGTTGACCCTGCTTGTTTTCTCCTCAGATGGCCTGATGGGAGCCGACATGAGCGCAGACAGGCGCGTGGACCTCTCCTCCTACTCCAGCGGCTTCTCCCAGCCCGCGCCCCATCGGAACCAGACCTTCACCTACATGGGGAAGTTCTCCATCGACTCCCAGTATCCCGGGAACTGGAACCCCGAGGGGGTCATCAACATCGTCTCGGGCATCTTTAACGTGGCCCAGCCGCCTCCTCCTCCTCCTCCCTCCTCCTCAGCCTCCTCCTCCCCGGCTTCCTCGGGGTCTCCACATCACTTCTCCTCCAGTGGAGGTCTGAGCTGCACCATGGCGGCGCACAGCCAGCCGGACATGGACCACCACCACCTGTACTCCCCCCCGCCTCCCTACTCCTCCTCCAGCTGCGGGGAGGTGTACCAGGATCCCTCGGCGTTCCTGTCCACCTCCTCCTACCCGCCTCCCTCCTACTCCTCCCCCAAGCAGCCCAGCTCGGACACCCCCGGGCTGTTCCCCATCATCCCCGACTACTCGGGCTTCTTCCCGCCCGCGTGCCAGCGGGACGTGCACACTGCGGCGATCCAAGACCGGAAGCCGTTCGTCCCGTGCCCGCTGGACACATTCCGCGTGCCCCCACCCCTGACCCCACTGAACACTATCAGGAACTTCACGCTGGGGGGTCCAGGGGGCGGCGGCCCGGACGCGGGCCAGAGGCTGCCCTCCGCCTACAGCCCGCAGAACCTGCCGCTGCGGCCCATCCTGCGCCCGCGGAAGTACCCGAACCGCCCCAGCAAGACGCCCGTGCACGAGCGGCCGTACCCGTGTCCGGCCGAGGGCTGCGACCGCAGGTTCTCGCGCTCTGACGAACTCACGCGGCACATCCGCATCCACACGGGGCACAAGCCCTTCCAGTGCCGCATCTGCATGCGCAACTTCAGCCGCAGCGACCACCTCACCACGCACATCCGCACGCACACGGGCGAGAAGCCGTTCGCCTGCGACTTCTGCGGCCGCAAGTTCGCGCGCAGCGACGAGCGGAAGCGACACACTAAGATCCACCTGAGACAGAAGGAGCGCAAGTCCTCCACCGTGTCCTCCTCCTCCGGCTCCTCCGCGCTGGAGCGGCCCGGTGCCGGAGTCTGCTCCTAACGGAGCGGGACTTTCAGTGCAGCGGTCCAGAACTGTCCTGAACGCACTTTGCCTCCAGACAAATGACCTGATCCTAATCTAATCTAATCTGGAGCGTTGGATTAACCGCAATAATACATGAAGTTTCCACTGACACTTGATGTTTGTATCAGTGCCTTGTGGTTCTGGACTTCAAGGACTAATGTAAATCTGTTAAAGTCTATTTTTGTACATCAGTCTCGTGTAACTCTTTAATTCTTATTTGTGTGTTTAAAAAACAATCTGTAAATATGTTTGTTGTTTGACACTCATTAAAAAGTGACCAAAAAAACGTTTGCTTTATTACCAGAAGAACCGGCTCCAGTTCTTTCATTATTTATTTATTTATTTATTTATTTATTTATTTATTTATTTATGGTGTAGTTGTTGATTTTGGAAAAACAGATTTGGGTAAAATCCCTGGTTGCGTGACGTCAGCGGCTTGTCTGAGTCACAGTTGAACCCACTCACTTTTCACTGAGGTTATTTTCACACTGATGTGGTGGAAAACCCAACAGAACCACAGGTTCTGCTCAGTGACCAGTTTGCATTCTTCTTATCAAGTGAAGAAATTATTTTAAGGAGGTTCTTTTCTATAATCTCTTAACATTTAAAACAATGATCATCTTTGTTGTTTCACTCTTTACGTTGGCTCATTTCAATTCATTTCAATTCATTTCAAATCATTAACTTTTTTAATTGGGTTTTTGCTGTAGCCTACTGGAATATTCAACACGCAAGAGAAAAAACTGCAAAATGTTCCATTAGTTTATGTCAGCTGGTTCCAGTGAAGTTAATTGTTTAAATATATAAAACATCATTTGTGAAAAGCAGGAGCCAGAAGAACATGCACGGACTGAAACACGCAAAATATTTCAATCATAAAAACATGAAAACTGAAATTTAAAGATTATTAAAAGACACAACAAGACGGGAAAGAAAATGAAAGAAATGGAAGTGAAACCAAAATAAAAGTTGTTAATTTACTGTACATGCATTGAAATCAAAATGTAAAAAATTACATGTTAAATAATTTCACTGTGATTTGATTAAGTTAAATGTAGTTAACATGAGACCTGTTAAAAGTTGAGTAATTAAGTAAGAGTCAAAAGATGAGTTTTGAAACCATCAGATGGTCTGCAGCCTCACCATGAGTTACTGAGAAGATCTCAGAGGACCTGAGGGGTCTGGAGGTAACAACCAGTGAAACAAACATCATACAGACATTTGAAAACACGCCTGATGTGAGCTCCACATCTGCTTTTTGACAAGATTCTAGCTCCTGAGTTTTCAAGCTGCCACTGACATACACTGAGAGTTATATTCAGAGTTATACTCAGAATTAAACTGTTCTATGGCCAGGGTTAGTTTTTTCTCAAAATTTTGCTGTTCCATATTCAGTTACCATATTTTCCAGACTATAATACACACTTAAAATCCTTTAATTTTCTCAAAAATCAACAGTGAGCCTTATAATTAGGTGCACCTTATGTATTAATTCTGGCTGTGCTTACTGATCCTGCAGATTTTATGTGCACGGCGCTTAAAAATCTGTCAAAATGAACTTGTTTTGCTTAATGTACCTTAGTCCAAAAAATATGGTTCATATTTTCAATCTCCTGTAACTCGGTGGTTCAGCTAGCGCTGTCACCTCTCAGCAAAACGGTTGCTGTCTTGAATCCCGGCCGGGGGTCTTTCTGGGTGGAGTTTGCATGTTCTCTCCGTGCATGTGTGGGGTTTTCTCCTCCAGTTTCCTCCCACAGATCAAAAACATGCACGTTAGACTGATTGGTGACTCTAAATTGTCTCTAGTTGAGTGAGAGAGAGTGAATGATTGTCTCATTTGTCTCTATGTGTCCCTGTGATGGACTGGAGACCTGCCCAGGTGTCCCCTGCCTCTCACACAGTGATGACTGGACATGGGCACCAGTGACCCTCGTGATGTGGAAAGGAAGAAGCGTGTAAAAGATAATGGATGAATTTTCTACTCTTCTTGACAGAGTTATAGTCTGAGTTCTTACGAGGACAGAAAGGAGACCTTTATAGTGATGGATTCTGCAGGTTTTGGACTATGACTCTGTGTTAGTCTGAGACAAAAGGTCAAACACTGGCAGTGTTTGTTAGACAATAAACTGCTGTTTATGACATTTTTGTAAAAATTAATTTGGAATTAAAAGTAACACTAAAGTTTATCTGAAGGATTTGTTGCCAGACCTCTGAATTTTTCAGTTCAGTTTATTTCTACAGCTCCAAGTCACAACAGAAGTCATCTCAGGGCACTGAACAGAAACATTCACATATAAAAATAATAACTGAACATTATTTATGTGAGGAGCAGACTGCTTTGAGTTTAACTCCATCACAGAACTCTCATCTTGAGCAAACATGAGGGCGACAGTGGAAAGGAAAAACTCCCAACTGAGGAAGAAACCTTTAGCAGAACCAGACATTTTCAAAGGTCTGTCCTAAAAGTTAATGAAGCAAAAGAGTTAAAGCTTATTTTTAAAAAACAGGCCACAAAGGCGTGTACAAAAATCACCTTGAGATGGTGTTTTCAGTAAAAGGAAGTGGTCTAGTTGGATTTATTGTAATTAGCAGGCGACCACTGAGGATGAGGAGGACGTTCTTCTTCCTTCACCTCCTCTTCCTGCTGAACTCTGTGCATTAAAAATAACTAACTTCTGTTTGCAATGCAGGAATTTAGCACAATTTCTACAAAGAAAGAATAAAGTTCTATTACATTTGTAAAAAAAATGTTCATGATTGTTGATAGTTCCCTTTTTATTCTCCGTACCGACTTATGGATGAAGACACATTTTGCTTCTTATTAAACCATCCTAATGCAAGAAAATGTGTTTATTTTAATGATAAAATGAACTCACAGCAGTTTAGAGAAAAAATGATTCAAAACAACCAATATAATGTTTAGTTATCAACAATTTGTTTGTTTTATTTCTCTTTTCTTGTGGCCTGTAAAGCCTTCATCAGACAGGAAGTGATGACACGTTTTTCTCCTTTATTAGTATTATTATTATTATTATTATTATTTTAACCTGTATTTAACCAGGCACATCCCACTGACATCACAGATCTCTTGTGCAAGGGAGGCTTGGGCCTGAAGGCAGACTAACATGCATGTTTTTGATCTGTGGGAGGAAACTGGAGTACCCGGAGAAAACCCACACATGCACAGAGAGAACATGCAAACTCCACACAGAAAGACCCCAGGTCCAACTGGGGATTGAACCCAGGACCTTCTTGCTGTGAGGCAACTGTGCTCACCACTGAGCCATCGTGCTGCCAAGAGCCTGTCTCAGAAACCCAAACTTTGTTTCCAAGGCGTCACCTTGTCTTGCTCAGTTGTTTGTCTTGCTTTCCATTAAAAGAGGACGCCTCAAACCAGACTTATCTTCTTAAAGGATTATCTTTACATCATCTTACTTATCTTCTTGTTGGGAAACTATCCATCCATCCATTATCTTTTACCTGCTTCCTCCATTTTGGATGACTGAGCATGAACTTTGATGTCTTGAACCAGTTAGGCTGTGGCTGCCTGCCTGGGAGGAGTCGACGTGGACAGGACGGCCCCCAGAAACCATCTTATCACCATCAAACTGGTTGGTCCACTTAAGGAGTGTACTGCTTAGTGGGGAAACAGTTTACTTTGGACTCCTCAGGCAGATGAAGCCCTCTGGATAGAGGGCGAAACGTCTTTCCACAAAAGAAAAATAAACTGTCCAGATGACCCGATTGGATCAAGTCTCCAATAAGCCGTGCAGCTGTGTTTTGATCGGACAGTTTGTGAAAATCACAGCCTGTTTGTGTGTTTGGGGTTTGCAAAACTGTATTCAAGGCTGCACGCATTGTTTTGTTGCCCACCTTTGTTCACATTGTACCTGCCGCTGTTGCACCAGTGCAGACCACACGATAAAGGAAAAAGAAGATAGCCACACTGGACCAGTTATTTAATAATTATTCATCATCAGCGTGGATTTTACACCTGCAGATTTGTCTTGAGCGTTTTCTGTCAAGGCAGAGCTCCTGTGCAGGCGTCAAAATGCAGCTCCAGCACTTCAAATTCACACGAGCTGGAGGCACCTATGACAACGTTGTGACGTTTCCATGAGAAAAGTCGTCCCACAGTTGTTATGAACATGTTCAGAACTGAAGCAACAGGGATGGGTGTCTCATTGACTCATGTAAGGAAGTCCAGAGCTCCACAAAAGCTGCTTTTAAAAGACTCCCTCATGAGTGCCGTTCATCAGTTACTCGCTGCCAGGTTTAGGTTTATTTGTCATATGCAGATCAACACAAGGTCAAGAATGCAATGAAATGCTCAGGACGAGAAGAACCGTCTCAACTCGGCCAAAAACAACAACAAGAAATACCAAAGCATGCAACAAAAATATAAAACAAGGAGCTAAAAGTGAAAAAGTAATACATCTACAGCAGCATGGTTCTATTAGCAGAGTGGTTCTGTTAGCAGTGCAGTCCTGTTAGCAGCTTGATGATTGATTGCCCTCCAGAACCGGGTCCGGCAGACAGAGAACATCCGAGTTCGCCCCGCGGAACCCGACTGTTCCGTAGAGTTTGGTCCGTGCAGACAAATGGAGGATCATGGAGACGGCTGCCATGACAGGCCGGAGCATGAGCCCGAGGATGGACGGGGGCCAGGAACTGAAGCACGATGGCAGGATGGCAAGGCAGCGACACAAAACTCCAACAGTGTGTCATGGTTATAAATGATATATCATATTAAATTTGTAATATAATGAAGATGATGCTTCAAAAGTTTCTGAATGGACCGAGGAAGCCCTGTCAAGTAATAGATTTAAAATTCTTTTATTTGCTTTTAAATCCTTGAATGGCCTCGCCCGCCCCATGCCCCGCCCCATGCCCCGCCCTAATTTTCAGAGCTGCTACACCTTCCACCCCCCACTCTCTCTCAGATCAGCTGATCAGCTGCTTCTGAGCGTCCCCAAAATGAAGTGCGACCTCAGGGGGGGGGGTCGTGCTTCTGCTGTTATCCTTTGATGTTTTAATTTGTCCGCTGTGTGCAGCACTTTGGATCAGTGTGATTGTTTAAAGCACTTTACAACAAAAAGATGGATTGGATTAGGGTTTTATCAAAGTTTCTGTATAAAATAACTTATTTTGGCTTCTCCCTCTTCAGGAGTCTCCACAGCGAGTCATCCTCGTCCATCTCACTCTGTCCTCTCTAACTGCATCCACATATCTCCTTTTTCCCCCTATTTATAAAATAACATAAAACACTTCCTGGGGTAAGATTTTCCCTTCACTCTCTTTGTTCTTTTTCACACACAACGTGTCAAATAACAGAAGCACTGAGCTGTATTTGCTACATGAAGCTGGTGGAACCATGAATGTTACCTCCTGTGTGTCTGATGTATTTCATTCAGAGCGTCAGCGTCCAAGAAAGAAGCTGCTGTGCATCAGTTTCAGTTTCAGCCTCGGCTCGTTGAAGCCTGCTGCGTTTGTCCTCCAGTCTACCATAACTGCAGAGTTTTAATGTTATGCTGAGAGGCTGTACCAGTAGTCCTCATCTGTCGAAGTGAGATTTTCATGCAGATAAGTTCAAAGTCCAGGATGGGATGAAAATAAATCCTGCCGCAAAGCATTTCTTAAATCCTGTTTTGATTGTTCTTCAGTAGAAGTTTAAATAAATATGAAAAAAAAAAAAGCTTAAAGCTCTTAATTGTTCTTAATTACATTTATAGAAAGGATTTCCAAGGTATATGTTGTTTTGTTGTGGAAAAAAAATAACTTCATAAAATATATACAGTACTGTATATTTAAATTGTGTGGTCATGTGAAATGAAAATGTGTGCAAAATGTGCTTACATGCACATCAGGTAATACATGTGCACACCCACTGCTGCTCTTTAACAGCTGGATTGTACCAGCAGATGTTCCCTGGACAATTATTAATTATTAATTACTGTGTAAATCGGGAGTGGTGGCGCAGAGGTTAGAGAAGGTGCACCTGTGATCAGAAGGTTGCTGGTTCTACTTCCTGTACTGACAACATCAACATGTGGGTTGGATAAGCACTCACATCTGACTCTACCCTCATTTTCCCCACCCTGGGCCCTTGAGCAAGGCTTTTAACCCCCACCATCTGCTCCCCTGAGTGCCCTAGATGGCAGTTCTCTGCTCCACACAGAGGGCTGTGGTAGCTCAGTGGTCTGTGGTTGTGTCAGGAAGGGCACCCGACGTAAAAATAATCGCCACGTCTTTGTGCGAGTTAGTTCACTGTGGCGACCCCTGAAGGAGGGAGCAGCCGAAAGAAGAAGAAAAAGTGCAAAGACGGACACATTTCTTCAAAAATAAATATTTTTTCTCTAATTATCTAATCTTCTTCAAATAGATATTTTATTTTCTGCTCGCTTCGACAGCGGTCATCACAATGAACTAACATGCACAAAGACTTTGCTGATTGTTTTGTTTTTTTAACGCCAGATGCTCTTCCTGGTGCTAACATAGATCACTGAGCTACCACAGCCCTCTGAGTGGAGCAGAGGGCTGCCATCTAGGGCGCCCAGGGGAGCAGATGGGGGTGTTCAGGGCCTTGCAAGTTGCCAGAGTGGGGCAAATGAGGGTGGAGGGTGGTTCACCTTTCTCACCAACTACGATGTTGTCAGTTTGGGGATTTTAACACACACCTTCCGGTCACTGGCCTGCCATCTCTGACATTTGTGCCACCACTTCCTTCGACAGTTTCAGAAACTAAAAAGCCAGAATAATGGATGAACCGTCCCAACACAGCAGTCCATTTACTGTCTGTCTTGTTTTGACCTAATTTTTCCCAAAATCACTCTCGCACCTCCTTTCAGGATCACCTTGTTGATCAACGCCTAGCATTCACATGAACTAGATCAATGATAATCAACCCTTACATGTTTTATCTATCTATCTATCTATCTATCTATCTATCTATCTATCTATCTATCTATCTATCTATCTATCTATCTATCTAT
>JAVCKU010000071.1:29245760-29256019 GCA_032273985.1 Hypsolebias coamazonicus
TCGCTCCTCCAGCACCCACGTTTTTATTCTTTCTTCCAGAGCGGGCCACCTGGCCTTGCTGCCACGGTTCGCCCTCTTGACCTCTTCATGGCCGTTAGGGTGACCTCCGCCTTTCTCCAGTCACGAACAAGCTTTTCGCTTACCCCAAACTTGCGAGCAGCAGCTCGGTTTCCGTGTTCAGCTGCAAACTTGATGACCTGCAGCTTGAATTCGGCAGAATACAACTTCCTCTTAGGCACCATTTCTTCACTAGTAATACAGTACGGTACGTGTTTTCTCTTTGGTGTTCTCCTACTTGCTGACGTCTTTGGCGGGGGGTGATGGGATTTTAGCGGGAATACACAAAGAAACGGATACACCTACAGGTACACTACAGGGCCCTTTAACGCTCATAGGGGCTGAAAGCAGTACTGCGCTGTGCCTCTAGTGGCCAAAAAGTGGTACTGCACCATTTTATTCCAGTCAGAATGAATGGAAACGGTCATTTCTAAGCCAAAAATTGGTCTAAAAACATGGGGAAAAAATCCATAAATATGTCACTTCGTTGTATACGTCGCAGGACATGTAAATCAGTAAAAAAACAACAAAAAAAAACCTGCGACTTATACGCCGGAAAATATGGTACTTTTAGGACTTGTATGAAAATCTGATGATGGTTTAGGTCATATTCATGCAGAAATATAGAAAATTATAAAGACTTCATAAACTTTCCATCACCACTCTACGTAATATTTATTTACTCTAGAGCTAATGTTATGAATATTAGCTCTGGAGGTAACTTCATTTAAAATTTGCAATGGATTTAGCTCCAGAGCTAACATCACTTGTGTCAGCAATGGAGGTGATATCAGATATATTGGCTCCAGAGTTAATGATATTAGCTCCAGAGCTAACATGAGAGCTAAGTCTTTTCTTCATTCTCCTCTCTGTCAATGCGCTCCAGTTCTAATTTAAAGGCTGAATGTAAAATAACGTTCAAAATTAACATTCAAGCTGACTGGAGCTTACACTGAAGCAACTTTCTACATCATTTACCCAGAACGCTTTGCAACAAATATGAAATGGCAAAGTCTGTGTGTCAATTATTCAAAATGGAGAAAAACTAAACAGCCTACAATATATATATATTTTTTTTTTTGGTTAGCTAAATTGTTTATCAAATAAGGTCTATCGTTACAACTAGTCAGAGATCCTTTGGAGTGTGGTAGGTACCAGTTCACCTTAGGCCAAAGGACATGGATCCATTTTGTTGCTGTTTTGTCAAACCTGAAAACCTATTGGACACTCAAAAAAAATGTTGATCTTTTTCTAGGTTAGGATCATATGACAAAAGCTGTTAAACATGTTCTAGTTTGTACTATTCAACAGCACCAAAGAAAAGTACTGAGTTTGAATTTAATCAGACTCAAATGAGGCCTTTGATAAATTCTTCAACTGGTTCATAGGTTCAGTGGAAATCACCTTTTAGCACAACTTACTGTACATCACATTTAGTGCTTCTTAAAAAAACATCAGTCTACCAGTATGTACAGTACTCTAATGAAAGGCAAACTCACCTTGTTGGGTTGTTGGTGCTTTGCTTGATGACTTGACAGTAGATTTCATCTCTCAGCATTTCATTTTCTTTCCCTAGCTTTTTACAAAACAGTGAAACTTACTTTAAACCCACAGAAGTTAAACGATACTACGTTTACACTGCAGACCATAATGTTCAGTTCAGTTTTTTTTTTTTTGTTAAGATCCAAGTTTTTTGTGTTTGTTCACATTATGCAAGGTTTCTGCAGATATCAGCTAATCAAATGTAATGTGTTTTAATGCCAGTTAAATACCATTGTAAACATTTATTGTAATTGACAATGGTATATGGAATGCATAAACTTTATGTTGTTTTTTTTTTAATTCCATTTTCAAAGTTTTTTTAATGCCATCAATGAATGCTTACACTATGGCACAACTTTGTGTTTTGTTTTACAGAAGATTGTCATGTGCCTTAGTTTGTAGGATTTTCTTTTCAATTCAAACTTATTTAAACCAGCATCATAGAACCAAAAGAGGTGGGGAGCATCAACGTGTGTGTACTGTATATATTTTTACTGTCACTCGATTCACTATATACTCTCATTTGTTTGTACTGTATTATTATACAGTTCTTTTATTAGGTACAATGACGTGAACAAGAGAAAATGAAACTGAGTGCAGAGCCTTTCATCAGAGACCATGCGCTGTATCTCAGATAATGTCCATCGAAATGAAGTTAGCATATAAAACATGATCAAACTGAGTGTGAAGTTCTGGATAGGAGCAATAACTGTAAGGAACATGGATTACTGCCCCACGTGTGTGTCTTTAGCCTACTTCTGCACTGAATGTGACTGACTTCTTTGGTGCAAACAACAGAAGAACTTGTGCAAAAGCATAAAAATCACACGTTAAATTACATAACATAAAATTGGCACAATGGATCTGTAACTCTTCATTTATGAAGACCGTGGGGACCAACAACAGGCGGCAGCCATGCTCTACATTTTTTGTTTTCTAGCCACTTTAAATTAAGTCTGCATTTACTCATTTTCTTTCTGCTCCTGAGTTTGTACCGTTTTCCCTCCAACACATGATCTTCTTACACTTGAGCACCAAACAGCCAGAAACAATTGCTGGTTCCACATGTTACTCTAGTGTAACACTAATATATCCCCTTGATGAGTGAGTCACGGAGGAGCCATCCTCCTTGAACTGCAACCTTATCTGGTTCTGCTAAAGGTTTCTTCCTCATGAGGGAGTTTTTCCTTTCCACTGTCACCTTCTTGCTTGCTCAAGATGAGAGTTCTGCAATGGAGTTAAACTTAAAGCAGTCTGCTCCTCAGATAAATTAGTGTTAAATTATTGTTTTTATATATTAATGTTTCTGTTGATTAATTTTTATATATGAATGTTTCTGTTCAGTGCCCTGAGATGACGTCTGTTGTGACTTGGAGCTATATAAATAAACTGAACTGAATTGAATTGAGGAGTTTGTGTGCCTAAATGATCCTAGGAGCTATGCTGTCAGGGGCAATTGTAATTGCCCCAGGTAGTGTCTCCCAAGGCAGATTGGTCACAGGCCAGACAAAGAGCAATTCAGAAGACTCTTATGGACAAAAACAAATAAGGAGCTCAGTGTCCCTTGCCCAGATGTGAGTTATCAGGGACCCACTCTGGAGCCAGGCCTGGTGGAGGGGCTCATCGGCGAGTGCCTGGTGACCAGGTCTCTAACCATGGGGCTTGGCTGAGCTCATCCCAAACAAGAAGCATGGGTTTGCCATCCTATGAGCCCACCACCTGCATGAGGGGCCAAATGAGTCGGGTGCATAACGGCAGTGGTCGAAGACGGGGGCCTTGGTGCTCTGACACTGTCTTAACAAAGCTGGCAATTGGGACATGGAATGTGACCTCTCTGGTGAGGAAGAAGCCTGAGCTTGTGCGTGAGGTTGAGAGGTACCAACTAGAGATATTTGGGCACACCTCGACACACAGCATGAGCTCTGGAACTGATCTCCTTGAGGAGGGCTGGAACTTATTCCACTCTGGAGTTGCCCATGGTGAGAGGCACCGAGCTGGTGTGGGTCTACTGTTAGTCCCCTGACTTGGTGCCTGTGTGTTAGAGTTTTCCCCGATAAATGAGAGAGTAGATTCCCTGCGCCTTCAGGTTGGGGGACAGGCTCTGACTGTTGTCTGTGCCTATGCGCCAAATGTCAGTTCAGAGTATCCGGCCTTCTTGGAGTCCTTGGCAGAGGTACTGGAAGGTGCACCAGCTGGGGACTCATTTATTCTGCTAGGGGACTTCATTGCCCACGTGGGTAATGACAATGTGACCTGGAGGGGCGTGACTGGGAGGAATGATCTCTCTGATCTGAACCGAAGCAGTGCTTTGTTTTTGGACTTCTGTGCTAGTCATAGTTTGACCATCACAAATGCCATGTTCAAACATAAGGGTGTCCATAAGTGCACTTGGCACCAGGACGCCCTAGGTTGTAGACCAATTATTGACTTTGTAGTTGTTTCATCTGATCTACAGCCATTTGTTTTGGACACTTGGGTGAAGAGAGGAGCTGAGATGTCAGCTGTAGTGAGTTGGATTAGATGGCAAGGGAAGATGTTGGACAGACCCAGTAGACCCAAATGTGTAGTGAGGGTTTGCTAGGAATGCCTGGCAGAAGAACCTGTCTGAATAACCTTTCAGAAAGATCTTCAACTCATACCTCCAGGGAGAGCTTTAACCATATCCCAGTTGAGGTGGGGGACATTGAGTCAGGGTGGGCCATGATCCATGCCTCAATTGTTCAAACAGATGCCTTGAGCTGTGGTCGCAAAGTTGTCAGTGTTTATCGCAGTTGGCAACCTTGAACTTGGTGGACACCCTAGGATAGGGAGGATGTCAAGATGAAGAAGGAGTCCTATCAATCTTTATCGGCTGGTGGGAGGCAACAGCTCAGATGTGGGAGGAATTTGGTGAGGCCTTGGATAGAGACTCTCGGTCAGCTCCAAGGAGATTCTGGCAAACCATCATGTGACTGAAGAGGGGAAAGCAGCACTTTACTAACACTTTATTTAGTGAAGGTGGGGTGCTGTTGACCTCAGTCAGTGATGTTGTCAGGAGGTGGAAGGAATACTTCTCGGACATTCTCAATCCCACTGGCACATCTTCCATGGAGGAGGCTGAGTAAGGAGACCTCAAGGTTGGTCCGTCCATAACCGTGGCTGAAGTCGCCGAGGTAGTTAAAAAGCTACGTGGTGACAGGTCCTTGGGGGTGGATGAGATTTACCCTGATTTACTTAAGGGTCTGGATGTTGTGGGGCTGTCTTGATTAACATGCCTTTGCAACATTGCATGGACATCAGGGGCAGTGTCATTGGATTGGCTGACTGGGGTGGTGGTTCCCCTTTTCAAAAAGGGGAACGGAGGGTGTGCTCCAATTATAGAGGCATCCCTCTCCTTAGCCTACCTGGTAAGGTCTATTCAGGGGTACTGAATAAGTGAGTCCGATTGTTGGTCGAATCGCAGATACAGGAGAAACAATGCGGGTTCTGCCTTGGCTGTGGAACACTGGACCAGCTCTTTACCCTCACTAGGGTCCTTGAGGGGTCATGGGAGTCTGCCTATTCAGTTGTGTTTTGCGGACTTGGAGAAGGCTTTCGACCATGTCCCTTGAGGTACACTGTGGGATGTGCTCCATCAGTATGGGATTGGGGGCCTGTTGCTACAGGCTGTTCAGTCCCTATACAAGCTGTGCGAGAGTCTGGTTTGCATTGCCATCTTGCACCATATCTCTCACCTGCACTGAAGGGGTTGTAAGTCGGGCCCCTTCAGTGTGGGAGTTGGACTCAGCCAGGGCTGCCCGTTGTCACAGATTCTCTGAATAACTTTCATGGACAGAATTTCTCAGTGCAGCCAGGGGGTGGAGGATTTCTAGTTCAGTGGCCTCAGGATTCCTTCTCTGCTCTTCGCAGATGATGTGGTCCTGTTGGTGTCATCATGCCATGATGTCCAGCTCTCACTGGAGCAGTTCACAGCCGAGTGTGAAGCAGCTGGGATGACCAGCAGCCCCTCCAAACCTGAGGCCATGGTCCTCTGTCAAAAAAGTGTAGATTGCTCTCTTCGGGTTGAGAGTGAGGTTCTGCCTCAAGTGAAGGAGTTTAAGTATCATAGGGTTTTGTTCATGAGTGAGGGAAAAATGGAGGGTGAGATTGACAGATGGACTGGTGCAAGGTATGTGGTACGGTGGACTCTGTGTCAGTCCGTTGTAGTGAAGAGAGAGCTGAGCTGTAAGTCAAAGCTCTGTGTTTACCAGATGGTCTACATTCCTACCCTCACCTGGTCACGAACTCTGAGTAGTGACCGAAATAATGAGAAAGCAGATGAAGGAGGTTGAAGTGAGTTTCCTCCACAGGGTAGTTGGACTCTCCCTTAAAGATAGGGTGAGAAGTTCAGCTATCTGGGAGGGATTCAGAGTAGAACCGCTGCTCCTCCACATTGAGAGGAGCCAGTCGAGGTGGCTTGGGCATCTGATAAGGATGCTTCTTGGACGCCTCCCTAGGGAGGTGCTTCAAGTATGTCCGACTAGGAGGAGACCCCAAGGAAGACCCAGGACACGCTGGAGAGACTATGTCTCTCGGTTGGCCTGGGAACACCTTGGAGTCCTCGCAGAAGAGCTGGAAGAGGTGGCTGTGGAAAGGGATGCCTGGACCTCCCTGCTCAGGCTGCTGCCCCCCACGACCCAACTTCAGAACAAGCTGAAGATAATGGATAGACGAATGGGTGAGTCTGACCGAGTGGTTTCAAAATTGCTTATCTAATTTTTTTTTAAACAAATTAAAAATGTTTAATGCCACTGAGATTCAAATTTAATGTACTTTAATGCTATTTAAGGCTTTACATTTTACATTTTGGTAAATGACAGTTTTATTAAAGCCTTGCAGAACCCCTGGTCTATAGCCTTGATGCAGTCTGCATGTGTGGAAAAAGATGACATTATAGTCAGCTGTGGTGTATAATTAAATGAATGCTACATGTGTCAGTGTGTGTGTATAAATTCTGAAGATGATATGCAGTAAGAGCCATAAAGTCATTTTGAAAATATCTGATATGTATCTAATTTAGAACCACATATCAAAGTGACCTGGGTCTGATTTGTGATGTTCTGTCATAAAAACACAGATATGTCTTATAGAAGCCAAACAATCAGATTTAGGTGACTTTTGTCTGCAGTGTGAACAAAGCCTAAATGATCTAATCTAAATAAGAGCTCTCACCAGCAGAATATAACTCAAGCATTCCACTTGAGAAGTACTTTTTTTCATCGGAATGTCTCCCATAAACTGCATCAGGTCTACAAAGACAGATAAATAAGAAGACATAAACATATAGAGGAACACATACACCATCATTTAAATAAAAAGCATATAATAATAATAATAATATAATAATAATAATAATAATAATAATAATAATAATAATAATAATAATAGTAACAACTCACTGTTGAAGCATTCTACAGCCAAATCATTGATTTCAGGATCGTTGTAGAGAATCAAGGACTCTTGGATGGGTACCTGGATGTAAACAAAGCACAACACATTAAACTTTCAATTTTCTGTTTCACAAACTTGACTTCTGACTTTGAATTCAAACAAAAGTGGAAACTATCAACTATCCTGAATAGTTGTACAAAACTAGTTGGTTCATGATTTTCTCTGGGGTTAATGGAAGGTGCTTATACTAATCTGATCTGTACCAACAGACACCTGATCAAGTAAGCAACTAGACATCCCACATGTTCAATTTTTACAGTGGAGGTTCAAACTTTTATGTTTGTTCTCCAGTTTTTCCCACTTAAATATAACATGCCATCTCTCTAAGCAACACATCTCTCTAAGCAACACAACAACAAAAACAAACAAACATGTAGTTTTTAAAGTTACAACTTTGAACAGGAAAAACTGAGCGTAGAAATCGACAGACAGCTGGACAGTTACAGTCCAAAACATTAATATTAATGATATTCTCAAAATTTTAGACTTTGCCCAATATTATGTTGGTACAGTCCAGCTCAGCCAGTAGCCTGCACCAGTAGCCTGCAAGTCAGACCAGACAACTGTTGGGAAGAGAAAAGAAGCTTGAGTAGTTTTTTATAATTATTATTATTTTTCTTTTAAGTGTAAACCTCTTTCTCTTTTATAAAGTCTATGTAAACCTCTAGACATGGTAGTGGTTTGGAGTGGGCGGTGTTAGGGAATTTTTGGTTAAAGGTTATAGATGTTTTAACTACTGTGGCTGAGCATGTTAACTCTGCCCATGAGCCATAGCAGAGAGAGCAGAGAGAGCTGGAAGGACACCTCTGACTGAGTCTGTGAGCTCAGCTGAACTGATATAAAAACAAGCTGCACACACGGCTCGTGGCAGATTCTCATGACTGGTGTACTTCCTGTTTATCTGTGTAACCTGTCCTGAAAATCTGACCTTGCAAGTACAAAGTACAAAGTAAATGAAGGTTAAAAATCTTCTCCTGCTGTTGAGTGTGGCTCCGAGTAAGTAAAACAAAGCAAGAATATTTTTCTCCAACAGCGTGCCTCTGCTTTAACCTCTTAGCTTTTGTGTTAGTTCCATAATGCATCTCTACGAAATTAATCTGAACAAATCTTCTATAGAGACTAATCAGTACTTTATCACATTCATACACTGATGGGACACACAATGGAGACAATGAGGGGTTCAGTGTCTTGCCCAGAGACACTCCAACATGTGACTGCTGGTGGAATCAAACCTGCAACTCTCCCATTGGAGGACAACTGCTCTAACCACTTAGCCACAGCTGCTCCACATAATCCAATATGACGGCCAACATATGCGAGCAGTTGGAGATCCCTTTGAGTTGAAAAAGCATCAAGGCTACAATCAGACTAAATGTGGCCTGAAAGTAAACAAAATGCTAAATGTGCACATTTAACATGTGATGGACTCGTGACTTGCCCGGGGTGTCCCCCGCCTCTCACACTGTGATGGCTGGACATGGGCACCATCCCGCAACCCAGAAATAATGAAGTGGATAAAGGTAATGGATGGATGCTGGATGGATGGATGGATGGATGGATGGATGGATGGATGGTGTGCATTTAATTCTGGATCTGCATTTAACTACATGTGACATAAAAAAATGTAGGAAATTGCCAGAATAAACACAGTGCTCTAACAACAATAAGAGTTATGACATCTAAAATGTGCATTGCATAGTCTGCTATTAGCTACTGGCTTAGTTACTGAACTGATCATTACATTTGGGTGTAATTCATTTAGCTTTTTATTTTGTATTATTTTCTATCTCCCACCATTTCACACATGGACATGCATGTAATTTCTGAGGCGTTGTAAACTCTTACCTCTGTGTGTTGAACTGCTTCTGAAAAATTTCTTCCAGTAGCTGGAACACCTGTAGTCCCAACTCTTTAAACAACAAATCATTGTAGCACAACATTAGCCTCACCATCGTATGTGAACCTTGACCTGTGATATGATTCACAGCAATAATAAGCACTTTCTTACATACCTGAAGAATTTAACAGCATACTCAGCCATAGGTGAGAGGCCCTCTACTCTGTGGACTGAGCCCTGAACTGAATTTGGTCCTGACTTGTGGAGTAACCCCCATGCTGAGCTGGGGCGTGAGGCCTCTCCTGCAGGGGGCTCTGAATGAGTACTGCCCATGTGTCTGCTGGCTCTGCTGATGGCACGTGGAGGCGTGTTCTCAGGTGGAGTGACAGGCTTTGCAGTCCTCATGCTTTTCCTTCTGTTGTCTCGTTGGTCCAAATGAAGGCCGTGGTAGTCCGGGGCTGCAGATGGCTGCGTGATGTCTTTTGGGAACAGACCAGAACGCCCTCCAATAGAGCCAAACTGCCAACCTGGTAGAAAATGCAAAACGGATACAGTCAATAGTAAAATGTTGCAGTGACTCCAGTGATGACACTGCACATATCTCACACTACAAACAACACATCCAGAGCATGATCTTACCTGTCTGGGATACTTCCATTGGTAATAATTTGATGACATCACCTTTACTGAAGCTGAGGAGACTCTTGTCATCGGTTACAAAAGTCTTTAAAGCTACCACATGTCCTGAGTCCTGGGAGCAAAGAGAAACGTGAACTAAACTAAGCAGAAAGGCATTTGGATTCCATGTAACAAAATTATTGTCATATGATGTTGCAACGCTTTGAAGGGAAATGTAATCATATTAACCATGATAAGAAAAATCAGTAAATCCACCTTGATGAGCTCTTTGAGGAACAACTGAACCATGGCAGTGATCTGTGGAGCCCTGGATGACTGCAGCACCAGGTTTTCACTCGTAAGCTCCAGCTCCACTTTTTCCTCACTCTGAAGATGAACTGACAGAACCTCTGCAAAACTGTTTTTATGGAAACATGAACACTGGTTAATGAGGCAAAGTGACACGAGCAGTGAACATTCACACCAGCTGTGGGAGTTCCAGGTGTTCTCCTGCAGCTTCATGACACTAGATGGTGCCAACAAGCACACGTCCTGTGGACCGTTCACCCATTGAGCTGCAGGAGTAGAAAAGGCCGTTGATGACTTCACTGACGCTGCTGCATTATCTGCCAGTCCAACTGCTAGTTGTGTTCCTAGCCACTTGACCATTTTCTGAGTTGTAAAGACTAAACCTTTATTCTCACACGTTTAAACACTGTCTCCTGTGTTCCTCCTG
>JAVCKU010000071.1:29289112-29301303 GCA_032273985.1 Hypsolebias coamazonicus
ATCTTTTGTGCTTAAGGGCAAATACAAAATCTAACTTTATGGTCAGGTTTAGCCTCCACTACAACAGATGTACCTCATTGCCCCAGAATGCATTGCACTGTAAATATATTGTATTGGTAAAGTAGTTGGAGATTGTTTTAAGGTTAATTGGTCATTGCTTATCATTAAATCTGTAAACTATAAAACTGCCCCCATTTCATAAAGTTCATCTTCTTATTTTTATACTTTACTGTGAACACCTTTAAACCTTTGAACTGTCTGTTTGGAAAAAAAAAAAAGCATCAGAAGAACGTTGAATCATGAACATTTTCAACGTCACTGGATGAAGTTCATTAAATAAGGATATTGTTGTCACTCCCACCAGCTTCTACATTTCACTATCACATTATACCAAACAGTTTTTTTTTATTATTAAAAATAAATGTAAATATATTACCTCTTAACTGTTCAAAAACTATACTTGTTGAATGTTTGAGGTTCTGTTATCCTAAATAATTGGGGGGTACTTAAACATGTACACCAAGCAAAATCACCAATTATTTAAGTTACAGCTCCCCCCTGGCCCCCCTTTAGGGCCACCCCTGTTTATAACCAAGGATCCTCCAGAATCCAGCAGTTTTGATCTTTAGAGTCAGACGGCTCCCTGTTAGTAAAGTTAAAAGCTCAGAGTTCACGGCTCAGATTCTGGATCTGTGAGACGTTCTTCAAGAACCGCTTGGTGAGGAACAAACCTCGTCTTTTAATGTGGCCGGTGTGATCACGTCAAGCTGCACAAAGCAGTCGTTCAAACCACAGCAAAGAGCGGTTTCAGAAGAATCCCTTGCCCCCCCGCGTTCTTGGGGTTCTGCAGATGTGGAGTTAGCAGCTGGCGCAGGCCGCGGCGTTCGACTCTTCACTGCAGTGATGGAGCTGAGCCCGGCAGGACGGCAGACACTGAACGGGTCTCTGCCAGAACTTTGAACTGTGAAAGTAACCACTGAGCAGGTCCGACGTGCTGGGCGGCTCTCCAGTCTACTGTCTTGGTGCGCGCGCACACACACACACACACACACTTGTGCACGTGTTGACCTTGGATTCAAGCCATCTTGTGCGGTAGCAGCTCGGCTGTTTTCATTCCGGGTCGCACGTTTTAATAAAATGGCTGCTGAAGAGCGAGAATTCAGATTCTTCACCAGAGAAGTTCTGCTGATCTCTGCTCCCCGGCTCATCAGGGAGAGGATCTGCATGGCTGGTGGAGACGTTGTCCCCAAGCCGACGTAGAGGGAAGCGAAGTGGACCGCTCGGCGGAAAAAGGCCAACGAAGCACCGGGGACCACGAGCTGCATGTTTGGGAACTCGTCTAACGGCCAAAGCTCGGTTTCTTCAGGCGAAACACAGAAACAGAATAAAATATAACGCCAGAAGATCGGGCAACAAAAAAAAAAGCAAAGTGACGGCGTTGAGCCGTTTGTGTCACCGTCGATTTAAACCAAATGAAAATAGAGACATTTGTGAATGCTTATTGCAGAAGAACGTGCTGAAAAACAGCTGAAAGTGCATGGTGAAATGTATCTGAAATGGAAGAACAAGCCTAAGTTAGCAGAAGAAAACAACATATTTGCTGAATTAGGTTTGAATAAGCAGAAATGAGCATAAAAAAAGGAAATTATCTGAAAAAGCTGACATTAGCAAAGACATTGCTTTAAAGTAGCTGAAGAGGCAGAAAGAAGCTTAAAATAATTGAAGAACGTGTACAGAGCTGAAATTGAAAAAACAAAGCTGAATTAGCTGAAAAAAAGCTAAATTTAGCACAAACAGCTAAAAAGTAACTGAAATTGCAGAAAAAGCTGAAACTAGCAGGAAAAAAAGCTGATTAAAACATAACACGTTGAAATGAGAGAAATTGAATTTCCTGTGAAAATGGCTGAAAAACAGCTGAAATTAGCTTGAAAATACAGAATTAGCTGAAAAAAGGCTAAATTTAGAACAAAAACAGCGAAAAATTAGCTGAAATAGCAGTAAAAGCTGAAAGTAGCAGAAATAAGCTGATAGAAACATAACGGTGAAATGAGAGAAATTGCATTTCCTGTGAAAATGCAGTGGGAATGCTTGTTGCTGAAAAACAGCTGAAATTATCTAAAAACATGCTGAAATGTAGCTGAACTGGAAGGACAAGCCTAAGTTAGCAGAAGAAAGCATAAAGAACATATTTGCTGAACTAGGTTTAAAGAAGCAGAAATTAGCACAAAAATAGGAAATTAGTGATAAAAACTGAAATTAGAAAAAAAATTGCTGAAAAGTAGCTTAAGAGGCAAAAAGAAGCTTAAACTACTAGAAGGAAGTGGAAGGAGTTGAAATTAGTTTTTAAAAAGTTAAATTAGCTGAAAAAGCAAAATTTAGCACAAAATGGATAAAAAGTAGCTGAAATTGCAGAAAACGCTGAAACTAGCAGAAATAAACTGAAGGGAACATAATAAACTGGAATTACCAGAAATAAGTTAGTTAAGCTGACAGTAGCATAAATTACCATGAAAAACTTGAATTTATCTGAAAACAGCTGAAAAGTAACTAAAAAGCTGAAATTACAAGAAGGAAGTGGAGAGAGCACATTTTTGCTGATTTAGGCTGAAAAAGTTGAAATGAGTGCCAAAAATGTGGAATTAGCTGATAAAGCTTAAATTAGCATGAAAACAGCTGAAATTGTAGAAAAAGCTGAAATGCAGAAATAAGCTGAAAGGAGCATAACAAGCTGAAATTAGCAGAAAGAAGTTGGAAGAAGCACAAAAATGTTGTAGATAACCAAAAGAATATGAAAGGAGCAGAAAGCTGAAAGTAGTTGAAATTAGCTGAAAAATATTTACATTTTCAGAAAGAAGCTGAAAGTAGCTGAAGAAGAACAAAATGTGAAAGGAGCAATAAAAGGTTGTAAACACATCTAACAATCTGAAGGATGGAAAATGAGCTCATCTTATTTTCTATCAGGAAAAAAATGGCAGAAAAGGCTAAATATTTCAAAAAGCTCAAGATGCACCAACACCAAAAGTCATAGCAGGATTTTCCTGAAAGAGCTGAACTTTTCGATTTATGATTGAAATAGCTGAAAACTGTGGGATGAGAAAGATGCTGAAAAGGACATTTTGGAGATTGGAGTTTAGCTTTAGTCTTGGCCCTATTTAGACAACCCATTAGCTCATCAGTCCAATCAGAACTAAACTCTTAACAAGCTCGATGAAAGAACTATTCACATCATGTTATTTTACTGATGGGCAGGAGTGGGAGTACTTTATACAGACTCATTTGACAAACAGGGACTTGAACTCAGATGTTAAGTTCTTCACAACCTTGGTCTAGTCAAACTATTGAGCAAGTACTGAAAATATTTAGTGGTTACCTTGATTCTATGGCACTTTCCACAGACAAGGGACAGTAGATCCTATCATAGGTGGTCTCCTGTAACGATAAGGCCAATCAGTACGAACATTCTCACCAGAACACCATAACTAGTTTATGAGAAGCTACTGACGGTGACTCTGTGAGTAATGACTGTCTGCAGAGCTTCTGAGGAAATCTGCAACAAAGAGCCAACCCTCCTGGACTCAGCCTCGCTGAAGATTTGAGCCACTTCAAAGGATTCGCTCTGAAACAACACCTCTGGTTTATCATCTTAATCTTGCATATGGTTATGACTTCTCATTTACTTACACACACCTCATAGGAAGTGAAACAGATGTTACCAAGCTGTAGTATAGAAGAGAGGACAGCCCAGATGGTGGAGACCTGATCAGCACAAAGGCCAATCGTTTCAAAGCACCGAAGCAGAAGCTGGAAGTCCTGTTTGTCCTGTTTTCCACTCAGCTCACAGGCACACCCCTACAGACAAACATGACAGATGTAGAAAGGAGTTTAGAAACGGCAATGAATAAATGGTAGATGTCCTTCATGCACCATACTTGGTTTAAGTAGAAATAGGTCTCGGCTCCCTGCAGATAGAGTTCCTGTTTGTCCCAGTCATTCATACCGGCCAGCAGCTCATAAAACACATGGTAGTTCCTCTCCTCATTGGCCTATATAATTTAAGAGACAATATTTAAATTCAATTATGCAATGTCCTATTGTCAAAAACAAGAAAAAATATCTCAGAGAGAAGGTAAACCTGTACAAGACAAATCAAGTCCAGGTCCATCTAATTTAAAATGTTCCATTTTAATTTCACCATGCAAATGTTGGGGTTGTCTGCATCAAGTGGTAAAATCAAGTAAAATAGTGATTTATGGCTTCCTTGTACACGTTATTTACTTTTCTAAAGTCAGTCTCATGGTCAAAACATATTTTATCTGATACTTGAAGCATTTATTGGATTAAATTTTATTTGGTTTACAAGTCATTTCAGGAAAATATATGAAAGAAGAGGTCCAGTTCATATCATTCAATAAAACTCAGTCCAAGACACATTTAAATTCAAAATCAGATTGCATCAAACAGACTCACTGATTCAATCTACCATCTCTAATAAGCACAGGGCAGCAGATATCAGCAGAGAGAAATCACTTCCTTTTCACAAGATGAAACCCAAGAAACCAGTCCAGACTTATGGGTGGCTGTCTGCCTCAACACCACTGGAGGTCTGAGAGGACAGAATGTTGAGGAAAATGCAGCACAAAGTACCAGTAATTAGAAATCTTCCTTTGGTTATTAGTTTAACACTTACAGATAAGACTGGATGTGGACAGCAGACTGATCAATTTGCTTTTCCAGCTTTTCCTAAAACTATGTGAGGAACATGGGTATAACCTGATATTTGTCTGAGTGGAGTCCTCTACAAGCTGAGAAATCTAAACCACCAGGCTGCTGCTCATTTCCAGGAATCAAATGCCGTCAACCAGAAACAGAACTTGAGACATTTTACTACAGGATGTGACCAGCATTTATCACAACTCATGTGCAAATGTGAAAGAGCTGTTGTTCTATTCAGTGTAGCTTCTATAGACTCACTGCAAAATTGAACTGACTTTAAAATCTTACTATGTGGGAAAGGATGAGATGGGCTAGAAAGTTTAGCTAATACAGTACAGTATTAGCAATTAATAGGTGACCAGAGTTTTACTAATAAACTAATATGATCATTAACAAATTTTGACCCAACCTGAACACCAGTAATTATTAGCATAACAATCAGTGTCATTGTAAGCTGCTGGCTGTAAGCACCAGCTTGGAGCAGGTGCTGCACCAAAGAGCAAGCAATAAAGGTGAAGTCCAAGCTCTGACGTTCTCAACCAGCAAATACTATATACACAAAGAATTAAAAAAAATCACAGACAGAGGCTGACGGTGGATTTGATGATGTCACTCTCAGGGGAAAATAGCACCAAGTTGGAACAAAGGAATGGGACACAAATAGACTTCTGGGGTGGTCAGGTTACAAAGTCATCTCAGAGCACTGAACAGAAACATTCATGTATAAAATGTCATGATCAGCAATCTCTGCTTGCCTCATCTGCTCAAGTCTCGGCCCCTTTATGCCTTTATCACTTCCTCTGTCCCCTGCCTCATTCACAGCCCCTCATGTCATGTTTCTGCTCCTCCTTGTCATATGCTGTTTTCCCTGCCTCTTCATGTCATGTTTTCTTCTATCATTAAGCCACGCCCCCATCTGCACTTTCAGCTCATCAGCCCTGATTCACTGCACCTGGTTTTGGCCCTATTTAAGAGCTCCACTTTCACTTGTCCGCTGACAGATTATTACACCACTCTTGGTCCTTAGTTTTCCAGCCATCATAGTGTTCTTGTTTCATGCCTGAACTTCAAGTCTTGTTATTGGATTTTCGACCTCACGCCTCGTCGTCTGGTTTTCCCATTTTTGCCTGGCCCTCATCTGGTTCTGCGCTGCCTGTCTGATCACGGTAACGACCTCCTTCTGTCTGGCCACAACTCACGGATCTCCCTTTTTGGATTATTCTTGCACCACTGACTCCCCATGTTTGACCCCTGCTTAGCCCTTTGGACCACAAACTTGCAATGCCCTGGTTTTCACAGCTTTAGACTACCTCTGCAGCTGCCTTCCCACCAGTTTAAAAAGTGACTTCATCCTCTTAACTCTGACCGGTTGCTCTCACCCCACCTGCCTGTGAAAACCTGTTATTGCAATTGGATCCTGAGTCTCCCCAGCAGCTGCAAATCAACCAACAAAACTGTTTTATTTGTTTTACCATTCTTGTTTGGCTGAGTTTGAATCCAATAACATTGCCTTGTGACACAAAAATAATAATTTAACATAATTTGTCTGAGGAGCAAACTGCTTTGAATTTAACTCCCACATAGAACTCTCATCTTGAGCAGGCATGAAGGCGACTGTGGAAAGGAAAAACTCCCTCCTGAGGAAGAAACGTTTAGTAGAACCACGCTCAGGACAAGAGGTAAACTGCTTCGACCGGTTGGGTTTGAGAGGAACAGGAAGGAGGAACAGATACACAATGGCAGGTCAAGAATCACGTTGACAGAAATACTATCAGAGAGAAACTATTCAATTTTAGCAAATCATTTAAGGAAATGAGGTCAGTTTGTTCTCTTGTATGTTAAGATTGGGCAGCATGGTGGTACAACTGGTAGAGCTGTTGCCTCTCAGCAAGCAGGTCCCTGGTTCAAATCCCGGTCTGGGGGCCTTTCTGGGTGGACTTTGCATGTTCTCTCTGTGCATGTGTTGGTTATCTCCGGGTACTCCAGTTTCCTCCCACAGACCAAAAACATGGATGTTATGCTGATTGGTAACTCTAAATTGTCCCTAGGTTTGAGTGAGAGAGTGAATGGTTGTTTGTCTTGTTTGTCTCTATGTGGTCCTGTGATGGACTGGAGACCTGTCCAGGGTGTAACCGCCCCTCGCACAGGGATTTCTGGACCTGAGCACCAGCGACCCCCGTGACACAAAATGGAAGAAGCGGGTAAAAGATAATGGATGGATGGATTGATGGATAGTCTAAGCTTAAGGCAACATAACAAGCCAACCCTAATTATAGGATTTATCAAAAAGGAAAGTCTTGATCCTAGTCTTAAAACTGGACAATGTGTCAGCCTCACGGACAGAAACTGGAAATTGATTCTACAAGAGAGGAGCCTGATAACCGAAATATCTTCCTCCCATTCTGCTCTTGGAAACTCTAGGAACCGTGAGTAAACCTGCAGTCTGAGACCGAAGTGCTCTGTGAAAAAATATGGAGCAATAAGAGCATTCTGCACTTGACAGGGAGCCAATGGAAAGAAGCTAAAACTGGAGATATATGATCTCTCCTACTAACTCCAGTTAAGACTCTGGCAGCAGAATTTTGGATTAAGTGAATACTTTTTAAATAGTTTTTATGGACATCCAGATAATAAACCATTCATTTTTAGATAAGATGTTTCGAATCTTAGCTATATTACGCAGGTGGAAGAAGGCGGTTCTAGTAGCATTTTTAATGTGGGGGCTAAAAGACATGTCCTGATCAAAAATAACACCAATATTTTTAACATTATACATGGAGGCCAGATTAATGCAATCCAAGGAGGGCAAAAGACTGATAAAATTATTCATAAGATGCTCAGGTCCAAAAACCAAAACCTCAGTCTTGTCTGTATTCAAAAGCAGAAAATTTATGGTCATCCAGGTATTTTAGATGTGCTTATAGTCTAAGTAGCTGATTGCATTCATTGGGTGTCATGGATAAATATAACTTGAGACACTGAACAGAAACATTCACAAACATAAAAAGACCAATTAGTAAAAGTCATCTAAGGAAGCCAACAGACTCGTTGAATCTTCACAACACTAAATGGGAGAAATGACAGACACCTGCAGTGATTAACATTAGACACAGGTGAGACAAAGGCTGAACACAAGGAGGGAAAACACAGAGTTGACTGAAAACATGAAGAAACAGGCAAAGACAGGACAAAACCTAGAACCCCATACAGTGCCCCCCACTCAAGGGATGACCCCCTGACATCCCAAGGACGAAGCTACATCCAGCTTGGGAGGAAGGCAGAACAAAAACAGGATGGACCAAGACGGGGAAACACAGAGGGCCAAAAAACAAAAAACTGACAGGCAGAACCTGGGGAACTCTAAACACAAAATAACAAGACCCAGGACCCCAACCCTGAGTGAAGGTGGACGGTCAGAGGACCATCCAAGGCAGGCCCAATGCTCAGGCAGGCAGTCCAGCGGCCATCCCCAATGAGACAAGAGATCGGGGGGGGCGGTTAGGAAGCCGTCCATACGTGGGCAGCAGGGGCATCCACCTGTGTCCTCCTGGCCTCAGGCAGAAGAGGACCTCCAGAGCCAAACCAGAACAGAAGACCTCCACAGACAAACCAGAATTGCGACAGAGGGGCCCAAAATCCCTTAGTCCCAAATGCGGCTGCCCGTTGGCTGCGCCTCCGTCGGTCCCATTACCTCCACTCAACATGTGGCGCGCATGGACCATTCCCGGGGCACAGGGGGTGGGCCCGGGCGTGACAGGTGGGAGGTGCTGCGGGGGCCAAGCCATGGTTCCGATGGGCGGCCAGGAGACCATCCATACGTGGGCAGCAGGGGCGTCCACCTGTGTCCTCCTGGACTCAGGCAGAAGAGAACTTCCAGAGCTGAACCAGAACAGAATACCTCTACAGACAAGCCCGGATCGTGATGTCTGTCGGCCGCGCCTCCGGCAGACCCACCACCTCTATTCAACACGCGGCGCACACGGACCATCCCCAGGGCATGGGGGGTGGGCCCGGGTGCGATGGGCGAGAGGGGCTATGGGGGCCAATAAAGAGCTTGGCAAACCTCAGCACGTGCTAGAACCTCGGAACCGAAACCCAGCAGCGCGACGATCCTGCTCGGCCGTCCGCCACAGGCAGGTGAACCAGGAATGGGGACCCTGGTACACAAATCAGGAACAGGGACCTCTGCAGTCGAGCCAGGAATGAGGAACTTGGAAGACAGACCAAGGATAAGTAAGGCAAGGACCCAGGGCAAGGCGAGGACCCTGGAATCTTTGCAGGCCAAAGATCTTCTGCAGTAGGCTCCAGATCATCTGCGGTAGGCTTCAGATCATCTGCGGTAGGCTCCAGATCTTCTGCAGAAGGCTCCAGATTTTCTGTGGTAGACTCCAGCTCTTCAGGGGTAGATTCCAGATCTTCTGTGGTAGACTCCAGATCTTCAGCAGTTGACTCCAGATCTTCCGTGGTAGACTCCAGATCTGCCATGGTAGACTCCAGATCTTCAGCAGTAGGCAAGTAAGGCATCAGATCTGCAGTAGAACAGTCACGAGTCAGAGCTGCAGCTGGAGAGTCGGGGTTCGGAGCTGCAGCAGGGGAGTCGGGGTTCGGAGCTGCAGCAGGTGATGGGGTCAAAGCTGCAGCAGGTGATGGGGTCAATGCTGAAGCAGGTGAGGGAACTAGAACCTGTGCAGAGGTGAGGGGACCAGAGGACGTGGAGCAGGTGACGTACAGTCCTGGGAGGGTGAAGCTGCTGAGACAGGCAATTCGGGGCACAGGTACCTCTCCCCCAATGAAATCTCCCCTCGCTCCTCCAGTGAGCAGGGGCTGGACTGCACCTCTGGCAGACCCATGTACATCTCCACAAGAGAAGCCTTCTACCGCTCCAGCTCCTCCAGTGAGGGAAGACTGGACTGCTCCATCTGGCAAGTGGGGGCATGGGTACCTCTCCCCCAGCAAATGCTTCCCTTGCTCCTCCATCGAGCGAGAGCTGGACTACAGGTACCTTCCCCTCAGCAAAATGTTCTGCTGTTCTTCCAGCAACCAAGGGCTGAGCTGTCTCCCCACTTGTGAAGCCCTCCCCTCCTAGCGCCAGATTCGGGGAGGACCAGCGGTCCGCCCCACTCTCTCAGACAATTGTTCAGAGCAGCCAGGAGGGGGTGGGTGGCGGGGTGCAGCAGCGAGGTGAGACTGTGAGGGAAGGAGAGACTGAGAGGTTGAGGACCCAGGTTTGACAGCCAGACGGGTTTCCCAAAACTGAGTCTTTTTTCTCTCTCCTCCATTTCTCTGTCACGTCGGGCGGTTTTGTCCGCTTCACGGGCCAGAAACTCAAATGGAGTAAGTATCCTCCTGCTGTGTTCAGTTTGCTCTCCGGATTCTGTCATGATTGGTCATCAGATGTGTTGAACACACATGATCAGATGTGTTGAACCCACGTGCAGGAGGATGACAGGCGGCTCGAGGTAAAAAGTTAAACACAAATTTATTTAATCAAAAAACGTTCAATACTGAAACAATCTTCACCAGCATAAATTTATTTACAAACAAAATCAAATGCTGACAGGGCAGCTAAACTCGCTATGACTGGAAGACAAGACGGAGGCAGATCATAACACCATGACAGGACAATCCGGAGACAAAGACAAGACACCAGGCAGCTGAATAATATGCAACACTGATTGGGACAAACGACAGACACCTGTGCTGATTAACATTAGACAGGTGAGACAAGGGCTGAACACAAGGAGGGAAAGCACAGAGCTGAACTGGAAACATGAGGAAACAGGCAAACAGGACAAAACCCAGAACCCCTACAATCCTTAGCCTGATTTACAAAGTAGTTCTGCTGGAGGTTTCTTCCTGTTGAGAGGTAATTGTTCCTTCCACGCCTTGCATGTTCAACGAGGGAAGAAGTGAAGATTCAATACAATCAGCTGTTTTTTAGAAGACAATTTTTCTAATTGTCATCTTTTTATTGACTGAATCTGACAGTTAAGTGAAAGAGAAAATCCTCTATATTGTCATCACTTGTTTCTACACAATGCCAAAAATCTGCACTCTTCATTTGACTCATCACACAAAAGATACATCCAGGCAGAGCAAGAAACAGCTATGTAAGCACCTGTGGAGTGGTCAGGGAATAGGCATCTCTCAACGACACCACAACATATAGACATGACAGGGAGCCAAACCCACAACTTTTTGGTACCAAATTGGCTGCCCTACCTCTGCAGATCATACTCCCTGTTCAAATTACCGGAAATGGACTGTGTTTTACTTTATTATTGCATTTTCATTTGTGGTTTGCTCTGTTTATTGAATGGCACTTTAGTCCAACTTCTGTGATTTAAAAATGTGGTTCGTAAATAAATTAGCACTACAATGTTTACAGATAGCTTGCATCTGACTGTGTTGTACTGAAATGGGTTGCATTTATGGGGCATAAATTGGACCAGATTTATTTTTATTTGTTTATTTGTTCATTTATTTTTGGACAGTGACCTGAGATTACTTTTACTTTAAATTGACAGTACACAGTAAATTGATTTGTATGGATCATTACTTTAAATGAGATAAATCCAATTATTCATAGTTGAATTTAGTTAAATTTATTGGATGAACTGAACGTAAATTGAATTTAATGTGTTAGGTGGATAAAATTGGCTTCAACAGTAAATGTATTATCTTGGAAATCAACAGTGTACTCACCTGAAAGACAACCCTGGACTTCTCCAGGAGATATTTGGACAGTGAGGTCCCAACAACAATCCCACTGCCAACCAAGATGACAAACAAGGAAAGACCAAGCAGTCTTAACTCATCTTAAAATTAAACATGGGATGAATCAGAAAATTATCCAACTCCAAGTTAGAATGTGTGGACTTACTGAAGAATATGGATGTGGAGGTACTTGCCAAAGCGGCTGGAGTTGTTGTTGAGGATGGTCTTGGCATTTCCAAAACTCTCAAGGATTGGAAAGACTTCCATAGGCTAATAAACAATGAGAAGGGGGTTGGGGTGAGGGGGGAAAGAATGTTTAAAGACAAAACGAGGCAATGACCCAAGCCAATTCTATGCAAAGCTGCTGATTGATCCTGATTTGTTTTCAAGATGAGTTACCTGCCGAAGGCTGTTGCTTCTGCTGCAATACATGGAGCTGAGGTAATGAACTATTAGTTTTGTAGCTTCAGTTTTTCCAGAACCACTCTGTCCACTGCAAAAGCAGAAAAAAGGGACAAATTTAGACTCTACGATTCAAATAAAAAACTGTGAAGCCAGTCATAGGTTTTACTGATGCTGTACACATTTAGTATAAAGACTCATTCTTTGTTTGAAAAAATGAAGTTAATTTGTTTTTCTTCTTTTAGCTGCTCCCTTCTTCAGGGGTTGCCACAGCGAACTAACTCACATGAAGACTGGGCTATTGTTTTTATGCCGGATGCCCTTCCTGACACAACCACAGACCACCGAGCTACCACAGC
>JAVCKU010000072.1:322236-332896 GCA_032273985.1 Hypsolebias coamazonicus
CCCCCCCCCCCAAAGGAGTATTTGTTTAATGTGAAGGGGACGTGTCCCCCTTACATTTGTTGCGATGCCTATGCTACCTCCTACCCAATGTCCCATCCCCTTCAAAATAAAACTAGTTTCAACTTCCTTTTAGCTTCCTGTGACATTTTTTTTTTTCAGTTTTGATTCTCTCAATTCTGGGTAAAAATAGACTAATCATGACACTTGTTCTCATTTTCTGCCCTACTTTGAGTTTAAATTAATTTTTGTAACAGTTTAAGACCCCCAGCCACTAGTTTGTTTTATTGTCAGTCTCAGTGAGCTATTTAAATCATCGTAGTGCGCAGTGAGCGGCCATAATTGTGCTGTAATATGCCAGTAGACGTACAAAATGGCCGAAAGCCCATTAGCTTGGGCTGTGAGAACTGCTGTCAGGAAGGTTTGTGTTGAAGACTCGGGGCAACACCACGTTCTGTCAACTCAACGTTTTTCTGCTCCGAGTCACTCCAGAGAGAAAGGTCCGGGTCGTTTCATTTAACCTCGCGTCACTGACGCACTGCGAGGCTTCACACACTCTGCGGCTCGCACTGGAGACGAGAAACAATACCAGGCCTTCACAGGACCATGACCGGCTTTAGATTAAATATTTCTAAAGGAAATACAAAAAATGAACAAACTATGAAATCAGGTGAAACATTGCGGCTGCACAACAACAGGACACATCATTTAGTTTTAGTTTTAACAGACAATCAGACCTTATCGGTGTCGTTCTATTTCGCCTGTTTAGGCTGTCGCTAGCGGGTTTATCTCTGCGTACAGCACCGAAAGCCACTTAAAGGGCTGTGGCTGTACTTATAGAATCTGGGGTTAATACGTAACCAACGTTTCAGGATGTTTGCCGTCTCAGACGGGAGAGATACATTTCTGTGGATTTAGCTGATCGATGTTTCCACCCAGCCGAAGCCGACACATTGTTCTACAGCTGAAGGTCAGTTTGGGAAATCTGCAGCAGGAAACATTAAGATGTTTGACAACAGTTAAGGGCTGTGCGCGGAGCTTCGGGTCCATTTGTTCTGCATATTGAACGTTTTGGCTCATGTTGAACTTTTAGTCATTTGCCAGCTCAAAAGAAGAAAATTGATGAAGAAGAAAAAAACAACAGTTTTATTCAATTTAGTTTGTTTTGTTCCAACTGCAAGAGTGACACCAAATCATAGAAAACGCATCTTACAGGAAAAAGGCAGGTTTAGGACCAGCATGCACTGGGGCAACTTCTATTTTCATGTGTGCAGAATTTACCCATGATGCATCTCTGGCATGACCTTTCTCAGTGGTTTCTGTCAGACAAAAATAAACATATAAAGGAATGTGGAGTATTTGGATACTCAACATGTGATTGCTCTGATGGTCACTAGGAGTCCCAGGTTTTCAAAAAAGCTTTTATGTTTTATGCCATAACTTTTTGAGCCAAAAAAAAAAAAAAATTCTTGAAGTCATATTTTTTAGCAATTTAGTAATGACCTGAAAAAAAAAAACATCATTGGATTATTTGTTACATCAAAGCCCTTTATTTTATTTAATTTTATTTTTTAAAATGTTCCATTATGAAAAACAGCATGAAGGTTTTTGTTCCTTAAGCAGATTTCTCCCTCGTTGTTCAGACAAATAAAATCCAGGAGCGGTCGGGCAAGTTCTGGTGTCATCCTTCCTTGGTGTGTTCAATGACCCATGGGCTGAGTCAGTAAACACATCATCTTCAATCAGCCGTGCTCTCACCTGTTTCAGGTCAGCCGGAGTGAAAGAGAGAAAAAACAGACAGAACTTTTTATCTGTGCAGAGAACCTGAAGAGTCGTGGAAAAGAAAAAACTTTTCTCAGACTAACCCAGTCAGATTCCTCTGTTGTGTCTTTAAGGTGCTCTTTGTGTCAAAATACACAAAAAACTGTCTGTTTTTATTTTCAATTGCGTTGCAAGACCAGGAGAAACAAGCTCCGCCCCCTCCAGCTACAACTGTCACCAACCTTGTGCTGCGACCTTTCCTGAATCATTTCCTTCAGATTATAAATGTTGGGGTTCGAGAGTTAAAGGCTGTCCTGTTTTTGGCTCTTTAAGTTTAGCGAAGCGGCTCAAATCCAGTGGCCAACTGCATGGCTGGTTTGAGGACGTCTTCCTGTTTTGAATTTGATTTCAAAACAAAAATTTCAATATTTTATTTTTATTTTTTGTATTTTTCAAACAATTTCAGTGATTGCAATTGTATGAACTCTGTTCTTTGTCCTTTGATTATTTTTCCTACTTGGATTGTGTAGAATATTTGGGGGCTCGTCCGGGACTGAAACTCAGAATTTCTTACACTGCATTTTTAAAACTGAAATTCTTCTTAATTTAGAACCCAAACCATCACAGCAGTCACTAATTAGTTCACATATACTGTGCTGTAAACAAATTTTCAGAGATTTTTTTTTATAAGCTTTGTTCCTGTCGTCTCTGTGTGATGGTTTAAAACACAAAACTTGTCATAACTTTTTACATGAACACCCCATGTTCCTAAAAACAAAACCCGGTGCAGTTTTTTTCATTACTTCTTCAGCATCTGTCTGACTTTGTTCTGACACTGCCAGTCTAATTAATTGTTTAGATCATCTCTGATGTGAACAAGACACACGTTTTCTGCAGATCCACAGGCGGTTTGTAACCATGTTGGACCTTTGGCCACGTTAGTTAGTTCATTCGTTAGTTAGTTAGTTAGGTATTTATTTTGGGCTAGTTAGTTAATTAATTAGATATTAGCTTTGGTTGGTTAGTTGGTTAGTTGGCTAGTTAGTAAGTTGCACAGTTTTTTATTTAGTTAGTTTGTTTGTTGGCTGGTTAGGTAGGTTTACTTAATTTAAGTTAGTTGATTTAAGTTAGTGGGTTGGTTAATTGGTTAGTTAGTTTCATTTGATTTAGTTTGTTGGTTAATTCATTCCTTCCGTCCTTACTTAGTTAGTGTTTAACAAAAATACCAGGCGTGAACAGCTGAGACGTTCTGACACTGATCTGACTCTGTGAGCAGGTGATCTCTGAATGCAGGACAGGTGGGCTGATTACAAACTGCACCCAGGTGTGTGTGTGTGTGTGTGTGTGTGTGTGTGTGTGTGTGTGTGACGAGGCTGAGCGAAACAACGAGCAGCAACGTAGAAAAAAAAAAAAAGATAAAAGATAAACTAGAAGAACATGTGAAAAGCCTGAACCCAGACCGTTGGTCTCTGAGGACCACCGGCTGGAGAAACCCTCCGAGACAGACGGCTCCTGTCTGAGCTCGTCTTTTACAAACAGTTTCTTTTTATGTTGACGAGCCTGGACCAGCTGTCGTTTGCAGTCCAGCGTGGTCTGGATCGCCAACATGTTGGTTTCAGCCACGATTCATCAGCGCGGCCTCGGCGCCGCGCCATGAAATGTTCTTGGCGTCTCTCGGTGGGGTCACAGGTCACATGAAGCCCTCGTCATGTGGGACTTCTTCTACTTTTTGTTTATTTATTCTTTGCTGTGCATCACTAAGAGCTCCAACGTCTCCTTCAAAGAAGCACAACTTAAATAAGAGAGCGGAGGAGCGTTCGTGATGCGCAGCAGACATTTGTTGGCCGTGTTGTTACAGCTGGTTGAGCTTCATCTAGAAACGATGCACAAACCTCTCATTACGACGATTATTTAGGGTTCCAGTGCTGCAGAGACACGTGTGCTTTAAATAATGAAGCTTTGTTCTATTTTGGTTTGCTCCATCAGGAACTGGGCTGTGAAACAGAATTACAGGATCAGTTCTGCTAATGCATCAATCAGACTAAATGACTTTGGCACACGGAGTGTCGGAGGTTACAGCTGCACAACTAAACAAAACAACAACAACAACAAAACGGAGTCTTTAAAAAAAACTAGAGAGTAAATAAACAGAACTGGATGCAAGAATCTTGGAGAGGTGAGAGAAACTCAAACGAGCCGCTGCAACATCAGCCGTGTTAAAGGGACACTTCAGATCTGTGGAAGTGGGTTCTGTGAATCGATTAAGAACCATCAATATCTAACCTGTTGTAGATAGAACCTCAGTTTGGAGAAATAGAGTTTATCTCAGTGTGAGTTGGACCAGAACCAAACAAACTGTCTTAAAACTGCTCCGGTCTCTAAAGTTTTACAGCAGCTCATGTTAACGTTGTTTTATAAACTTTTACATTTTAAATTTGACATTTTGTGGTTGTTTTGACAGAAACGTTACAATTTCCCAGCAGGAACTTCCACACTGCATGTTCCAGACAGCTGCTATCAATCTGAGGAGGCAAAAATCCATTAAATAACATTTAATATCCATGATCCCTCGGTTATTTGTATAAAACTTTATTGATGTTTGCAAACACACGCTGCTAACAGGTGGAGGAGTTCAGGTGGAGGAGTTCAGGTGGAGGAGTTCAGGTGGAGGAGTTCAGGCGGAGGAGTTCAGGTGTCTGGTGTCTTGTTCCTGAGTAATGGAGGGATGGATCAGGATCAGGATCAGGGCCTCGTCCTCAGTAATGAGGTTGTTCCTTCAGTCCATCATGGTGAAGAAAGAGTTGAGTCAAAAGGAAAAACTCTGAATTTACTGGTCTGTCAACGTTCAAACCCTCACCTGTGGTCATGAGGTTTGGATCAGGACTGAAAGAACTGGATCTAAGCAGATGAAACGAGCTCCTTCACCTCATAAGGAGTCATCTGAGGAGGTTCATCTGGTTATGGAGCCTCCCTGTGGAGCTTTTCAAGGCCTGTCCTGTGGGTAAGAGCACCTGGAGCACAGCTGGACCTCTCTGGAGGGATTAGAGATCTTCTCTGGTCTGGGAACACCTGGGGGTCTCCCAGGAGGAGCTGGAGACCTGCTGCCTCCAAGACCGGACGACCCCGTTGTTGGTTTGTGGTCCAGTCAGAAGAAACCAACAGGTCCATCTCTGGTAAGTCTTTAAAAAGCCCAACGGGTTGTGGAGTTCTTCGTTCCTCAGATCTCCGTCTGGACTGGTGCACGTGTCCCTCAGAACCTTCAGGTGGTGTTTCTGATGCGAAGCAGAAAAACGTCAGCTGAGTTGGATGTGGAGCTCTTGGTGCTCTTCAGCCTTCTTGTTGCTCCAGCATCGTGTTGTCCCTCTCCACGATATTTAACGCTGCATCACGTTTCATACAGCAGGGACTGGTTCCTCAGTCCAGGTCTGGTTCTTGTCCCGGACTTGGACTGAGGAACGTCTTGAGCTCTTCTTTATTGAAAGAAGCAGCAGCAGCTTCTTTTACTCGATGATGCTTCTCATCCGAGTCCAGGATGAATGTTGCAGCAGCTGAACTCCTGCGAGAGAAGCTGCTGCAACATTCATGTTTAATCTCCACCTGCTTGGCAGAAGGTCTCCAGTTCTTCTGCAGAAGCTGCTTTTTCTGAATCTTTCTGTTTCTTCTTGTTCAACAACAAAATGTGAAGATGAGCTGAATAAACATGTTCTCTGGACCTCCAAGAAGAAACCGTGTGGATCAGCCGTGGTGCTGCAGTCTGTTGTCTGCAGAGATTTAGCAGGTCATCATCTATTTCTGTGCACAGAACCAGCGCCGAGCGTCTAGACACTGACCCAGCTCCTTCCCACTCCTGCAGACTCAACCCAGTAAACCTGCTGGTTCAGGTTTACTGGGACGATGCAGCCGTTTCTGAACGCCTCCATGTTTTTATGTTCTGGCATCAGAGAGGGGAGAAGTGAACTCCGGTACGTGTGAACTACAAAATACAGAGGCGTCCTTGAAGGCAGCATCTGGTGCCGTGGACCCCAACGTTTTCAATAAAGTCTCACTTTGGAGGTTTTGTGAATCCTTCAGCCCAGAACTTCCAGCTGAAGCCTGAGAACATTTGAAACTTGGGGACAGGACATGGAGTCTGGAGGAATCTGCAGCAGACCAAAGGTACCGTTCAGATTTTACAGATTCAGACGAGGAAAGTACCAGTGGAGAAGTGATGGACAGGTGAGTGTGGGCGACAGGTGAGTGATGTAGGCAGGAAGGAACCCCAGGTCGTCTTGAACAGGCAGGTGCAGAACAGAGATGGCTCCGGGGAAACCTGACGCCCACGTGGGACACCAGGAGGTTTTGAGTTGATCTGGAGTCAGATCTGGGTCTGAGGGACTTCACAGAACTTTAGACGACGTAAAGCAGGAAACACAAGGAAGGATGCGGCTGAACGGTCACCACGTGGTGACGTTCAGAATAATTGAGCTCCTCCTTCTGAAGATGGTGAACCCAGTGGTGCAGGCAGCAGCAGACTCAGGAGATTATAAAACAAGGTCTTTGTTAACAAGAACTCAAAAAGGCTGATGGTGCAGCAAGACTTCCATAAATCACAAGGCGCAGACCGGACGTCGCCAGTGGATCCAACACCAGGACAAAGGACCAACACAGAGACGCAGACTGTGAACAGTGACTAACGGGACAAAACACCTGTGAGGACACACGGCTGAACCACATCGGGGGACAGGACAAACTGGGACACCAGGACGTGCAGAAACAGACACAACACCAGATGGAGGCGAGAACACAAACCCTGTAGAAAACAGGAACTGAGGATGAGGAGGACACAAGACCCAAACACAACACCAGACGGGGCTGGACCCCAGAAAACAGACCACAGTCCCGACACCTGATGGTGAGACACCCTCAGCTTTAGTGATGCCACTTTGTGTTCGCTGTGCTCCTCACAGTGTCGACCGTCTACAACCTGCAGGTCCTCAGTCCAGCACCCAAGTCTCCTCACCAAGAACCTGCTGATCCTGGAGCCCCTTGTCATGAACATGAGTTTTCAGAAAAATAACTTGTGGCTGCACGTTGGAGCAGCTGTTACTTTCATTCTGGGAAGTTGCTCTGGAAAACTTTATTTCCTCTTTTCCTGGATGGTAGTTTCCTCCAGTGTCTGAGGCTGTGCAGCTGGAAGGACTTTTACTGAAACCTTTTTACTTTTGGACATTTTGTTATGATGCGTAACCATGGCAACAATGTGGTTTTTACAACTGGGAGCAGCTGATTAACATCTCAAAGCTCAAGTAATATCTCTACGACAGTCCCAAATCCCAAATGAGTTGCAAAGGAGGCGCCATGGATGCATCTTCATCTACCTGGTGGCGGTGCTCGAGTACCTGACCAAAGACAAAATCCCGGAGCTGGAGGGAAACGTGGCTCGTGACAACAAGAAGACCAAGATCATCCCCAGACACCTGCATCTGTCTGTCTGCAACGACGAGCAGCTCAACAAGCTGCTGGGAGGAGAGCCCATCGCTCAGGGAGGAGCTCTGCCCAACACTCAGGTGGTCCTGCTGGTGGTCCTGCTGCCCAGGAGGACCGAGAAGCCCGGTGGGTCCAAGTAAACGGATCAACATCTCAGTTTCTTCAGATCTGCTATAAGATGGACCACCACAGGAGATCCTTCCTGCCCACAGCCATCAGCATCTGGAACATCTCTTTAAAGAAACCAGGAGGATGAGCTACAACAACATTTAATTTCCTCTGGGATTAATTAATTATTTTTAATTGAACTGAATGAATATCCTGATGCATGCTCGACTGAATGAAGCTCATGTCTAAAAAAAAAAACCTCCCACGAACCAGACGTCACCATCTCAGCCTTACTCAGGTCTGACCTGCCGCTCCAGCTGGTTCCTCATCTGGAGACCTCCACTGGTCCTGGTCCTGGAGTCCTCTGCCCTCCCTGCACTGAGGTGCCTAAAGACAAGCAGAAAACACAGAGAGAAACATCTAACACTTCCACAACGTCTGTTTCACGTGTCTTCATCACCTGTGACCTTGTTCAGTACTTCAGCTCTGGGATTTAAATAATTTTTATTGTAAAAATTAAACTTTAGACCAGGGGTGTCAAACTCACTTACGAAAGGGGCCAAAATTAAACCTTTTTCAAACTAAGGGCCAGTTTCAGAATCTACATCTACTCAAATCAGATACCAAGCATCTTTGCTTAATCACAGCTTCCTCAACAAGAGTTGGATTGGTCTCATGTGATGTTCTCTGTTGTGCTTTCAACATCATAATCAAAGATTACTGAAAAAGTTCAAGCTATAGAAGTATTTTATGTTTCACATGTCATCTTGGGGGCCAGATAAGATGTCAACGAGGGCCACATTTGGCCCCCGGGCCTTGAGTTTGACACACATGCTTTATAAGCTCGGTTCTTCTGAGTTCCAGTAGATCTGAGGACATCTGGACTTTGAGGGGGTCGTGGTGGACAGACTGGTGTTGATGTAGAGTCGTGCATCATCAGCATCAACGTGAACTTTGAGACCAAGACGAGTCGACCAACAAGGAGTTATTTTGTTTTATTTAGATTTTTAGTTGGACTTGTTCTACATTTTTACTCAGTTTTGTGTTTAAAGTTCATATCTGATCATTTTTAGTTCATATATTGGACTTTTTTCACGTTAAAATTCAATCACACAATAAAAAGTCTAAATTTGGACTCGATGTCTTTGAGACAGCGCTCCTGTCTGATGACGATGATGACGATGATGATAAGCGTGTGATCGGTGCGGGGTCGGGCTTCAGGATGAAGGCTGTATTTTGTCATCCAGGAGGAGGAGGATGCGACGCACACGCTCAGTTCAACCTTTATTTATCCAGGTTAGTCTCATTGAGCCTCGAGGGCTCGTTTACAGGAGAGGCCTGTTTCCTGCGCCGGGTCTGAATTCATTAAACTGATGGATACATCTGCGTTAGCGCACGGTCGGCTGCTCTCAGGCTGTTTGGCCTTCGGGTAAATCTGAGCAGAACCCAGGTCCAGACGTTTGCATACACACACAACCAGAACCAGAACCATACTGACAGGTGTGACCCGGTTCTGTGTGGATGTCACACAAACACAACAGTGTCAGGGTGGATCACGGTGGATCACGGTGGATCACGGTGGGACAATGACTGATCCTTTTAAAACATAACAAGCAAAAATAACATTTTCATTTTAGCACATTTATTTCCCTAAAGTCCTGATTTTGAGTTTGTGTCCATATTTCATTTACCCTTTATTTATCCAGGTTAGTCTCATTGAACCACGAGAACTCATTTTCAACAGAGAACTGTCAGGGAGCAGGTGGTGGGGGTTAAGGGCCTTGCTCAGGGGCCCAGGGTGGATGAATGAGGGTGGAGGCAGGTGTGGGTGTTTCACCTTTTTCCACCCACATTTTTTGATGTTGTCGGTACCGGGGCTTGAATCAGCGATCTTCCGATCACAGGCCCACCGTCTCTAACCACTGCCCCACCACTCCCTCAAACATTTGCATATGCTAATCTGTTCACTCATTTAAAAAAACTAACAAACTTTGAATATTATGGAATCGATTTAGGTCCAACTAAACATCTCCCCTATGTTGAGCTTGCTTTGTTGTGCATCCTTCGGGTGACATTTTCCTGAGTGACTGTTAAATCAGATGATTTCTACCTCCTCACTAATATTAGTCATTGAATATGCAGGTCTAATAACCACACACAGTGAAGGCTATAAAATGTTTATTAGACTGTAAAATGTTACAGTTCTAAACGACAAATAAATTAAATACACGCTTCAAAATTTACAACATGTAGAACTCGTGGTTTCAAGCCACCACAACTCACTCTGAGGTGTTGCCATGTGGTGAGCGTGACGATGAAGGGTCAAAGCAAACAATGATTCTTACTAGTTAAAAAGCAGATCACTCCTTTATTTTATTTTATTGGAGTATCTCCAACTGTGTCCGAGATAAAAGCACGGCGGTTAATGCTTGTAAACAGTCATGACAAAGTACAGACAGCTGCTGTAGGTCCAACAAAACTTCAATGTGGGCTCATGTACAGTAGGAGAGGCAGAAAGCAGGTTAGTCATCACACAATACAAATTATGTACAGCAGACAGGAAGGCAGGTAGCTATAGGCTAGAAAAACCTCAAAACAAGTGATGAAATGTGATGTTCTGAGATGCACAATAGTAACAGTTTCAGAGTTTTATCAGAATGAAACAGTCTACTCACTGTGTCCATCTCTTTAAAGTGTTACTGCTTGTAATCAATTAAAATGTTAAATGTCAAAATAGTGATAATTGTAGTTTAGACAAATCGTAAAAGACAGAGTGAACAGACTATTTGTAAGTCAAACTGTATTAACAAGTCACTTTTCTCGTCTGACTGTAGGATGAGCAGTTAACTTTGTAGAAAACGTAAAGGATACGCAGGTCAGAGAGAAGGCTGAGGGTACAGGTGAGGTAGGTTAATTACATCAAAGAAAAACATTTACAGTATACACTTCCTGTAACGTTTACTTTACTAGCAGAACTAATGTTCACCGTCAGTTGTCTCCACCTCTTTGACTTCCAAGCCTGTGGAGCAATGACACGAACACTCGGCGTGCACAGGAGCACTTCAGAAAGATGCCGGTCAGCCTCATGTGTCTATTTTATATGAACCTCAGTCCCAGGTTCCTGAATCTATGTAACAATACTCATGTTGACTTTTTCTTTCTGAACGTACTGGTTTCTAAAGCTGCCCAGTCTTTGTCAAACAGCATCTGATCTACACCTCGTTTTGAACTGTCCTATGTTCATTAAGTTGTATAAGAATGTTCATGCTCAGTAATCCAGGTAGTCAAATCTGATAACTCTCAATCTGGTCATCTGGACAGTTTCTTT
>JAVCKU010000072.1:356850-379079 GCA_032273985.1 Hypsolebias coamazonicus
TAAAACATATGTTTTAAAACAGATGTTTTTAAACAGATGTTTTAAAACAGATGTTTTTCATTTGTTACAGTTTGTCTAAAAATGACGACTTCATTTTTGTCAAAGAATGAGCCGAACTGATCCGACTGGTTGGAGCTCACGCCGTCCTGTTCTGTTTGCTTCAACACATTTTAACCTTCATTACGTGTCTCTGTCTCACACTTCTCTTAATGAGTTCTATAACCTGCAACATAACATTTTATTTATTTAACGATCTTTTAAATATGTTTCTGTCCTTTAACAAACAAAGACAAGGACATATGTTTTTTAATTTGAATAAACGTGACCCTGAACACTAATCCTAGTGAAGTCATTTTACTGCCGGTTGATTAAAGGGAGATGGAGATTATGAACAGTTAATATCTTACCTGTTGTAGATAGTTTAATTCTGCAGACTGATGGGCTGCCTGTAAACAGATACAATCTCCAGAACTTTACTAAAACTGCTCCATAGTTCAGTTCAGTGCAGTTGTTTGCCAGCACAGAGTGGCAGCAGCAGCTGGCTGTAGCACTTCTGGCACAAGTTGCACATTTCTCCCAGAAGATCCATTTAATGAGAAATTAAAGCGAGTATGAAGGTTAAATGTGTGAACTGGTGTGAAAATGAAAAATCTAGAGACGGTTGATGGAGGTGTGGGTCCATCCATCCATCCATCCATCCATCCATCCATCCATCCATCCATCCATCCATCCATCCATCCGTTATCTTTGCGCACTTCTTCCTTTCCGGGTCACTATAGGGTCACTGGTCTCCAGTCATCATGCTTTCATTATTTAAACCTTTGAACCCGTCAGTTTTACATTGCACGGGCATCTTAGCATAAATATAGTGATAGTCCAACCAGAAGTGCTACCGCTAGCTGCTGCTGAATGCCAAACGGCCACAGAGTTCTCTTCAGTTGACCCACGTGACGTGGAACGGATGGAGGTGTAAAAGTTTAAAAATACTTTTAGTCCTGGAGAAGTTTTCAGCCAATCTGCTCTGGTCTCCTTCAGACTAGCCTTTTAGCTCATCAGTCTGGTCAGAATTAAACTCTGTTTCTGCAACAGGTAAGATATTAACTGTTCAGAACCCACTTTAAGATGTTCAAAACATCCTTTAAAGCTACTTTGCTGCAGCCTCCGTCTGGTGTGCGGCCCAGAACTTCAGATCCACTCCAGATAATCTGACCAAACTTCACACACAATCATCACTAGACGGAGTGTTGCGTAATCTGTTTTGATCAACCCAGCTCTAAGGTCAAGGTCACAAATCAAGGTTTACCAAAGCACTTCCCTTGTTGGGGCTGCCCCTACAGACTGCTGCTGTACGACAGTTTGTCGAGGAGCGTATGATGCGCAGGATGAGACGCTCTTTACATTTAGGATTAGTAAGGTGCGAAGATCACAACCCTCCTTTCACAATAAGCCATTTTAAACAGATGTTTGTGTTTTCTTCCCCTGCAGGAGAGGCTGGTGTTATCTGTGCTGCCGCGCTTTGTAGTTTTGGAAATGATCAACGACATGACAAATGTAGAGGACGAACACCTCCAGCATCAGTTCCACAGAATCTACATCCACCGCTATGAGAATGTCAGGTGAAACATCGCAAACATCTTTCAAGTTTCTTTCTTTATCAGATGTCTGATCATTTCAGGGGGTTAAAATCAGAGGTTTGATCATTTCAGGGGGTTAAAATCAGAAGTTTGATCCTTTCAGGGAGTTAAAAATCACAAGTTCGATCATTTCAGGGAGTTAAAATCACAAGTTCGATCATTTCAGGGAGTTAAATTCAGAAGTTGGATCATTTCACTGAGTTAAAATCACAAGTTTGATCATTTCAGGGAGTTAAAAATCACGTTTGTTCATTTTGGGAGGTTAAAATCAGAGGTTTGAGCATTTCAGGGAGTTAAAATCAGAAGTTTGATCATTTCAGGAAGTTAAAATCAGAAGTTTGATCATCTCAGGGAGTTAAAACCAGAGTTGGATCTTTCAGGGTGTTAAAATCAGAAGTTTGGTCATTTCAGGGAGTTAAAAATCACAAGTTTGTTCATTTTGGGATGTTAAAATCAGAGGTTTGATCATGAGTTAAAATCAGAAGTTTGATCATTTCAGGGAGTTAAAATCAGAAATTTGATCATTTCAGGGAGTTAAAATCAGACATTTTATCATTTCAGGGAGTTAAAATCACAAGTTTGATCATTTCAGGGAGTTAAAATCAGACGTTTGATCATTTCAGGGAGTTGAAACCAGAAGTTTGATCATTTCAAGGAGTTAAAAACACAAGTTTTATCATTTCAGGGAGTTAAAATCACAAGTTAGTTCATTTTGGGAGGTTAAAATCAGAGGTTTGATCATTTCAGGGAGTTAAAATCAGAAGTTGGATCATTTCACAGAGTTAAAATCTGAAGTTTGATCATTTCACAGAGTTAAAATCTGAAGTTTGCTCATTTCAGGGAGTTAAAATCAGGTTTGATCATTTCAGGGGGTACAAATCAGATGTTTGATCATTTCAGGGAGTTAAAATCAGACGTTTTATGTCATTAAGCTTGAAATCACGAGACATTCATGTTAACTTCATGACTTTAACGACTAACCTGGATAAAAAAGTGACATTTCCGTATTTTATTCAGCATTCTTTTCGCAGATGTTAAAGGCTTCACAAACCTCTCCACCACGCTTTCTGCGCAGGAGCTGGTTCGAATGTTGAACGAACTCTTTGCACGCTTCGACCGCCTCGCACACGTAAGTGCACGTGACGTGTTTCTCTTCGTAGACGTGCTTCTGAGCCAGGCTTGACCTTTGACCCGAGGGTTGATGTATGTGTGTGGTTTGAGCACAGACGTTAAAGAAGTTATGTTGTTGGTTTTCACCCCCCGGCTCCATGAGCTGCATGTTCTCGACCTGCACAAGCAGAACTGCATCAAAACACAATCAAGTTTTATTTTTTAGTCTGATCTGCTCCAGAGTTTTCACAGCCAGAGCTCAGACCCTCAGAGAGTTTGTTTCTGTTTCATTCAGATTGAAATATGAATCGATGTCTCTCGGACAGCTGGACCTCCATCATGAAGGTTCTGGTAGAACTCGGGTTGAGTTCGTTTAAATCAACTGGTTTCCTGAAAATGGATCCGGCTGTTAGTCAGCGCCCACAAATCTTTCAGTGGGTCGAGCTCATGGCTTTTAGCTTTTAGCTGCTAGCCTCGTTTATCCAGTCAGAAACCGTGTTCCAGCCATCCTCGTCTCGGTCTTTGTCTCGTCTGAGCAAGGGACGTTCCTCTGGAAGACATTTGTCTCGTCCATGTGGACAGTTGACCGTTTCAGTCCAGATTCAAGGAGCAGGAGCCTTTTTGTCCTCTCAGTCCACGGTGATGGAAACTGTCCTCGCTGTGGACAGGGACATCGTAGGTTGTGGGTCGGTCTAAAGAGGACTGTCAAATGAGTCCTAAAACTACCAGCTGCAGTCAGTCATGGTCACTAACAAGAAGTAAACTTGTCTGGACCTTCAGACCCTTCAGAACCTCTGAAGGTCGGTCAAACCAGTGATGGGAGGATAGAAGCTGCAGCTGGACTGGTTTGATCAGCATCACGTCCATCGGAGGGGACGGCACGTCTCTGTTGGACAGTCCAGGTATGACTGAAGGAGGTGCAGACTGCAAGGTGCAGCAGAGAGCAGGATGGAGGTCTGCTGAAACCAAGAACTTCACCTGTTAATCCACCGAGAGCTAACAGCAGCTGAATGACATCTTGAACATCAGTGCGAGGTTTCATGATTCGTGGCTGAACGATCAGCTGATGAACTTTAGTTTTCAGTGTTTTTCAGTTCATTCCTGTTTTCTGCTCCGAGGCTGATCATTGTTCAGAGTGACACGTGCTTGTGTTGCTGTTCTCTTCCAGGAGCACCACTGCCTGCGAATAAAGATCCTGGGAGACTGTTACTACTGCGTGTCCGGTCTACCTGAGCCCAGGCCGGACCACGCTCACTGCTGCGTGGAGATGGGACTGAGCATGCTCAAAACCATCAGGTGCGCTTCCTTCTCCTTCCACCGCTGCCTCCGAGGAGGGAAATCTTTAGACATGCCACAAGGAATACTTCCTGTAAAATGTCAAAATAACTTTATGATTCCTGGACATTTCCAAACCTCCACTGGTATGTCATCAGGTCCTACTGCCCTCTTCTTCTTCATTCTTTTCAGAGCTTTCAGGACTTCACCCTCACTAATCTTTCCCACTTCCTGGTCCACAGTTTCTATGACCTCCACTCTTCTTTCTCTTTCATTCTCTTCATTCATTAGCTCCTCAAAGTAATCCTTCCATCTTCCCATCACACTCTCCTCACTTGTTAGAACATTACCATCACTATCTTTAACAAGCTTAACCTGCTGCACATCCTTTCCAGCCTGATCCCTCTGTCTCGACAAGTCCTTCTCACCCTCTTTAGTGTCCAACCTCCCAAACTGCTCATCATACTCCTTCTGCTTTGCCCTAGCTACCTCCCTCTTTGCTCTACATTGCATCTCCTGATATTCCTGACACTTTACAGGTCTCTCTCGTAACAGAGTCCTCGAGGCTCAAGGGGATTAACCTGCCTAAATAAAGGTTGAATGAAAAAAACTTTGTGGTCATTTTGCTGTGGTGGCCATCTTGAATTGGACTGACTACAAAGGTTAATCAGTTGGGTGCATTTCAATCTTTTTAACTTGATTCTGTCAAGCTGAAAGCAGCAGGACCAACCATGAATGTTAACTTCCTGTTTGTAGCGTGCCCCCCCACCCCCCACCACCATCAGCACACTAAAAACCAGAGCGTTGCTTCCAGGAGCAAACAGTTCCACTACCTGGTTGTTGTTGTGGGGTGTTCTGCTCCTGTTGGTCCAGTTTTGATGTGAACGGTTCTGACGGCGCCAGCAGCAGGTGTCGGCTTCAGCTCGAGGCCCGCCAGAAATAAAACGCTGCTGAAGTGTACAGAAACTCTGAGTGTGGGAACCAGCGTGTGTTTACTTCTGCTTGTTGTAGTCACAGGTCCAATCTGCTGACGTAGGACCGCAGGAAGCGGTTCTGTTTGTTTCTGAAGACCACCAGTAACATCCATCAGTACAGCGAGACGATAAATTCTGTATTTTTGTGATCATAAATTTGAGAAAACCCAGAAAAAGGTCACTCTTTATTAAGACTGACTCACATTCTGCAAGACGTGTCCAAATTTATTCTCAGTCTTGACGCTGCAAACAAAAAGAACAAGCTTTTGTTCTTGCTCCGCCTCCAAGAACTGTCCTGTGCATGAGTTCCTGGCAGAACCTTGTTCTCACAGGAGTCTGCACCAAGTGTTGGTCAGAAGTTGGTGGAAGGGTTTGTGCAGAAACGTGGGTGAAGTACGCAGCGCTTCACTTCAGCTGCTCCGCTGAGGAGCAGCCCACCGCGGCTGTTGGAAAGAAGCAGCCATCTTTACAACTGTTCCAACAAGACAAAAGAACTCGTGGAAGGAGACGTTGTGGAGGTGCAAGTGGCTCTCTGTGGACGTGCTGTCCAGCAGGGGGGTGTCTTCCCTGGACTGCGTACGGACACACTCCCGCTGTCAGAAACAGCAGCAGTCTCTCTGTGACAAATTTACAAATTAGCGCTTCTCCTCATTAAAGAACTCATCCATCCATCCTCAACTGGGTGTGACCTCTGCTGCAGTGGGAGGGGCTTAACAGAAGCTTTATTTGAAAACAGAGGTGTCCAATCCTGTCCTGCATGTTTTAGATGTTCCTCTGCTCCAGCACGCCTGATTCAAATCAACGGATGATTAAAAAGACTTCTGCAGAACATGAAGAGGTGATTCAACCATCGAATCAGGCGTTGGAGCAGGAAACAGGTGAAACCTGCAGGGATGGGGCTCTCGAGGACCAGGAGTGGACGCCCTGGTATGAAATGTCCACGTAAAAAGAACGTTTCGTTTTGCTAAACACGCAACAAGCTTCAGTTCCTGTTTACACGTGAATCATCTCTGACTGTGGCAGGTAAACAGACAAACACGTTCACACAGCAACACTGTGCACGTTGAGTCCACTGTAGTTCCCATGCCAGGTCACTATGTGGCGCTGTGGACTTCATATTTGAACAACATGGACATGTACTTCAGCACGAAACCAGCTGGATCCATGAACGTTGGTTTGCTCCTACACGTTGTAATGGGCGATCAGCACAAACAGCACTCTTCCATCCATCGCGGTAACACAGGTTCATCTGCTTGTGCAGTAAAACTACTGACTGCGGTGCGCACGTTCGATTTCTCTCCGGTGTTTATAAAAACCTCAACCGGAGACCTGCCGTTTCCCACATGTTGTCCTGAAAACACCTCACCGACTCTGCGTCTGTGCTCCCGAAGCCTCCGGCTGTTTTATTTCAATAATCGTCTTTACTGCCGCGGGCTGTGACCCTCGCTCCTCTTTAGAGCCGCTCTGAGGGAGGAGAGGGCAACTTTGGAGGGATCAGTGACGGATAAGCAGTGAGATCTGAGCTGTATGACGATGAGTCAATATGACGGCGGCTCAACAGGCAGCCGCTTCGTGTTCAGCGTTCCCCTTGGAAGAACGTTGTGCAAGAACCCCCTCCCACTGGCTGCTGCTCGTTCCTGCAGGAAGCCCCTCCCACTGGCTGCTGCTCGTTTCTGCAGGAAGCCCCTCCCACTGGCTGCTGCTCGTTTCTGCAGGAAGCCACTCCCACTGGCTGCTGCTCGTTGTCGGCCTGACATGCGTGTTGAAGTGCTTAATGTCAGGAACACATTTATTTACATGTTTATCATTTGTCCCGTTGTGTGAAGGAGCTGCTGGTGTGTCCTGTTTGTTTTCAGTGTTCACGCTCACTAAAGGTCAGTTCTTTAATTTGCTGCATTAATGCACCAGAACCAGCCGGACCCAAAGTTCCTGCCGGAATATTTTAGTAGACGACCTGATCTCGTTTATTCAAGGCTAAATGGCAAAACTGTGCATATAAACTGAATTATTTTTTCCATCACTGGTTTTATGAACTGACTGAATAATCTGGATTAAAAACTTTAGACAGGAAGTTAAATATGATAAACATATTTAAATTAAAAAACAACTGATAATAGTTTTTATCACCACTGAAGTTGTAAAAACAAACACTTTAAACATTGTCTATTGGTACATTTTGATTTGCATTATGTTTTATTAATATATATTTACATATATTTGTGTTTAACTTGCAGTTTTGCCCATTTATTAATTTACTTTTACTAATATCCACAACAGATTGTACCTTTGAGCGTAAATTTAGCTTCATGTTGAGATTTCAACACTTTCTTCAGTTTTATCCTGCAGGTCTGTCGTCAGGGTTTATATTCTTTTTTATTTTATTTTTATTGGGTTTAATCTTCCTCACCTGCCGACAGTCGGTTGGCCAGATGTTGTGATAAATGTGGTGGTAATGTTTGGTAGTAGCGGAGAGTCGTCCCAACATGCACTTTGAGTGCTTTTATTGTCTTTTTGCTAAGTTTGAAGCATTGACTCGTTTGTTTTAAAGACACTGCAGTTGTCAAACATGTCCTGAAGGGTTTGCTCGTCTTTCTCTCCTGCAGATACGTCAGATCTCGTACGAAACACGACATCGACATGCGGATCGGGATCCACTCGGGCTCGGTGCTCTGCGGCGTGCTGGGACTCAGGAAGTGGCAGTTTGACGTCTGGTCCTGGGACGTGGACATCGCCAACAAGCTGGAGTCCGGAGGCATCCCCGGGTGAGGGTTTGCTCCAGCCTCTCGTGGCTCTAATGTGCCTGTTAAGCCTCAGGTCCACGCTGGGATTAATTCTCTCGCTGCCATTTGGAAACGTCCGGCCAGCATCTGTTCCGGAGCCACGCCGCGACCCCGACCTGCGCTCTTTACTGCAATCTGTTGCGTAACACCACGTCCTCTGCGTGTTTCAGATGGGATCATGTTTGCTTTGATCACGTCAGACACGTCTCTAATCGGGACAGGGACACGGTGGACCTGACCTCCGACCTGACTCGTTCACACCCGAGCAGCTCAGTGATTGGCTGCTGCCTGGAACACCTTCAACCACAATCAGCTGCTAAAATCTGTTCGCAGAGACGTTCACATCAGCTGTGTGGTCTGAAGACCTGTGAACATCCAGCAGGTGTCCCACCGTGCAAACTGACAGCCCAGACATCTGGCACTGAAGCATGTCACGTTTAACAGATGCTGGACGGTAAGACCTCTGGAAGTAACAAAGATCTGACAGACCTCTGTCCAACAATCCGCCTCTTTTCAGGGACTTTTTGTGATTGTTGTGGTTCAAAATGTTCCAGGTTGCAGCAGTTTTTGACAAAGTTGCAATAAAAAAAAAATCACAATTTCATGAAGTTGGACTGGTTTTACTGGAAATATTTCATTCTAAACCTGATCTTCTTTGACTTGTGTTCATCCTTGTCCACACGTGAACTCTTTAAAAACTCCCATAAACTGTTTCTATAAACTTCAGTTCACGTCGTTTCATCAGGACAGTGGGCAGTTCCAACATACAGTACATGTATAAACGTGCTCCAGATTTAACCTTGAGCTAATTGTCGACTGCAGACAACAAACAAACGGCACAGTTAAACGATAAAACAGTGTTTTCATCCACACTGGAACGCAGAAAACACAAAACGCTGCAGTAACTATGCCAGGCCTGTGTGTGGCGCTGTACTGTTGTCGTGAAAATACACCAAAAGCAGGAAACAAGGCGCAGAACATGCACGCAACTCGTGCACCCTCAGTAGACTGAATGTATTTAAACTATAGACTGTATTTTTTATCCTACAGTCCAAGAAGATCGGTAAAAAATGTACAAACAAGAAGAAACAGACGAGGTCAGAGGTTAAAACAAGAAGATCTGAATCCTTCTTGCGGAGCACAAATTGCAGGGCAGCGCTGGACTCTTTACAAACGTAGAGCCACCACAGAGATGCTGGTCCAGTTTCGGTCCAAACATTTTGAAGTTTGAACACGTTCTCCTTGCGTTTCAGGAGAGTCCACATCTCCAAAGCAGCTTTGGACTGTTTGAACGGAGACTACGAGGTGGAGGAGGGCCAAGGAAAGGACCGCAACGACTTCCTGCGGCGCCACAACATCGAGACGTACCTGATCAAACAGCCGGAGGAGAGTCTGCTCACCCTGCCGGAGGACATCATGAAGGAGGCGGCGAGCTCGGCCGACCGCCGCTCCAGCAGCGCCACTTTCAACGAGGCCTCGTGGAGCCCCGAGCTCCCCTTCGACAACATCGTGGGGAACCAGAACGTAAGCTGCGGACGCGCCGGTCCGTTTGTCACCGAACAAACCCTGAACGTTCGCCTGAGCCGACAGCTCGTTCCGCAGCCGAAGAATAAACCAGGTCTTATTCCAGCATGGGCTTTAGGCCTCAGATTAATTTGAGTCAGATTAACGAGTCAGATTAACTTGAGTCAGATTAACTCGAGTCAGATTAATTAAAGTCAGATTAACTTGAGTAAGATTAACTCGAGTCAGATTAATTTGAGTCAGATTAACTTGAGTCAGGTTAACTCGAGTCAGAGTAACTCGAGTCAGATTAACTCGTCAGATTAAGTTGAGTCAGATTAACTCAAGTCAGATTAACTTGAGTCAGATTAACTTGAGTCAGATTAACTCGAGTCAGATTAACTCGAGTCAGATTAACTTGAGTCAGATTAACTTGAGTCAAAGTAACTCTAGTCAGATTAACTTGAGTCAGGGTAACTTGAGTCAGATTAACTCGAGTCAGAGTAAATCGAGTCAGATTAACTCGAGTCAGATTAACTCGAGTCAGATTAACTCGAGTCAGATTAACTTGAGTCAGATTAACTTGAGTCAGATTAACTCGAGTCAGTTTAACTCAAGTCAGATTAACTTGAGTCAGATTAACTCAAGTCAGATTAACTCGAATCAGATTAACTTGAGTCAGAGTAACTCAAGTCAGATTAACTCGAGTCAGAGTAACTTGAGTCAGATTAACTTGAGTCAGAGTAACTTGAGTCAGATTAACTCGAGTCAGAGTAACTCGAGTCAGATTAACTCGAGTCAGATTAACTCAAGTCAGATTAACTTGAGTCGGAGTAACTCGAGTCAGATTAACTCGTCAGATTAACTTGAGTCATATTAACTCGAGTCAGATTAACTCGAGTCAGATTAACTTGAGTCAGAGTAACTCGAGTCAGATTAACTCGAGTCAGATTAACTCCTCACAGATTAAATCATTTGGCTGCAGGACGAGGCTGTTTGAGGAGACGGGTGGTTTCAGATGTCCTGCCTGTTTCTCTCTGTGTGGAGAAGCTGTTACCGTGGTAACCAATCAGTGTTTGAGCGTATGTGCATGTCTGAGGATCTTCAGATTGTGAGGTCTGGTCCAAACGTCCTCCTTGTCTTTGTCCTCATCTCTGTTTGTCCATAAAAACAAATCCGCCTCTGGAGACATCGAGTCAACGTTTTTATGGTTTTATCTGAGAGTTATTTGTTGTTGTTTGTTGTTATTTGTTGTTATTTGTTGTTGTTTGTTGTTATTTATTATTTCAAGTCAACTCAAGGTTGTTTATTGTCATTCACATTCATGTGGTGGAACAAAGTTGTTGTTATTTGTTTCTTTCTAAACTCAACTAAACGTTCTTCCCATGATCTCCCGCCGCTTCAGACGTTGCCAGAACAATTCAAATTATTTTGTAACTTCTTTTTTTGAACAAACTAATATTTATTGTTTTCATTTGCCGCATCTTGTCACATTTTAAAGACTTTAAAGTAAAAGTCTGATGTGATTCGTCAACCGGAGACTTTAAAGATGAAGTTGAGTCGATTTCTTTTGAAGCGTTTTTCTGTTCAGTTTGTTTTTTGTTGCCAGATTTCTTCTGCGCCCTTTGGCTGCTTCAACCATCCAAACGTTCGGCTCCACCAGGAGCAGCGTCGTGGCTGTTAGCATTTTTAACTTTTAGACTTTTAAGTTATTTAAATTAGTTTGTAAACACATTCCCTCATAAAAAAACACTTAAATCACCTCAAGTGTGTAAAAACAATCTGCTTCAGCATGTTTGTCCTGTTTCTCTTCTTTTGTGCCTTTAGTTGTTGTCTCGCTAATTTCTAGCTTGTAACATTTGTCTCTTTAATTTTAGCTTTTAGTTTTGGTTTTGCTAATTGTCAGTTCTGGCTACAGTTTTGTTTGTTTTACCTTTATTTGTCATTTTATTTTCTAATGTTCAGGTTATTATTAATTTAGTCTCATCGGCTGAGTCTTTCACACATGAAGTAAATCTAGAATAACTTTTTAAAACATGCGTCTCTCGACTTGAATATTTTCCTGATTATTGACAGTGTCGGGCGTTCACAGGGTTGTGGGTTCTACGGGCCCCTCTGGTTCTTGAACTTTCTGGTCCAGTGTTTCGGCTTTTAATGGGATGAGACAGATGTTTCTGGGTTCTTGGTTTAAAACAGATGTGGACTCTAATAAAACGTCCCAGTTCCTTCATTTGTCCCTGAGCTGTGCAGAACTTTGTGTTTGTTTATCATCGTGTCTTCACAAGTTAACAGCTCGTCTTTCTCCTTTTGATGGACCCATCAGCTGCAGCGTCCCCCTCAGTTGAAGCCCCACCTCCAGACCCCCCCACCCCGGCTGCAGCGCAGCTTTGGATGTGACTGGCTGTTCTGATTTGGAGGAATGTTATTTCTAAAAAGTGCCACTTCTTTGTTTGTGCTCGGTGAAAGCCTGTCAGATCAGCCGCATCTCAAAGCTCCTCTGAGGAACTCTGAAGTGTCTTTTATGTTTCTGCTCAGAGCCCAAGTTTCCACTGCTCAGCAGCTTTCTGTCCTCCGGGTCGCCGCCTCCTCGTCCCGTCGGTCTGAGTCAGTTTTCAGCATGGCTGGATTGAGGTCAAATGGAACGTGGGGGTGTGAGTTTGAGTCTGAGTCAGACACAGAACAGAGAAATCAGAGGCAGCTGATGGTTCTGAAGCAAGAAGCTGGAAATGGACCCATGTTAGAGCTCTGGAGACAAAAAGAAAGAAACACCCTGAAAGTGACATCATGCAGCTGAACTGGAGATCACATTTACAATGTGTTCTGATGGATCAGAGTTCTCAGAACAACCAGGATCATCATGACGGAGCTGGTGGGAAACACAATCCTGTTCCAGGTGGATTGTCTCATCCTGATTGGAGGTCCAAGTCGTGAAGAGCTCCGCCCTCCGTGCAGATCAGTGACGAACAGGAAGTAGTACCAGAGTCTGAGAGCAGCTGGTTAAAGATGGACGGACGGTGTTCGGAGTGAAACCTGCCGTCACAACAAGGCTGCAGCAGTTACCTGACACCTGGAACCTTCATCCACATGGACCTGATCCAGAGGACCGGTCTACAGAAGGACCCGGGGGTGGGGGTGCAGCCTCCCCGTCTCCAGTCTTTTCGTGCTTCACTGTGCAACTCCATGATGTTTCACCTCAGACAAACTCAGGAGCTCATTGTTTACAGTTCAAGATGGCCGCCACAGCTAAGTCATCAACACGAGAAGTTCTCAGTCTAAATCTGTGGCGTTTGTACGTTCCTTTAATGAACGCTCAGTTTTGATTGTTTGATGGAAACCTTTGAACACACATGCTCTCCAGTGAACATCAGCTCTTCCCGGTGCTGATCCGGTTTGTGGCCCAGGGCCCGGCTGCTGTTTGTGTCACTGCACGGCAGGTTTGATGAAGGACGACGTCACGCAGTGAGTTCTGCTCCCAGCCTCAGGAGGATCTGTTAATCCTTCACTCTGTCACGCACCGGCAGACTCGGCTGCATCAGACACCGCTTCACTCGGCCTTTTCCCACCATCACATGCAGGACAGGAGCTAAAACCAGCAGGACAAGGGCTAAAACCAGCAGAACAGGAGCTGAAACCAGCAGGACAAGAGCTAAAACCAGCAGAACAGGAGCTGAAACCAGCAGGACAGAAGCCAAAACCAGCAGGAAAGGAGCTAAAACCAGCAGGACAAGAGCTAAAACCAGCAGGACAGGAGCTAAAACCAGCAGGACAGGAGCTAAAACCAGCAGGACAGGAGTTAAAACCAACAGGACAGGAGCTAAAACCCCTTGCGTAAGGCCCTCATCCACCAGCTGCTCCCCCTACATGTCAGCTCCCTGCTCCACACTCAGGGCTGTGGCAGCTCGGTGGTCTGTGTTTGTGTCAGGAAGAACATCCGTTGTCAAAACAGTCAAGTGTTCGTGCGAGTTAGTTCACTGTGGTGACCTCTGAAGAAGAAGACTTCTTCAGGTGTTCACCTTCATTTTATTTCTGTGTTCCAGTGTGTGGACAGTCGTGTTCTCTACTCTTGTTTAGCTGCAGTTTAGCTAATTTTAGCTTTTGTTCTGATCGTTGCAGCTTCATTAACTGAACCACTCAACCCTCAGCTGTTTCTCTCACCACAGATTATTTTAGACATTCCTCCAGACCAGCTGAAACTACGTCCGTGTTCTTGTGAATCTTCAGTCGTTCATCATCTCCGGTCATCTTCTCACGTTAGCGCGAGGTCCTGGTGAGAACCGACCCGACGGCGGAGGAAGATGAGCAAACGTGCGCTCATAAAGTCCGGCTGTCAGGCGTCGGCGCACCCGGCGTGTGCAAATGACATTTTAATGATCTGAGTGTGTGTGATGGATCTGCTGTGCATGAGGTGAGACGCTCAGACAAATTGAATTTGCCTGCGTCTCCATCATCACACCTGCCTCACATTACATCTTTAATGGCTGCAGCTCTGCGGGTCTCCACCCTCTGAAGGGCCGTCTGAACGCCGCCGCCGTGCAGCGACGGTGACTCAGCAGAAACGGTGCAGAGCTGATGTCAGTGGCGCTCATCGTCATCCTCTGTGTTTCGCTGTGTAGGATCTGAACGCTGTCGAGTTCAGTTAGCACAAATCGGTGTGTTCCTCATCGTCTGGGTTCCTGGCCTTCCTCAGGCCTGAGGAGGCGACAGCATCAGTTTATCTTCTGGACAGAGACACAGCTCTCTTCTGACTCTGTACTTTTTTTAAACACTGGCCCGACAACCAGATGTGCTACGTTACGGCGCCGTCAGCTGCCTGTCCGTGGACCGGTTGTTGCTCAAGCTCCAACTTGATGTCTTTAAGGTCAAGCTGGACACGTGATGGTTCAGGATGAAGCCACTGCTGTCAAGGACAAAGGTGAAGGTTACAGGTTCAAACCTTGTCTCTGCTCCAGATGGACATCCAAGTACCAGAGAAATGTCAAACCCTTTGTCCCCTAGATTGTCCCTTTCTGTCCATCCAGGTCAGGAGAGGGTTGGGGGTTCTTTACCAAAGGTGGAGGAGTTTTAGGATGTGGGCATCATGTTCCTGAGTGATGGTAGGATGGAGCTGGAGCTGGATCAGTGGATCAGGGCCTCGTCCTCAGTAAGGAGGGTGTTGTTCCGGTTGATCGCTGTGAAGAAAGAGTTGAGTCAAAAAAGACAAAGCTCTGGATTTACTGGTCCAGTCCTCACCAGTGGTCACAAGGTTCTACAAGAACCAGATTCTGGATCCAAGCAGCTGAAATGAGCTTCCTTTGTTGGGTGGCCTGGCCCAGCCTTAGCAGTGGGGTGAGGAGCTCCGTCTCCTGAGGGAACTCAGAGCAGAGCTGCTGCTCCTCTGCATCAGAAGGAGTCAGTTCAGGTGGTTCAACAGATTAGCCTGTCTCCTGGATGAATCCCTTTTGAAGGTTGTCCAAGCACGTCCCACAAGGAAGAAGCCCCGGGCAGACCCAGAACTGTCTGCAAGGACTATATGCCTGGAAACACCTCAGGGTCTCCCAGGAGGAGCTGGAGAGCGTTGCTGGGGAGAGGGAGGTCTGGGTTTCTCTGCTGGACCTGCTGCCTCTTTAACCTGACCACAGAAAAGAGGAAGAAGAAGGAGATGTCCATCCATAAGACAGGAGGACACAGTAAGTTGTTCATGGTGTGACTCCACAGAGGTCTAGGGCAGAGAATGTCTTCAACAGGTGATTTCTTCACCTGGCAGCTTCAGTTTCAAGTTCTTCAATGGAACTGTTTGTCCAGTTACACCATGGACAGTATCTTTATCAGTCAGACTGACCTTTGACCCTACTACAGTCATGGATATACCTAACAGACACAGAGGATTGTTGTGGCAGTGAATTCATGCTTCAGGCTGTTTACTGACAGGGTGGATTGTGTGCTGCTCCACAGCACATCTGTTCCAAATTGTGGTTCTTGCCGACTCCTTTTTTCTTTTGAACTTGGTAGAACATGTCAGGTTTGGCTCCATACCCAGATGGCACGAGACTGAGAACAACAACTTCAGGGCCAGGAGAACGTTTAACTGTATTTATTTACAGGAGTGAATAACAGTGAACACAGGATGCAGGATCTGTAGACCTGGACTGGAAACCTGGAGAGTGGGGAACAGCGTCAGCAGGTGGCTCCTCTGGAAGACTGGTCTGGATGTTCAGAGTCCTTACTTATGAGCAGGCGGTCGTCACATGGGCGAAATCCAAAAGGTTTCCAACAGGTCTCACACAAACATTGGGCAAGTGGCAGGAATCAGCTGGAGAGATCACTAGGAGGATCACAGGAGTCAAGCTAGAACAAGGAGATCCAAGATGAGTCTTTCATGGCCCACTGGGAGCAAAGTGAAGTCCAGGAACTCTTCTACCGAAAGGCAGATGATGCACCAGCGTCAGACTGCGGTCATCAGCTGCCTCAAGGACTCCTTGCAGCTCATCAAGGGAATGGTCCTCAGGTGTGGACCTGTTGGCGTCCTCTGGTGTAGAAGAGGAATATGATGGAACTCTTGCAGAACATCTATTATCTTTACCCTCTTCTTCGTTTTTGGTTTGTGGGGGGGTCACTGGTGTCCATGTCCAGCAGTCACTGTGCGAGGGGTGGGGGGACACCCTGGACAGGTCTCCAGTCCATCACAGGGACACATGGAGACAAACAAGACAAACAACCACTCTCTCTCTGTCTCATCCAGTACAAATCAGCCTAACGTGCATGTTCTCGTGCTTGTCTCTTGTTTTCATGGGGGGTAAGATGGTGCAGAGGTAGAGCAGCCGATCTGGGACCAGAGAGTTGAGGTTTAACTCCCAGCCGTTCCCACATGCCGTGGTGTCTCTGAGCAAGACACCCAATCCCTAATTGCTCAGTAGCTGCCCACTGCTCCACCTGGATGTGTCCCAGGCGTGACGTGTTGAATGCAGAGAACTCGATGGGACCACGCGATGATGACAACCTCAGACGTCCCTTCGCTTGTCTCTGGTTCCATTTATTAAAACAGTATGACCTGATACACATTTCTGTTGGTTTCTTTGTGGTTAATATGTTTTAAATACATTTCATTCGGCATATGTGACTTGTTCTGCAGTGCACGTGTCCTGTTTCATGTGTCCTCATTGTCTGTCCACTGGACGTGTCTCCCTCCTGAGCTCTGTCTCCTCTCCATCCACAGTCGTGCTCATGAACTTCAGCTTCTGTTTGCAGGATGCGCAGCTTCGTCACCACTGACATCCGTGCAACATGCGAGAGAATGGGATGTGCACGACTTGCTCTGAGCCGTCTGACGGCAAACGCTGCATTTTGGTCTTCCCTTTTATTTCCTTTAAAATGCATTTATTTTGTCTGTGTGTGCAACAAACTGTTTGTCGTCTCTGTGTTTGTGATCTGAATGAACGTAAAGAGGGACAAGCAGGTTCATTTTATCTGCATGTGCTTTCCCTCTAGACTCTGGCTGCCCTAACGAGAAATTCGATAAATCTGCTTCCAAACCATCTTGCACAAGCTTTGCATGTCCACTCTGGTCCTGAGGAAATTAACAAGCGAATAGAGAGCACCATCGACTTACGGAGTGGCGATAAGTTGAGAAGAGAGCATATCAAGCCTTTCTCACTGATGTTTAAAGACTCCAGCCTGGAAGAGAAGGTAGCTGGGGTGTTAGACAGACAACTCTTTATTTTCTTTCCTCCCTCCCTCCTCACATCCATTTTGACCAGAAACAAAACACAATCAGTTTTGGTTCTTTCATGAGTAAGCTAAAGGCACTTAAATCCCCTCTGTTTCATTCAGAAGTGCCTTCAGACAGATTTGCACGAGTCCGTGTGACATTTCACTCAAACACTGAAGTGTTCGTTGATATGGAGTCTCAAGTGTGCCGTCTTGAACACGTATATTTGTCTAATTATTCTGATCAGCGTTGCAATCATTTCTTTCAATCTCTCAAATATTTACTCTAATTAAGGCTGACAAGCTCGACACAAACCTAATCACATCAATTGGCTCATCAGTAAATAATCATCTTATTGCCAAATGATCAAACATTTACAGATTAAACCTAACGAGACCGACAGTTAAACACGTCCACACAAAGAAACAGCAATAAATTTAGAAAAAAAAAAAAAAAATCAAGGGTTTGTTTTAAAATATGGTGAGAATAGCTTCTCCTCCCTCTCTGCTGTGCATCAGCGCTGACTGTAAGGCCCCGCCCACCCACAAGAGGAAACAGACAAATATGTGCATGGCAGTAACCATGGCAACAACCGTTGGTAGGGCTTGGTAAAGGAAGTCTTGGTCATTTCTAGAGAGAGTTTTGGTGCCGACGTTTGTGTGAATGTTTTCTGTCCTGGTATCGAACAAGTTCACCGGACTCCTCCGTGACAAAACTATAAATTTAGTAAAAAAAAAAATAAATAAATAAAATTTAAAAAAAAAGAAATAATAAAAGGGTCTAAACCAAATCAAGAAAGTTCATGCTCAATAATCCAGGTACCAAATCCGATAATTCTCAATCGGGTCATCTAGACAGTTTCTTTCACCCTCACTCCAGAGGGTCTAAACCAAATGTTTTCTCACGTGAAATATGTAAGTGTGATTTAAATAAAAATGTAAGTTTATCTGTTAAAAACAACCAAGTGAGCTGGAAATCATTTAGTTTTTACAAGTTACAAGAAGATAACTTTTTAAGTCCTTGTTTTTGTTTGCGTTTTCATTTGTCGCTTCAAAATTAATCTTCAGTTCTTCACACGACCGTATCTGAACAGTCTAAAGGTTTACACACATAAAACACGCTGATTATTTTAGTCGAACTCACAATAATCGACCGTCAGCGGAGAAAGATGAAACAAGGCTGTTGGTCAAAACATCCTCTTTTCATCTTACTGACTCAAAGAAGTCACGCTCGAGGTCACGAGAAGGTTTTTAACTGGTTTTACTGGTGAGAGCAGATTTTCGCCACAGGTTACATCGATGTTCAGAAGTTCTACATGCACATACATGCTCACGTAAAGCTGCAAGTGTGCGAGAACTGCTTTTATAACCTTATCACCTCCCGGCTCACAGACACACACTGATGACCTCAGCCACTCAGCTGCACATGCAGGATCAAATCAGCTCCTCATTCTGAAAGGGAAAAGAGCTCTCTGCTAACTCCAACACATGGTTCATGGGCAGTTAACATTCTCAACCATAGTAGATAAAAACATCTATAAACCTTGACCTAGAGTCCCCTGACAGGCAGCATCCCTTAAGGTCAAGTTTTAAATGTTACATCACTGCTAGTTAACAAGCCTCACTGGTTAGAGGTTCTGGTTTTGAGTCAGCCTCCTTTGTGCAAACTGAAAACATTTGTTTGGGTTTTCGTGCGTTTCTCTTACAGAGACTTGTTCCAGCTGAGTTAAATCAGCTCAGTGGGTTCTGGGCCCAGTCTAAGCTGGTGATGGAAGGACGGGCCCAGCTTCTGATCGGCCTCGTCCCACCAGCTTCTCCTGGTCTTTAAGCGGTTCTGTGGTTCATCTCCACCAGCCGGGCCCTTTAACTTCAGCTCTCCTCGAATCCGTTCAGTGGGCTCAAAGATCCATCATTTGACTAGAACAACCTTTAAAAGGCTTACACCACTTTATCCTTTTGAGAACTTGGTTTTATTTAGCTTGTTGTTTAAGTCTTTATAACACTGGATGGTTGGCGACTGCTTGAAGACACAAAATTGTGAGAAAATGCATAAATTTGCACTTGGAACCTCTCTGGATGGGTTCTCATGACACATATGGGTACGTAAGTAGCTGTTAGTAAGTCGCAGCATTCACGCAACATTTCCTGCAGCGGATGTGCATCTTAATTATGTCTCACTTACGTCTTAATTTAGTTTCAGATGTACTCAAGCACTCGCTGAAGTTGTCTCATATTTCTTGCTCTTTCAGAATGACAAGTGTTTCCAGGCGACTTCCAAACGCCTTCAGTGTCTCCTTGTCCATTGTGTTTGGCTCGAGGCAGCGTTGCCTGATAATTATCGCATTTATACAATAGTTTTAAGGTTTATACCTTAAATGAGAAATTAGTTTGAAAAAGCTCAAACATGTATTAATTTATTACAGCCGCATACACCTGAACAGTATCGGATCGGGAAAGTATCGGTATCGGCTGGTACCCAGGTTTAAGTATCGGATCGGAAATAAGAAATTTGGATCGGTGCATCCCTAGTTTGAATCCAAATACAGTTCAAAAGTTCCCACGAGCTGGACATTAGGAACCGCTGCAACTAATTTGGGACATTTTGGAAATTCTCTTGCAAATATCAGTTTGTCAACCTGGCGAGATACGGGTCTTAGGGTTAAATTCAGTTTTCTTAAGTCAATTCTGAATTTTAGTGTTGAAGTTATGACACCTTTCCGAAAATTATAATATTATAAAATTAGTTGATTCACATAATAAACATAAAAACTTCAGCACTGGCACATTTTGGACTCCATACATAAAACACAACTGTAATTGGCAGGTAAACTGTGACTAATCAGTAAAACTCATGCATGTGTATATATAAAGTTAGCACAAAGCACAAGTTTTACTGATTAGTGCAGTATTGCGCATTTTAAATAAAGTTAAGTGTGACTCAAAACCTAAAAACATGAGTTTTGTTTCTTTTATAGCGGACACTGACCTCCTTCATTTTACTCATGACCAACAGTCCGTCCCACAGACCTGCTAGTTTTACAGTTTTGTGGAAAAAGTTGACAAATTCAACTTTTAAAACAACCTTTTCTGTTTGTGTTTTCATTCATTTAAACTCACTGCATTCCCTGAAGAAAATAAGAATATTTTGGTGTTTTTGTCAAAATTAAGGAAATATTAATAACTCGTTTTATGAGTTGTTTACTTAGAAAAATAAAAATGTACGTTCTCTGGAGATATATTTGAAGCATTTGTTGAAGCAACCAATAAACAGTGATTTGTAAAGTTTCAAATGATTAAACTTGGGGAACAGCTTTAATTGACAAACAACTAAAGTTACTCTGACTTGAGTAAACTGAACTAATACATCTTAAATATTAACAAAAATAAGTTGGATTAAGGATGAATGTAACTTTTATTACACTCTAAATAGTTTTGTTTACATCTCCAGGTCTCTGACCCGGACAAAGATTTGTAGACAAGTGGTTTCTATAGCAACGTAGCAGCAGAAACAGCTGATTGCATCTAAATCATTAAATAATGCCATTATGGTAACTTTTTTAAGACACGTCAGAATCATAAGATGATAAAGTCACAGTTTAAAAATGTGTTTAATTGATCGTTTTCTTTGCTGAATGCAGTGGAACTTGTAGTTTTTAGTTTGATTTGTGACTCATATTTCATCTTTAAGTTGTCCGTCATGCTGGCCCTCCACTTCTTCCATACTTGTGTTTTCTTTTCAGTCCTACAATCATTTGAAAGACCCTATTTATTAGTTTATTTATTTATTTATTTATCCATCCATCTTCTTTCCCTCTACACCTCAGTGAATGTGCAGTGATCTGCTGTCGGCCTCCCTCATTTTTTCCCGCCCTTTTTTTGCCAAAGTTGTGACCAACGCTGAAGCTCCTCTTGCTAATTTTCCGGCGTCCTTTGAGAAAGAGACAGCGAGGCCGGGGCAGCAGTTGTCCCTGGGGTGGCAAGTTTGAAACTGGGACCAGTTTCAAGACTTTCTGTTTGTCCAGCATCCTACTAACAAATACTAGCCTAGCTGGCTTAGCTTAGCATAGCTAGCTGAGCAGAAAAGCTAGCTTGGTGGTCTCCAAAGTTCATAACTTTTCTCTTTAAAAAGAATATCTGTAAAATTAGTTCCATTTCAGTCTTTGTGCTTGACTCCTAAAGTAAAATTTGAATTGATTGTTTGAGTTAAATTTTGTTTTAAAGGAGGGGCAGATATAAGATTTTTTTTTCTTCTTCTGCTACCTTTCATTTTATGTGTTGTTTACTTTTATCATGTGGTTTTGTAAATTTTTTTTGTGTTTGTGTTTTAAATCTGAAATTAATAAATAAATAAAATAAATTAATAAAATACAATAGTTTTCAGAAGACATGTAGCTCATCTTGCTAACGAGCTTTTTAAACACGTCATGTTAAATGATTAGTACTCGCTCATCCAAATTAATTTATGTAACAACGTGGTAACTCTGGAAAAGTAAATGACCTCGATCTGAAAACATTTTGTGATGACGTTTTATGCAAATTACAGTTCAGCCCAAACAAGAGGGATAGCATAAAAAATTGTATTTTTCAAACTGCTCTGGAGAATGATGGGGGGAAAAAAATCCAATATTTTTCCTGTTTTCTTTTGAAGTTTAGTTTCACCACTTATTATATCTGTGTTGGTGTCTCAGCAAACATGTAGCTAAATGCTAACAGCTAGCTTTGTGCATGTCAGCTTCTGCACCTTCCCCAGGACCTCACAGCTAACCCAGCTCCTGTCTCTCTCTAACGCTTGTGGTTGACCCGTCGCATGCGTCTGCGCCGTGCATCCGTGTGTTTGGTGCGTTCGGTCCTCGTTCGTCAGAAAACTGGTTGCCCGGCTCCCCCTCACCTCCTCTCCCTCCTCCTCTCTTGTCTTTATCGCCCTCCTGTCTCCGTGCAGTACTCCCAGATGAGAGACGAGGTGTTCAAGTCCAACCTGGTGTGCGCCTTCATTGTGCTCATCTTCATCACCGCCATTCAAAGCCTGCTGCCCTCTGCCAGGTAAGACTTGGTGGGCGTGCAGGTGCCCCAACAAACGTGCACACAACACATTCCTGACGCTCAACCTTTGAAGCCAGTCTTTATTTAGCAACGTACTGTTTGGAGATTTAACTGGATCCTTCATGCAGGATCACCATCGCACTACGCTCCCCACAACCTACATGAGCCTCTAAAGCTTGATGCGCTTTTACTAGACACATTTTTTTTTTTTATTGACTCAAAGAAGCTGT
>JAVCKU010000072.1:436201-446283 GCA_032273985.1 Hypsolebias coamazonicus
TGCACCTCCTTGTTGTTCTTCACCTCCCTGTGTGCACCTCCTTGTTGTTCTTCACCTCCCTGTGTGCACCTCCTTGTTGTTCTTCACCTCCCTGTGTGCACCTCCTTGTTGTTCTTCACCTCCCTGTGTGCACCTCCTTGTTGTTCTTCACCTCCCTGTGTGCACCTCCTTGTCGTTCAGCTCCTGTCGCACCTGTCTGCTCGTCTAATCAGCCCAGGTGTTCCTCGTTCTGTCTCGTCTGTGTTCGGGCGTTATCGTGATGTTTCGGCTCCTCTTGGCTTCTCCTCCACTGAAGTGTTTTTCTGCCTCGTCAGCTCTTTTTTGTTTTTGTTATTTGTAAAATAAAAGTATTATTTTTACTCCTGAGGCTTCGGCGATTAAAGCAGAATCATGTTATTTTCTGCTTTTAGCTAAAATTTTCTTATTTTTTAGCTTTAAGCTTTGGTTTAGGCTATTTTAGCCTTTTTCCCATGATTTTGTAGTTTTAGCTTTTTTCCGCTGCTCATTAACTTTAGCTTCTAGCTGCAGTATTGCTAGAATAATATTTTAGCTGCTGTTGTGCTACATTTAGCTTTACCTATGGTTACACTGCTTTTTTAACTTTGGCTTTTAGCAATAGGTTTGCAAATTTAGCTTTTAAAGATACTGTTTTTGGTTGTTTTTAACTTTAGCTACATTTATTCATGTTTTACTTTTTATGGTTTTGTTTGATTTTAACTTTGTTTTAGCTAATAGTTAAACTTTATTTAAGCAGTCGTTCAGTGCTCACAGGTTTTTTATTTTTTGAAAATGTGATTTTTTTTCTAGTTATTGCAGGTTTATATTTCTAACGTTTTTTTTTTCCCAATTTAAATAAATGATATGTTTTAAGTACCATATTTTCTGGAGTACAAGTCACACCAGTCAAAAAAGCATCAAGAAGAGGAAAAATCACAAGTCGTTTTGGCGTATGTCACATTTATTATGCGTCACCGCTGACCCGTTGCATTTATTATACGCTAATTTAATAGTCAAAACAGTTTCATTTTGCCTGGGTGGTGCGATGCCATCCATCCATCCATTCATCCATCCATCCTTCCATCCATCCATCCATTCATCCATCCATTCATCGTGGCCAGAGCCACTAGCTCTCCAGAGTTCCTCCGCCTGCACCAGCTGAGTGAAGCGAGCGCACACAGGACTCGCTGTTGCAGTTCATTGAAATTTAAAGCGTTAGTCAAAAATTGCATGATGAATATGGATTTTAAAAAGTGTCATTTTGGCGTATAAGTCCCAGGACTTACAAATTTATGAAAAAAAAAAAAAAACAACAAAAACAGACTTGTATGTCAGAAAATACGGTAATTAAGAAAATATATACTGCATAGTTTTAGAAAATGTCTCAAATATTTTAACATTAATTGAGTACATGGTTGACCATAAATAGTCAAAATATTCAGTAAAATATAAAATAATGAAGCTCCTGAACATTAAGAAGTGTCAGTACAGACTCATTTTAATTTGTGCTGATTTGTTTTATATTTAAAAACAAATCTTTTTTTTTCTCAATCTAAAGGAAACATGATCTGATTAAAAGCTCCTGCTGAGATCTTTACAAGGCACGTTGACGTGCGCAGCGTTGCAGAAATGGTTGTTTACAGTCAAACGCAGCCCCCATCAGCCCCCCCCCCCCCCACACACACACACCAACACACACACACCTGCACACGCACACACCCGCACACACACACATGCACACACACACACCCGCACACACCCTGCTGATGAGTCCTGACAGCCTTTGATTGCGTCTCGGCCCGGTCACAGATATTCTGCTCGTTTTGCGTTCCCAGCCTCTCGGCTGCTGATGGCGCTGACAGATCTGGGCCTGGAAGTCTGAGGCGAGGAGGCCGAGCACCTCCACGTCCAAACTCTGCTCCTTATCCAGAAATCCACACAACGAGCAGCTGAGGTCCATTCTTTGTGCGTCACAGGGAAAAGCTCCTCAGATAAACCAGAAGCTGCTCATCCTCAGGATGAAGCTGCTGGTTTTGTATTCCAAACATGGTCTGAGCAGAAAGGCTGGAGGGCTTCTGTTCTGCTCCGCACGTCGGCTGAAGGAGCTGAAACAGAAGAAGCTGCTCATTCTTCAGGTCTTCTACCTTCATCAGCTTCTGTTAGCAAAACATTGACTGTTGCAAAAGTTTGTCAGAAATCGTCCAGTTTGACCAGGAAGTGGAAGAAAAACTAGAAAGTTCCTGGAGAAACGTTGGCGGGGCCTGCCACCTGGCAGCCATTTTTAAATTTAGATTGGACAACACTTTGTGTTAGGGTTCACCCTCAACAACCACCATAAAAAAATATCAGCTCAATATGACAAGAAATAAGTTATAGTCAATTTTTTATTTTAAGCTGGTGGCCATCTTGGATTTTTGATTTGAATTCAATAAGCAATGTGAAACGTTCTCAGCTATAAACACCAAACTTCAGCTTAATGTCTCCAAAAATGGCTGATTTAGTATTTTTCCTTTTAAACTCAGCGGCCATCTTGGATCTTTTTTATTTTAATTCCGTCTAGGGATTTTTCTTAAGTACCAATACACCAAATGTCAGCTGAATAGCTCAAAAACCCCACAAGTTATATCCATTTGAAATTTTTGGTGGCCATCTTGGATTTTTAGATTTGACTTCAGAATGTGTTGAGCATCGCTGTCACCAAATTTCAGCTCAATTCTTTTAAAACAGCCGAGTTACTCATTTTGGTGTTCTGAATTAATGTAGATCCGAAAGATTAAAAGCCTTGCATTTAAAAAATAAAAATGAAAAAGGGATTTAAATTATTTGATCTGTTGCAGCTTTTTTTGTTTTTCATTTTTCTTGTTATTAGAAAAATCAATTTTGTTTCTTCTCAGAAACAAAAGTGTAATTAATAAAAAAAAACTGTTCTTTTAAAAACAGTCACTAAAGGGACTTGGTCACCTGTTTGGACCCTGGCCGGTCCAACTGGTGGATCAAAGTTTTGAACAATCGTCCAACTGGCAGCTAAAACAGATTCAGAGGTTTAAGAGAAAAGATGATCAACTTGTTTATGTTCCTTTAAAAAGTCTGATTTTACAAACACCAGTTAATAAATCAACTGCAGATTTTTACTTTTAAACGTTTGCTATGTTTAGCCAAGTTTTAGGAATGATTTTTCAAACGGTGGTGAAGGTTTGTGGTGATATGAAATGGAAAAAAAATAATAATTATAGCCTGAATGTACTGAATTTGTTCTAAAAATGATATATACTGTATTTTTTAAATGTTTCATGATTAAATGTGCTGCAGGTCTACGTCTGCCAGGACTAAATCAGACCAGTCTTAAATATTAGCTATGGGCCGCACAAAATCCCCCCCAAGGGCCACAAATGGCCCTAGGACCACACTTTGGACACCCGCTGCACCATCTGTGGTGCAAAATAAACAAACCATCTAAATGAATCCTTTGCCAGCAGATCGTTTCCTCGTTGGGATGCTTGCATTGATAAAAGATTGATTTTCCAAAAATAAACCAGATTTTTTTTTTTTTACTTGAGCTGAAACAAAATGGCTGCCGCTCACTGCAGTCTGCAGAAGAAAGTGAGGATTTTGGCTGAGCTTCATTTTTTTCTCCAGTTCACCGTTCCCTGCAGTTCGAGCAGAAAACGTCAGAAATGTCTCATCAAGAGGATTTAAAGCCCCGTCACTCACCTGGAGGAAGTTTTATCAAACTCAATGTTCTCCGTTTGCTCTGATGAGTAAAATAAAAACTAAAGTATTTCCATTCGCTCCTTTTTAACAAGCCACCGGTAACTCATGGATACTGTTTGTTTAGTTTCTCCTTGTGGCATCAGTTTCTTAGTGAAAACTGGCTAATCCAAAATGAGATATCATAAAATCCTACAAACGTCTGGACGGTAGTTTGGACCAAACGGGCCTTTATCTGCCCGAGCCGAGTGATTAAACGTCCACCAGGACGGATGAGTGGATTTGGGATTCAGCGGAGGGCGAAGCTGAGCTCATTGGGGCCCAGCCGGGGTCTGCATCAGATAATGTCGTGGCTTTGAGTGTGAGCTGTGATTTCCTGGAAGATGAGGCGCGATGCGACAGATGGCTCGTGGAGGAGGACATGTTGCATCGCCGTCAAACCTCCAGCAGGACACGATTTCACGCCGCTGCACTTTTGCTGCAGGAACACAAAGAGAAGCTCAGAGGCTCGACGTTCTGAGAACATTCAGAGTTTCTTCTGACGCAGCGCCTCTTTGCAGAGTGAGATGTTGGAAATAAAGATCTGATCAGAAGAGAATAGTCAGAAACTGATCAAAATTATATAATTTTTGATTGATTAGTGGCTGATGCCAGGTTGATCAACGTTATTAGATTCTCTTCAAACCTCTCAGTTCAGAACTTCCATCTGCATTTTGGACCATCCAGAAACGAGTGACCACGTCCCTTTGTAGTGACTTGTTGTAAAATTTACAGACAAAAATATTTTATACAAAAACACGGGAGTGTTGATGCAGAGATGGTTCGACTCCCGGTACCATCAACATCAAAATGTGAGTGGAAAAGGTGAAGCACCCACACCTGCCTCCACCCTCATTTGCCTCACATGGGCATCTGCTCCCAAACAGGTCTCTCCTGAAAATGAGTCCTCATGACTCAATGAGACTACCTGGATAAATAAAGTCTAAATTTAAAGATATGAGGCTTTTTACAGAAGCTACGATGAAGAAAACTACAAATGTGCAGAGAAGAAGGAGGCTTGTGTCAACGAGAGGTCAGAGGTCATCAGAAGCAACTCATCAGCCCAAATCTTCTTTGTGGAACATCTGCTGCACTCTGACTCCACTTCAGCTCAGAGTTGAGTCATTTAAATCAGCAGCCGTGCCTGAAACAGGAAGCTGAAACCTGCAACTTCCTCACTGCTGGCAGAGACGGACACGAAACACCAGACTGAAGCCAAAAACAGGACGGAGGTCTTATCGGGTGTAAATCACCTCCAACACACACCAGAACCTAAACTTAGAAAACTGAGTAATGCGTTATTGTCAGGTGGTGCCACAGAAACGAGCAGCAGAGAAAAACATGGAACAGCAGAATGGCCGAGCGCTGATCTTATCGCTGCTGACAACAAAACCAGGCAGAAAATAAAGTCCGACTCTCCGAGCTGCAGAGACGAGGCTTCAACGAGCTGAACGGTGTGAAGAGCAGCAGCTGGACGCAGACAGAGGAGGTGGGTCGGCCTCCACCCGCCGCCGTCAACAAAGTCATGTAAAAAGAGTCCACATATTATCAGTCGGGTTGAGGTCGGCACTTTGGGAAGCTTAATGTCATCCTGTCCAGTTCAGTCAGAAACCGGCTCTAATGGTTCGTCCAATCAGAAACCGGCTCTGGTGATTCGTCCAATCAGAAATCAGCTCTGGTGGTTCGTCCAATCAGAAACCAGCTCTGGTAGTTCGTCATCAGAAACTGGCTCTGACGGTTCGTCCAATCACAAACCGGCTCTAATGGTTCCTCCAATCAGAAACCGGCTCTGGTGATTCGTCCAATCAGAAACCAGCTCTGGTGGTTCGTCCAATCAGAAACCAGCTCTGGTAGTTCGTCATCAGAAACTGGCTCTGATGGTTCGTCCAATCACAAACCGGCTCTAATGGTTCGTCCAATCAGTAACCGGCTCTGATGGTTTGTCCAATCAGGAACCGGATCTGGTGGTTCATCCAATCAGAACTGGGCTCTGGTGGTTTGTCCAATCAGGAACCGGATCTGGTGGTTCATCCAATCAGAACTGGGCTCTGGTGGTTCGTACAATCAGAACCGGGCTCTGGTGGTTCATCCAGTCAGAAACCGTCTCTGGTGGTTCGTCCAATCAGAAACTGGCTCTGGTGGTTCATCCAATCAGAAACCGGCTCTGGTAGTTCGTCCAATCAGAAACCGGCTCTGATGGTTTGTCCAATCAGGAACCGGCTCTGATGGTTTGTCCAATCAGAAATCGACTTTGGCGGTTCGTCTAATCAGAAACCAGCTCTGGCGGTTCGTCCAGTCAGAAAATGTCTCTGGTGGTTAGTCCGGCTCTGGTGATTCATCCAATCAGAAGCCGGCTCTGGTGGTTCGTCCAATCAGAAATCGGCTCTGGTGGTTCGTCCAATCAGAAATCGGCTCTGGTGGTTCATCCAATCAGAAACTGGCTCTGGTGGTTTGTTCAATCAGAAATCGGCTCTGGTGGATCATCCAATCAGAAATCGACTTTGGCCGTTCGTCCAATCAGAAACCGGCTCTGGTGGTTCATCCGGCTTTGGTGGTCCGTCCAATCAGAAACCGGCTCTGGTGATTCGTCCAATCAGAACTGGGCTCTGGTGGTTCGTCCAGTCAGAAACTGTCTCTGGTGCTTTATCCGGCTCTGGTGATTCATCCAATCAGAAACCGGCTCTGGTGGTTCATCCAATCAGAAACCGGCTCTGGTGGTTCGTCCAATCAGAACTCGGCTCTGGTGGTTCGTCCAATCAGAAACCGGCTCTAGTGGTTCGTCCAATCAGAAACCGGCTCTGGTGGTTCGTCCAATCAGAAACCGGCTCTGGTGGTTCATCCAATCAGAAACCGGCTCTGGTGGTTCGTCCAATCAGAAACCGGCTCTGGTGGTTCGTCCAATCAGTAACCAGCTTTTGTAGTTCATCCAATCAGAAACCGGCTCTGATGGTTCGTCCAATCAGAAACCAGTTTTCAAGCGTATTTGGGGTCTTTGTCTTGTTGTACTTGATTGTGTCCAAGTTTCTACCGTCCGTCTGTTGATCTGAAGAGCTTGGTGGCCTCCTTGTTCATTATGTCTTCTTTGTACCACAGCATGATGCTGCCACCTCCATGCTTGACAGTTGGTCTGACAGCCTCACATCAACTCATCCTAACAGACTTCCTGTCATTCTCTGTTTGGACACTCTGGAAGGTCTCTTGTCTCATTCTCTACAGAAGACGTATGTGTAGTCCATGTGGACAGCTGCAGATCTCAGTCCATGGTGTCAAACTGTCTCCACTGTGGACAGGGACACTGGTGCTCCAGCAGTTTCTGGTTTCTGTCCAACTTGAGCCTGCGTGGTTTCTGTCACCTGATTGGACAGTTTGAGGCTTCGTCAGGAGACCGCCAGGTTCTTTAACAGGAAGTTAACGGGCCTTGATCTTATTTGACCATGTCTACAGATAAACTGTGTGTGAGCTTGTATGTTTCAGGGTATTCTGGAAAATGCTCAAATAAATCATTCAAAAGATGAATGGATGGAAACATCTGAGCACAGCTGGACCTGGTTCTGTTGAACATGAGTTTGTTGTTGTTTGTTTGTTTGTTGGAGGTCAGACGACTCGATCAGGTCCCTGACAGTTGAAGGAACGTGTCCAGGTTGTTTCCTGGCACCTCGTCCACCTGACACACGGCAGAGAGCTGTCTCCATGCGTGTCGGCTGTCCTCGCTGTCCTGCAGCTGGACTGATGAGTCATCGTCGTAACGTCTCGTCAGGCTGATGTTTGTCTGCGTCCAGCGGGATGAATGGACGCAGCCGGGGATGGATTCATGGCAGCCAATCAGGAGGCAGATAAATTACCACCTGTCACCAACACGACACCTTCAACCAAATCATCAGTATTGAAGAAGAGACCATCAGAAACATGAAGACTGTCTTTGAGCCAGATGTTCACAGCTCAGTGTTTGTCGGCCTCGTGGTCTGTGCATTTTTAGTTTTTACAGATTTCATGTATTTAAAGATGAGCGTCAGACAAAAACAAAAAGTCTTTGAGCGAACTGAACACTGAACGTGAGGAAACTTATCACGAGTGTTAATGTCACCAAACAAAGAGCAGAATTATAGATGGATCAGCACAAACTGTCCAGTGTGTTCATGTGCACATCTGGAACAATGCACGAGATTCAGGCTTTTGCAGGTTAAGAATCGATTTGCAACAAATCAAACGTGAGCCGTTGATGCAGGAGGTGCTCCTCAGGTCACCGAGGAGCAGGCCTGCAGGTTTGACGTTGAGCTGAAAGCAGCTCACGACTGACCGTCTGCGATTTATCACTTCAAATCCTAAAGAAACACGTCGTCACATCAAATGTGATCAAAACAATCCATCATTTCCTTTTTACATTAAATGAGACGAATGATTGTTCAGTGGTCCCAGAAAAACATTCCCTGCAACAAGAGGAGGAGGTGGAGCTACAAAACCTCTACAACACTGTGGCTCCATGGAAACTAAAAAACAATAAAATAAAAAATAAAATCAACAGATCATCTTCTGATCCAAACACGCACGAGCCTGATGCTCTGAAAACGCAGCAAATCATTTTCTCTGGACTGAATTAAAACAACAACCGAGAAAAGAAACCTTCCTCTCCATCCTGTTGACAGGCAAGGTGGCATCTCTCCCATCCACGCCCTGCACGCAGCGCGCATGCGCGCCGCGGCAAACAAAGGACCAGGCCATGCAGCGACGGAGGAAGAAAGTTCTGCTGCTGCAGGAAACACGCACGTCGATGCAGCAAGAGAAATAATCAAATCTGCGTTCGATTACAGCGGCGAGGGGGGGGGTTTCAGGTGCAGCTCCATCACCAACCCCCCCACCCAACGCCCCCTCCCCCCTCCTCCTCCTCGGTGCAATAAAAGGAGGTGATATTAATAATTCATCTGCATCGTGACATAATGTGGAGGAGAATCAGCGCGAGCTGCTTTCAGCCTTATTTCAGGATGTTCAGCAGAAGAGTGTCTAATCACCCCCTCACCCCCCCTCACCCCCCACCCCCTCCCCAGCCAGCAGAAAGCTCATTTTAAAAGCTCTACAGTCATAAAACACAGAAATGTTCAATAAATCAGCAACACACCGTGCGTGTGAGGAGAAGCGCGTCTTTTCTTTGATTAAAGAGCAAAAACCAGAATCTGTGCGAGCGCGTGCTGCGCACACGGACGGAACACACCCCTTTTTCAGCTCGTGCACACATTAGAGAAATATAATTAAAAAAAAACACACATTTAATTCGAGTTTTCGTCCATTTGCAGCCTTTTCGTCTCAATTTGCGCTTCTTGAATCTCTGCGCGCGCGCCGCGTGCGCACAAAAAGCAGACAAAACCAAAAGGAGAAAAGGAACGAGTTGAGAGCAGCAGCTTCAGCAGCAGCAGCTTCAGCAGCAGCTGCAGGAGGATGGAGGCTCTTACCTGCGCACTGAAGCTCCTGACGCGGGTGCGTGTGTGTGTGCGGCTCCCCCTGCGCGCTCCGCGGCTTCTGCCTGCTCCGCCGTGCAGCTCCAGCGCCAAGACCCTCCGCCTGCGCGCACACGCATGCACTGGGGGCGTGCACGCGCAGCATTGTGCAGGAGCACACTCTACAAACGTCCACACGAGGACGAGGATTCGAGCTCATTCATTTGCTCAATAATCAGGTTCAACTCAGGGAAACCGTCTCGGTTCTGGTGGTTCTGTTTGGACCGTCAGAACATTTTGATGTAACATCTGGACATGTGGACAGCTGTGTCTCGTGGGGACCAACCGCGTGTCCTTTCCGTCTCCTCTCGTGGGGATTTGTTTGTTTTTGGAGGAAACATGTCCTCTTCACTGATGTCTGGATGGACACGCACGTTTTCTCCGTGCACGTTTTACTGAACCCCCTCTGGCTCCTCATCAGTGTTTTGTTGCCTTCGTGCGCCCCCTGCTGTCCACTGCACCACCGCAACACAGAGCGAACCTGTTGCTCAGCGGACGCACCTGTTGCTGCCTTCAGCTCCTGCGACGCGTCCGATCCTCGCGTCATGATCACGTCATGTGTTCAGTCTGTTCAAGTGGCTGCTGCTCGTCCTGTGCACAGAATCTGAATCCTCTCAGCTCATGCACGGACCAGCAGATGAGAGACAGGAGCGCGCGTGTCGCTGCACCGTGCATGCATGGATGGAGATGTTGAAGTTGAAGATGTTCCACGCGTCTCTGTGGAGGAGTTCCGCAGTTTGACACCAGGGGGGAGTGTTTGAAAGGAGATGCTCCTGAGGTGGAGCAGCTTGAGTAGGAGGTGCAGACCTCTCTCCTCAGCCACCTCCTCCAGCTCTTCTGGGAGGACTC
>JAVCKU010000072.1:490641-501352 GCA_032273985.1 Hypsolebias coamazonicus
GAACAAAACCCTGAGATACTTGAACTCCTCCACTTGAGGCAGAACCTCGACCTGAAGAGAACAATCCACCCTTTTCTTACTGAGGACCACGGCCTCAGATCTGGAGGTGCTGGTTCTCATCCCATCTGCTTCACACTCGGCTGTGAACTTCTCCAGTGAGAGCTGGAGATCACAGCATGTTGACACCAACAGGACCACATCATCTGCAAAGAGCAGAGATGAATCCTGAGGTCACTGTCCTGGACTCTCCCTCCACCTCTGGACTCATCTTCTCTTCTTTCTTCTCTTCTCTGGCTCAGGTTGGACTTTATCTACGACCTGTTTGAACACGTGTTGAGTCGCAACAAACAGGACACTCTGAAGAGCAGCTGCAAGCACCGGCGGCCCACCGTCAGCTCCCAGTTTAAGGCAAGCAACAAACAAACAAACAAACAAACAAACAAACAGAAGTTTACTGTCAGCCCGTCCGTACATGTAAAGCTGCAATCTGCTACATGGAACAAGAGTATTTGTTGAAACAGAAGCACTTCTGGCTGAAGTAAATATCAGACAGGAAGTGTTGTACTGTGTTACACAAACAAACAAACAAACAACTTTCTACATCAGAACATTTTAATATTTTAGAGTGAAATGCATAATTTACCTGCCATGTTTGTGGTAATAATTGTGGGGGGGGGGGGGGTTCTGATCATTACATTTAAATTGTTTTCTTAGCACAGCAGTGGTTTATTATCTGAAGGTTTAGGTTGTAAAAGATTATAGAGATGTAAGATGAATGAATGAAAACACAGATAATTGTTTTTGTGGTCGTGTCGGGGTGAACGTGATTCAGAGACGGTCATCTCTTAAAGCAGTGGAATAAAAGAAGCATCAAATATTTAAATTAAAATCTACAATCTCTGAATAAAATAAGGTAATTTTGAATTTGACGAAGTTGCTCCAGGTGCACCCTCTGTTTTAACAGCTGTCTGTAAAGGTCCAGGACCTGAGGAGACCAGATGGTGTCCCATTCTGGTCTGAATGGTCCTTCTTTGCTGGACATGAACAGATGTTCTTAAACCTGTGCATCCTTTTCTGCTTTAGAGGAGCCTTTCCAGATGTGTACGCAGCCCATGCCTGAAGCATTAATGCACCTCCATACCATCGGAGAGGCAGGCTTTGGAACTGCGCTTCAGCAACAGTTTGGTTAGCATCCACAGTTTAATCTGTCTGACCTCGGAACAGTTCTGGACTTTGTCTCAGTCCGTTTTAATCGAGCTCTGGTCCAGAGAGGACGGCAGCGGTTCTGGGTGGTGTTCACATCTGGCTTCTTCTTTGCCTGATAGAGCTTTAAGCTTCATCTGTGGATGAACTGTGTTCACAGCCGATGATCTGTGGACCTGTTCCTGAGCCAGACCTGTTTTAAATGCAGCGGCCCCTGAGGGCCAGTCCTGTTGATAATTAACCTAATCAATGGTAAAATGCTCTTCAAGCTGTTTCCCTATTTTATTATTATTATTATTATTATTATTATTCCCAATTTTACAAAGTTTTTACCTTTCCCATCTTCTTTAGATGTGACACAGCCATCACATTTAAAATGACCTCATTCTGTCTGAATATTTTTACATTTTCTGAGTTCAAAACTTTGATGTGTTTACTTTGATCCTCAGGGAGTACAACTTGGGTTGATTAGATTTGAAAAATCAATGATTTCTGTTTTTATTTGTATTTTACACAACTTCCTAACATTTGTTTTAGAACAGTGGTTTTACTAACATTTACGACCTGTAACTTTAACAAACTTGTTTCAGTTTGTTTGATTTTAACTTTTCAGAACTCTCTGCACTCCCTGATGGCCACGCTCAGCACGTCCAACCCATATTTTATACGATGCATCAAACCCAACACACACAAGGTGAGACACACACACACACACACACACACACACACACACACACACACACACACACACACACACACACACAAACTAAATATTTAGGGTCAGGATGTCAGGGGGCAGAGGGTTTGCATGAATCGGTTGTCATTTAATAATTAAACAGCCCCCCCCCCCGCCAGCTCTGAGAGTAATGAAAACTGTCTGCCTCTTCTGTCGACCTTCGACCCCAGGTTGCCTAGCAACAGGCTGGAGTAGAAAAGCACAGCTCTTGTTCACAAATGAAAAACTGGAAGGTATTCATGACGTCCCATCAGCACCACGGAGTTCCCAAACACATGAAATCACTTCATTTTATTATTTCTGCAGCAGATCTGATGTTTAACAGGTTTATGGTTTTACATAATTTGCAGAATGTCAAAAACAAACTCTCAGTTTCTTAGTCATGCAGGTTTGATTTGTGGTCGAGATTTCTGTTCACACAGGAAGCTTCCTGCATGATTTCATTTTACATTTACTGCCTTTTTTAATAATGCCACAACATTTAGTACGTCAGGGGTCAACGTGGGGGTTTGGTGTCTTGCTGGAGGACATTTCCACATGTGGTGGAGTTCTCTGGGCGGGGGTGGGGGGGACAGACTGCAACTCAACCAGCTGAGCCTCATTTGATCAAAATCTGAGTTGAAACATTTTACCAGTGAAGACTGGTCCAATATTTACATCACCTGAAAACTAATGAGCTCCAGGTCAGTGTAGTGAAGGTTTGTCTCCCTGCATGGACAACTTGTCCACAAAGTCCCCCCCCCCATGTCCTGTTTATTCCATGATAAACTCGTATCGATCCTCCTGTTTATGTCAGAGGATGATGTTGGGCTGGAAAATGTCACTCTGCTCTCGTGTCGTTGCGTCAGTCGTGTCTCTGGAGTCAGAGAGGAGGTTTGTGACGCAAACGAATCACAGCTGCTGAGTCTGTCCAGATGTTTGCCTCTGTCTCTAGCCCGAGGGGCTGCTGGTGCAAACAGAGGGGCTTCTGTTCAAAACGGGGGGGGGGTCTTCACTTCAGTACGATGGCCTGAAAAGATAACAGATCTAAATCCTCTGGCGTTGTGAAATCAACATTTTAATCATTTCTAGAGGTTTTAAATGATTCATAAAATACTCATTCCTCAGTCAAATTAGATTTGAGGAGCAGCTAATAATAACTCATAATAATAATGACTAATGACTAATAATCTGGTCAGATGAACTGATTGTCTGAACTGAGTTGACACATTTTAAGAGGAAAATCTGGACATTCTGAAGTTGGATTCTGTTATGAACAATTAATATGTTACCTGTTGTAGATGACCTCAGCTTGGAAGTTTATTTCTGCAGTACATTAAAAAACACTCCTTGTTGACCAAAATGCTTTAGAAAACTTAAAATATAAAAGACATGCAGGTGAACTAAAATACAATTAAATCTATATCAACTAAAATAATTTTAAATCAAACTTGCTCAATAAAACAAATAAAAAAAAAACAAAGATACTAAAAGCCAGTTTAAAAAAAACAAAAAAAGTTCTGTCACTTTTAGTTTTGCGTCTGGATCTGGGAACGTTTAAAAGAAGTTTGGAGAACTGGAGTTGAATTCTGACGGGATTAACGAACTAACAGCTAATCTGACGGGATTAACGAACTAACAGCTAATCTGAGTGGCGTCGTTAAAACTGCTCCGGTCACCAGTTCTGTGTGAACTTTCTCCAGCAGACCTTTAGACAGCTGTCACTTTTGTGTTACTTTATATAAATGTCATTTTACAGATGCAGCGAGCAGCTAGCTGTAGCACGTCTGGTGCGCACGTGATATTTCATAACTATAATAAGATCTTTATTATAATCCAAGCATCCATTTCTAGATTTTTCTGCTGCTTTAAATAATGCTTCAGGCCGCTGGTGTTGCTGCTGCTGCTGTTTGCGTTTAGAAACAGAGTTCTGTGTAGACACCAGCGTAAAAATACAAACTCAGTCGATGGTGTGAATGAATGAATATTTAAAGAACGAAGCTGCTTTAACAATCCTCCTGGCTCGGCTGCATTCAGACTAACAGAATTAAACGCAGTTTCTCCAAAACGAGCTCGTCCCTAGAGCTTTCTGCAGCAGGTAAGATGTTAACTGTTCACAAACTCTCCACTGAACTCCACTTCAAAATATTTGGACTATCCTTTTAAATTCTTTAAACCCTGTTTTAATATAAACAGTAATATCAGTTTGTTCTTTGATGCGGGGGTGACAGTCGTCCTCATGGGTGGGGGGGGGACAGCTGGACATCTCCAGAGTCGTTTTTATGAAGCGAAACTCGACCGTCTGGACTCGTTGAACAGAGCAGCTTGATGACCTCTGAGTGCAGCTTAATGTAGTCGGCAAAGAGGCGGAGAGGGTGTTAGTGCCTCCCCAGGGGGTACCAGGGGTCAGAGCACCACGGCACGTGGCCCCCGAAAAGCCCCCGAGAGGCGTCCTGTCATCTGCCTGTTTGAGTTCGAGCAGGTGTCGAGGGGGAGAGGAGACAACTGAAGTGGCTTTTAAAGACATTTAAACCAAAGCAGCGCCATAAGTTAAAGTTTTATCTTTCAGGCTTGAAATTTTTTTTTAAACTGTTTAACTTCTAACCATCGTGACTAAATGAGCCAGTTTAAAAGTTTTATAATAAAAAAAAAAAAAAAGCATTTAACCTAATAACTGGTGAATGTGAAGCTAGAAGCTGTGATGTAACCGTGTGATGAAACCCCTGCAGCTCATGGACGTTTGGAAACATCAATAAACGATCAGATTGAATAATGTGACGCTCCGACGGCTCCGAACGCAGCGTCGTCATGTTAATGTGCAGTTCATGTGTTCACTCGGCACGAAGGCCTCCGAGCCTCAGTGGAACGTTGAAGCAGTTCTTACAGAAGACGGCTCTGCTTTTTATCAAAGCTGCTTCTAACTTTGACGTGATTCATGCTCTTCGAGTTGTTTGGAGCGTGTGTGAACTTTACATCCCGAAGGTTCACGACACAATCTGCTCCAGCAGAGATCCGTCCAGAATTTCACTTGAAGCATTAAGGGCGTGAGCTGGACCTGTGAACAGGTCGCATCGGTCAGTTCGAGCGTTCAGAAAGTTTAAATGCAACAACTCTGCTGAATAAATTAATCTGAGGATCTGCAGAATGTTTCTCATATAAACGTGTTGAGTTTGTTTAGCGTTTGTAAACTCTGACACAAAACTGTTGTTGCACATTCAGTTAACAGAAATGATCCTTTCCTTCCACAACAGAGCCTCTGGCAGCAGTTACTCCTCATCTTTAACACCAGTATGGTAACAAACATTTTGCAGTGTATAAAGTATGTATCTACTAGGAGTGTAACAAGATCTCACTAAGCTGAAGTGTTGAGGTCAAATCTTGTTCGCAAACAAAATAAATCAAAATTAATACTGGAACATCTCCCGCACTTTATAGTGTCTGCTCTGCAGCAGTTTAAAGTTCACAGTTCAGATTTATAAATGTCCTTTGGGTCTGTTTTCAGTCACAGCTCGTGTTGCGTCTCTGTTAATCACACCATCGGTCCGGTCAGCTGCAGTGAGTGGACCCGAAAGCCCTCCATCTCGTTTGAATCTAAACATCCTGCTCTTTTTAACGCACGCTGTCAGACCCTACAAGTGGCCTGCTGGAGTTAGCCTCAGCAGGAGACGGATCGCCATGGAAACGCTCCCTCCCCACGCAGAAAGGGGAGTGGAGTTCTGGCGGTGAAAGCCTTTGTGTGACTCCGTGGTGGCAGAACGAGCCTGAAGACACCGACTGACGCTTTGGGAAGTTCTGTCCGTCGTCTCTCATCTGGAGGAAGAAAAAGCCTGCGGGGGAAACGGAGCGCGCAGATATGATGCACGGTGAGACCTGACGCGCGTTCCCGGTGAGAAGCTGCGCGCGGAGGTGCACGTGATTTAAATGTCCAGCTGTGGCTGGGCCATGTGCAGAGGAATGACGTGAGATGCATCAGTTATTTTTATGTCATATAGTTTTTAATTGTCATAAACATTTAAAATGTTCTTGTTTGGCAGAAATATAAATAATTAAATATAAAATAATGATTTTTTACAACCTAAATGTGGGTCGTGTAGAACAGTCTAAAACCATTTGAAGTGTTGTCAGATTGTGATGAGTTGAAACGTTTAGAGTTTGTGTGTTGAGATGTTTCACTCCGTCCAGATGTGGCTCCTGAACAGATGTGAGTTCCTGTCTTCTCGTTAATGGAACGTGAAGGTTTTCGGTCCTGAAGCGATGCACGTTGAATTTAGAGACACGTTTGAGGCATGAAGCAGAGAGTTTATACTTCGTGAGTGTGATTTTTTTTTTTTTATCAAAATGAACGAGACTGGAGAGAAGAAACCAGGAGTGTTCAGTAAATGACATGTTCATGAGAAGGTTTGTTTTCTTGCTAATGGGATTACCGTACTGTTCTGGTTAAAAGGGAATGATTTCCCCCTTAATCCACTTGTGATGCTAAATTAAAATGTATTGACCTCGGTGGTGACACGTTTTGTCAACGTGTCACAAATCTGTGCTGGTTTGCAGTTTCCAAGACTTCTGTGGGTAGAACAAGGCGTGACCTTCCATGGAGCTCTTATCTGCCTGGACAGAAGATGATTCAGAATCATTTAGCTTCTGGTTGGAACTGGGTTAAGGTGTTAGAACCTCTGAGCAAGAGCAATAAATTTAAAACTATATTAAAAGTAGAGATGAGGAGAGTTGAGAACATTATATCAAGAGGTGGGTGTTTAAAATTTAGATAACGGTTAGAAATGGGTTAATATTAGAGCTAAACGACAGATGCAGTCAACCTGCCGCTGTTATGCCTCTGGTCCGTTAAGCGAGGTCGTGACAGCACCTTAACGACTGATACGTGCAGCAGTCAGCTGATCAAGTGATGACTGAATCTGTGCAACCAGAAGAACTTCAGCGCTCCATGTCAACCCCACTGAGTTCTCCTCCACGCCTCCTTCGGTTCCTTCATTCACAAAGCTCACCTCTAACAGAACATGTGTGATCTCATCTTCTCATCACAGGACTGTTTGTTGAAAGGAACAAATGTTTCTTGCTTTTCTTTCCTTGAACTTGAATATTTCTGCTCTAGATGTGGATGAGAAAGAATGATGAGATGATCAAGTTCTTCATGAACCCGGTCTGTTTTAAACTGAACGGATGATCAGTTTGGATTCTGTCCCCTGACACAGAGTGAACTTTGTTGAAGTCAGGAGGGCAGCGTAAATGCCAAGCTTCAAAATGCCATCAGATAAATTAATCTTCTGCTGTCGCGCTGATTTAATGAGAGAATAATCTCTGCTGAAGACGATGGCAGGAAGCTGACAGCGTCTGCGTCGTTTTATTGAAGCCGGGAGATGGACAGCTCCTCTTCAGTTGAGTTTTTTTTTACGTTTCTTCTCCCCGGCCCCGTGTGGGAGCAGACTGCCACGCCTCCGTTTGTGCACGTGAATGCCTCCGTCCCTGAATCTTCAGCTGAAATCTGCGACGGCTTTTGTTGTCAGCCACAAGCAGAAACCTGAAATCATCTGCCGGCTTTAAACGTTTGCACCACTGTCGTTCTTCCTTACGTGTGCAAAACACTTTGTTCCAAAAGTCAAAGAGAATCTCTTAAAAAACAAGACTGCACAGTTAATAACTCGTTTATTGTCCTCGCAATATCACACGGTTCTGCTTGGACCACAACAAATCATTGTTCATCGTTCTGATGATCCTGTTCACAGAAGAGGAAACGCAGGAAAACTGCAGCTGATCTTGTCTTCACAGTATTTAACTCTCACATCCAGCGCACGGTCTAATAATAATAATAATACAGTACAACTTTATTTATAAATCCCTTAAAAATGCAGGAAGTTGTGATCATCCCAAAAGAGATCGTGCATTGATTAAACTTACCTTTGTTGTTACTAAACTGAGCTCTTGGATTAGGAACTGGTGACATTTAAGTAATTCTTCTATTCTTCACCAGCTGAACGTTTGTTTTATGTAAATATTCTAACGCGAATGATTTTGTAGAAACTCTTAATTATCATATTTAATAGTTTCTGCAGACAACTTTCAATTTACTGCTTAGGTTTGAATTCACGCACTAAAATAAAATGAGTTTAAATGACAGAAAAGGTTCAGACACAATAGAAAAGCTGTCAGTCTTTTAAAGGGCGGCTGTGGCTCAGTGGTTAGAGCAGCCGTCCTCCAATGGGGGAGTTGGGGGTTTGATTCCACCAACAGTCACATGCTGAAGTGTTCCTGGGCAAGACACTGAACCCCTCATTTCAGTGTATGAATGTGATTTAAAGCTCTGATTATTCTTTTTACAGCTCTAGCAGAGTGATGTATGAGTGGGTGAATGAGGCACAGGTTGTTGTAAAGAGCTCTGAGTGTCTTGATAAGACAAAGAAGCTGTAAAGTACAGTCCAGCATCCATTTATCAATCAATCAGCATCATTTCATGTATCCATATCAACATTATTTAGAGCAGCTGTTATGGTCACATGAAAAGCAGAAGCTCAACTACTTTAAAGCTGAGATTTTATTTTTATTTTATTTTGAAAACTATGCTGCAGGTACTTGTATATAACCACTGTCATCCTATTCAGGCTGCCTAAATAAAGGTTGAATGACTTCAGTTCAGTGCAGCAACTGTAAATCACACTGACCTCTCCTGATGTGCACTCTTGTTCATTCCTGCGTCTTTTCAGAGTTGTATCATCAAAGATGCTTAAATATAGAACGGTTTGGTGCAGCATCCTCACGGTGTTCAGTCTGTGGGTGTTGTAAGAATAATGGAGAAAGAACTGAAGTGTGAAACCTCTAAAGTTGGTGTTTAAATCCCAGAGGCATTCAAATCAAAAAGAGGAAAAGAAGGCAGCTCCCTGACACGGCTCCTCTTTGTCCGGCTGCGTCCCGTCCGTATGCAAATGCTAATTATGCTAACGAGCTTCTCTCTGCATGCAACAGCAGAAAAGGCCTCATTCAGTCAGGATGTGCTGCTGCTGGGCTGGCCTCCGTTCTTCTCAGCAGCTCACATGGGCCATCAATGGGCCATCGGGGGGAATAAAGGGGGCATTACTATCTGGTATGAAAGCCCCCACTTATTTTGAGCCCCCACCCCTCCCTATTAACGCCCACTGAGGTTACAGGGCGACGAGAGTCCCCCGGAGAAGGCCTTGGACTGAAGCTGTTCTGTCAGCGTTTTAAAAGTGATGTAAAAGATTTTTGGCTTCTTTTTTTTTTTCTGAACCGTCGGTTCAAAGCTGCTGTTGGAAAATAATGAAGACCGGTCGCAACATGCGTCATAAAGTTATAAAACTAAACCTGAAGCCTGAACGTGTTCCTCATTTCAACGATAAACGTGTCCTTGATTAAAAGTATTTGTAGGTGAACAGAGTACGCAGCTGCGCACGTCACGTGATGAACCGTCACCTACAGAAGCAGCAGAAATGACTGAAGATGAACAACTGCGACGATCGTAGAACAGTCCGACAGATTTACGTGTTTGCGTCCAGATGTGCTGTGTAAAGTTTTTACAGATGCAGCCAGCCTGAAGAGCTGCAGCTCATCAGGACTCAAGCTTCTGCTGCGCTTCGTTGACGTTGAGCGCACACCTGCATTTCAGGATTGTGCATCTGGAAAACGAAAGAAGAAAACGTATTCAGACGGCACCGATCGATACAGTTCAAGATGAACGTCTTTACGGATGATTCACTTTGTAATAAGGCATCCTTTAAAGTGATTTAAATCATCACCGGCTCGTTTTATCTGAGCTTCTGCTTTTGGTTTTGCAGCTTTGCTCACACTCAGTGGTCTCACAGTAAACTTGTACAACATGACTGAATCCGTCAGGTTTCACTTCTTGTCATTATGTCGGACTTCTTGGCTCATTTCTTTTATGTTTCGCTGGCGCAGTCCACTTCTGGTGTCAGTTCACGCAGTGACACGACTCTTAACTTTGTTCTATCTGCATTAATCTGTTTAAATAAAGGTTGAATGAACTAATGAATCTGCCTCCAATGTACCAAAATAAACATCACTCTCTCTCCACGTCACGTGACCCCCCGTCTCCTTCATTTCTTGTCAAGTCTCCGTGGAATCAGTTTAGTTAAACCTTCCTCCTCAATATTAATAAAAACTGCAAACCACTAAAAGAAAGAGTTTAGTTTCTGTTAAGTGAAGTCCAGCTTGAATGCAACGTGTGGACCTGTGTGGTTCTGAGCAGCAGAAGACACGTCCTGCTCCTCTGATGGAGCATCATGAGCTGCAGGTCCTGTCTCACACTCAGGGTGGACGTGTGTTACGTTGTCGTGTCGTTCCTGAAGCCCAGGGACCTCAACCTGACTCTGTTTCTCCAGATGCCTGACCATTTCGACCAGACGGTGGTTCTGAACCAGCTCAGATACTCCGGCATGCTGGAAACGGTCAAGATAAGACGCACCGGCTTCCCGGTCCGGAGATCCTTCCAGGACTTCTGCTGCAGGTCTGGAACAGCCTCCGACATGTTTGTTTGTGTGTTTAAGCCTGCGGTCGTCTTTGTAACAGGATTAGACTGCACGTGACTGAGTGGCTTCTGCAGAACTCAGTGAGGGCTCATGTTCAATTAAATAAACATGAAGTCATCAGGAAGATGTTTGCTGGAGCCACGGATCAGCCAGAGCTGCATCAGATCTAGAAGATAAATAGATCCCGTGCTCTCCATCTGTAACATTTAAGACTCGAAGCTCTCTGATTCTTGGTGTGACCCGAAGCTTTGCTCCTCCTCGCTCCTCCTCCAGGTACAAGGTG
>JAVCKU010000072.1:570081-580882 GCA_032273985.1 Hypsolebias coamazonicus
GAGTGCGTCAAAACTGGAAATTGGCCTCAGAAGAATTATTATCAGGCTTCCACGACGACATGGGCTGTTTGTTGTTGCTGAGGGTTTAATATCAAGTGTCTTGTTTGACATTCAGGTTGGACTAGTTGCTTAGCAGGACGATCATGATGAGGGTTTTGGTGCAGGCCTAGAAGAAAAGGCTTCAAGTAAGGTGTAACTATGCTTCCTGGGTGTGTTCCTCTGTGCTGGGTTCTGCTCTAGAACTGTATTCTTTCTGGTTGCAACTAGAATGTTCTGTCTTTTTTTACCTAAATTCACCTGAATCTCATATTACAGGTATGGAAATGCTAAGCAACGTTACAATGTTGCAAAACGTATATATTTTTAATAAACCTTTCCCAGGTTCTACAGTAAAAACATCACCTGAAGTTGCATCTTCTTTGTCTGTATAAATATAGTCATTGTAAATAATTAGCTTTTAATGTCAGACCGTATTTGATGAATTAGGTTTTGCTGTGTCAAATGATCTGGTGGTTCAGCTGTAGCTGAATAATATCAACACAAGTAGATTTATTAATCTAAAATTTACAATAAGTTTATAATTATCACAAACTTGTTAGTTTAATGAATATCATTTTAATTTAAATACTAAGACCTTATATTTAACATATAATCTGATATAAAAACAATGTACATTTAATTAGAAATTATTATAATGACTAATTCATCACAAATGCACATGTTTCATGCAGCCAAGTCAAATATAGTTGCGTAGTGCTAAATAAAGAACTGAAGGATAGCCTAACAAGATATTTGGAGACTAAGTTGTGCTTCGGATGTCTCCAAAAACTTTATAGATTTTTTTTCTATAGTCAATTAATCACAAAGAAATTATACAGTAGCAGTAACTGTAAATTATTCTCCACGACATGCTGATTTTAAAAACAATGGTATTTTGAAATTATGATGTGCCACATAAAGACTGATTTAGCATCTCAAAACCAGTGAGGTGAATTTTAAACGGCAGAGTTGAGTTATTATTGAAATATGCAAGATTTGCCTGTAATAATTTCACATCATAATCATCAGCTTATCCTCAATTTTTGACCAATACATTTTTATCTAAACTAGGCTTAAATGTAAAGTATGAAATACATACTAAATTTATACATAGACAAAAAGAACATTTATAAATTAGTTGTTAAAAATATGTTTTTGCACATTAGCTCAGTATTAAGCATGGTGTGAAGCATTTTTCCAAGAGCAAATGTAAAATGTTGGTTTTCCTTTTTTTTATATGGTTCTAGTTAACCCAAAGCAGTATGATACAACCTGTTCCTGAAATTACACAGCAAGCTTCTTTTGGATCACCAGCTATCATCATTAGAAGCAATATTAGAACTAGTAATGATTTTTTTTAAATACATCGGTATATCTTAAGATGTCAGACATCTTACTAACATACTTCCTATGACTCAGTATTTCCAAGGATATTGAGCAGCCATGTTATGTACTGATTTTAAAGACTAGACGCTGCTGCTAAGTAATGTTAAACAGAATAAACATGCCTGATATATGACCCTTAATAACCAACAGCTCTGCACTCTGCTCGAGCTAATGTTAGCTTTAAAGACTAACAGGATGAGTAGGTTCACAAGTCATAGCACAGGAGGTTCATGTTCAGAACATTTCACTGATCGTCTTGTATCCACTGGCTTATGCTCAAGGTTGTCTTGGAAAAGAAATAACCAATGAAGCATACGTTTATTTTTTTCAAATCGGAAATCTAAAAAAAACCCAACATGTCCTTATATTTGTTATCAGAACACAGAGAAAATTGTGTAAAACACAAAATTATTACAGGTAAATTTGACAATTAAGTTGACCTTATTTCACAATTAAAAAAGTATTTCCTAAGGTTTTCTTTAGAAGTTAGTTTGTTGCACTTTGTGCATCCACAGATGACCCACGTGTCTTCTGATGCTATTTGGTCATTGTGTTCTAGTCTCACTAAAGAGCTTTAAGTTGTGACAGATATCTTTGATCCTCCTTTATCATTACTTGTAATAGTCATTTGTGGGCTAGTCTTCCATGAAGCAGTTAATCTAAATTTGCATATAATCTGTAGGTAACTGAAGTCTGCTGCAGAGAACATTTTACTGGGTATCTGATTATTAAGGATTTGTCATTAATTAATATTAACCAGTAAATTTTGTACTTTTTACTCCACACCCAAGGTCATGGCAAAACCCCCAAGGATGCAGCTTCTGTACGGGCCACTCACCCTATCCCAGCCGCCTGCGGGGTCTACTACTTTGAGGTGAAGATTATCAGTAAAGGCCGTGATGGGTAAGAACGCAGAATAAAGTTAAACACTGAATATATATTTTTTAATGTTCTACGTTGAGACATCAAATATTTGTTTTTTATGTTATAAATGTACAAAATGTTTTATTTTAGATTATATAGTAGTTGTACCTACAAATCTCTGAAATCTTAAAGATTTTGCTAAAAAATAAGCATAGTTGCATGAGAAACTGTGACTAAATTAATGTTTAGATATTTATACTTTTTATCTTTTGCTTGTTGACATTATAAAGTGCAGTAAAAGCTATCGTACAGTTGTCTGCAGTCACGCAAATATCAATAACAACTTAAAAATATAAAGGAGGAACAACTTTGCCTGCAGTATTTTCTGGTGTATATGATTTTTTCTGAACAAGGCTACAAGCAAGGTCACTGATTTAAAATTGACTAATGATACAAATGGCCTCTAAACTCAATTATGATAAGTAAGTAATGTGTTCATCTGGGAGGATGAACCACTTAATTTAAACTGGTTGGAAATCTTAAAAATAAAGTTCCAAGTTATTTCATATTTTTATTATGTATAAACTTTTTTTTTTTTTTTTTTTTGGTCAGTTTACATCCGGAGAAGTTTCTTGTCACTAACTTTTATGAATCAAAATTTATTTTATTCTAATTCCTACGAGCTTTCCTCCACTAGGAGTCGGTTAGTTCTGCGTTATGTTTGTAAATATTTTACATATGAACTGTACATTAGAAAAGTCTGTATAAAGTCATATCAGAAGAACACACTCTTTCACTGCACACCCCAAAGCTTAACAAATTGGAAGCAAGATTTAAATTCTCCTGCAGGTAGACAGCAGTTTGTAAGCCTAAACTTTAGTCATTTAATTGGCTTTACAGTAATTCTAAGATGTACCGTAATCACTAAGCCAAGATTATTAATGCAAAAGAAAAAACTTCTTTTCATGAAACGAAGATGTTTTTGTGTGAACAGCAAAAAATCTTCAAGAGGCTGTTCAGACATTTTAACTATTTCACACATGAACTATAAAAGAGGATTTTGAGTTAGAAATGTGCGCCTACCTCTGAAAATATGGAAGAAGTGCTTGGAAGCATCCTTTTATTGCTCTTAAGCTGGACAAAATGTTATTTTCTCTCAATTATACACATAATCTCAAAAACATTAATTACCTCAACAACTAAATACAGCTTATTTATTTAGAATAAACTTAATTACTTCAGATGGTTATTATTGGTGCTCGAATACATTGGCAGAAAGTTGTAGATACATCTGCATAACTCCTACACATTGAATAAATGTTGTGATCATTTGTGGCACATTCATAACTCCCAAAGGGACACATTTTAATTATCTTACTTTTAATGTAGCTGGTCAAAATGAGTCTTTTATTAATAAATAACTGACTCTGGATGACTCATCGTACGTTACTCAGTTGTATTTAGATCCAAATTACAACAGGCAACATGATGCTTACTTCAGGTTGAATGCAGCAATGTAAAATAAAAAAAATTACAAAAGTGTAAAGTCTTTGTTTTTCAGGTCCTTTATCTCTTTTTACACTCAAAACCAGAAATCTACAGTCAGTTGTCTTGAGTGTGAAATTAAGTGACGTTTTAAATAAATACTTTAGGAGACTTTAGTGTTTACTTCTGTAAATTATAAACCTGCTAACACTTTAGGGATGCATGGTTTCAGTGACACCAGCAGCTGCAGGTATATTGATAATATGAGTGTCTTATAGAAGATGCTCCCTGTTTCTTGTATTGCTGCTGTGTTCAGGACATTTTTGCTTCGACCTTGGGCCTGATGGGTTGTTTTTGCCAATGACAGCAACAGCACCCAGTTGTGTGGAGTACAAGAAAACAGAAATTAACTGAAGACCACTGCTTTTGTTTCATGAGCAGAGGGAAGATCCGTGCATTACATCTGTTACTCTACACTTCTCATGTGTGCAAACAACTAAAAATGTCATTAGGCTTGAATTATCACTCTGCATCATGTTCAGATGCATTTATACTGCTGTCTGTCATTTACACAGATGTTCCCATGTCACTGTGTTGACTTTCTTATTTGGTTTAATCTCTGAAAACAAAATAGCTTTAGGTAGAATTTGAGCTTTATTTCATTTTTTGAGACATCCATGTTAAAACGATGCTGAAGCTGTTCTCCCCCACATGTGAGGGATTAAGTTCTGGACATTGGGCTTTGTTTAGGAGCTTCAACAGGTTTTTGAACTTTATTTTCTTATATCAGTCCCATTGTTTGCCTCTTTTTAAAAAAAATGTTTCATGATTTGTCACCTGCAAATTGAAAAATAAGCACATGTTAATTTGCCAGACCTTTTGTTTTTATCATAAATGTACTAACTTTCATCTCTGTCCCACAGGTACATGGGAATCGGCCTCTCAGCTCAGGGTGTAAACATGAACCGACTCCCCGGTAAGTTTTACATTATCTCTAGTTTTGTCAGTTTGCTGTGTTTTGAAATGCATATGTTTATATGTTGGATTTTATTTTGCTTGATAAAATACCACTACCAAGGGGAAAAAAAATGACCAGTAGGGAAAACTGCAATTATCTGATTACATCTGCATGTTTTTTGCTAGTGAGGCTTGAACACAGTGTTTGTATAAAAGTGGAAATGCTGCAGAAAGTGAATATGGAAATGTTCTGCAGCTGGGTGATGGTCCCACTCTGTGACTGAGCTTACGCTAAAAAACAAAACATTGAGTAGCATACTGTGAATTCTGTTTTTACTAATGCATCACTACAGAGCACAATTGAATTGAGGATGTAAGAAAAACGTAAAATTTAGTAAAGCAGAGATGCGTAATGTTTAAAAACAGGAGTTTTAAACTAGCCCAAATTGAGCTAGTTCAGTTTTTTAATAAATGCATGGAAAACTGGTAATATCAAGACTTTTCTCAAAACTTGTATAAAAAAAAATTCATGAGCAGGGCCCCTGAGTATCTGCACAAACTGTAGCAAAATACAGGTTTAATCATGGAGTCCAATTTTTAATCCATAAAATGGTTTGAGAGTATAAAAAGATATCTTCTGCTGGGACCTGTTCCTTCCCTGAGATGGTTCTAGTGATGAGAACATCATGTGACGCCCTCTGCTGAGGTTATCAGGCCAAACAGGAGCCCAGACACCCCGTCACCGCTTTGAGAGCTAGACCCACCCAGAAATTTTATTCTCTTCATGCACAGATAACAAGAGGCCAGTGCAAACTCCACATTTCTTGCAGATGAATAAAGCCCAATGAAAATATACTAATTGGTGAAGAACGGACGCCAGAGTGCTGCAGAGTTAAATAGTCCCCGAGTGATGAATGTATAGCAGCAGGATTAAATGTGCAGCTCAGCTTTAACTCACAGATTATTCCTGTTGGTTTCTAAGGTTAAAACAGCCCTGGGGCACAGCCGTACTAGAGGAGAGGCTGCGTCCTTCTGTTTAAAGATAGGACAAATGAACCCTACTGTAAGTTCTGTTTCATCCCTCCTGACCGCCAGAAGGCGGTGCTGAAAGCACTGAATGTTCCCTTCGCGCATGCGCTGTTTGAGTAATTATATCAACGACGTCACACAGGTGTGACCGGATAAGCAATCAGAGGCTATTTAGCCTAGCGTTATCCATAATTCAGTCCTTTTTTTCTTCTCGCGTGCATTCGATCCAAGGCTACAGGCCTTGGCTTTTCTTTTCTCGCCTTCGCTGGAGGCCTGACTGCCTGTTGGCCGGAGCAGTGTGCTCACCCTCCGAGGGCCGCAACGGTTTAACCTTTATCAAGGTATTTAATTGGGCTATGGTGGCTTTGCCCCTCTCCCAAACCACAGCGTTGCTAATGTGATTCAACACTGGTGAGTAACTTTTGCTTATTTCGCAGCTCCGCCACCTGTGGCGGCTCCGTCTGCCCTCAGAGGAGGCTACCGTGTGGGTCACGTAAGTAGTCTTTACTTTGCCTTGACTGCAGTTTGTTGCCATTGGTGTGACTCCGTCCGCTTTAGGAGGCGATTTCCACGTGAGGTCGAAACATGGGCAAGTATTACTACCGAGGTTTATTGTGTAGCCAGCTGTGTTCTAGTCTTGTTTACTTTGGGAAAGCGAGCGTTCGCGCACCTTCCATAAACTATTCATAAATGCGCCAACCTCATAGATGGTTGGGCTGAGCTAGCAGTGCTAGTCTTCTTGAGTTTTGGTCTTGTTTTCTATTGGTGATGGCTAGTGTACGCACCTTCTCCCAGTTCACTTTTGCCAACCTCATACATGGTTGGGCTGAGCTAGCGGTGCTAGTCTCTTTCGTTTTTTTGGCCTTGGTTTCTATATGTGAAGGCTAGCGTCCATGCACCCTCTCCCAAATCGCTTCTATTCTCCCAATTCGCTTCTATTGGTGAAGACTAGCGTCCGCGCACCCTCTCCCAATTCATTTTTCGCCAACCTTGTTCTCTATTGGTGAAGGCTAGCGTCCGCGCACCCTCTCCCAATTTTGGCCTGTCCTTTGTCTTACACTTGAGTAAACTGCCTACAGTAGGGAGTATGGACAGCTCTAACTGCTGTATAGATTGTGGGGCCGTGCTCTAGGCAGATAACGGTCACGACCTGTGTCCTGCCTGCCTTGGACCTGACTATCTGGTGGAGGCCCTGTCGGAGAACCCCTGCATGAACTGCAGCTTCATGCCTTGTTCTGTAAGAGTGGCTCGGTTGGCCCAGCTCTGCCCCGAGTTCAGCAGTGACCTCCCGCCTTCTGGGCAGGAGGCTCCACCCAGGTGCTCAAAGCGCTGGACTGAGGCTGCAGCCCTGTGGCCCTTCCTAGAAAGAGGCGAGCCAAGTCTGATCGGGGTCCTTCCACAAGAGTGGAGCAGCTGTTTGCTGAATTAGCGGAAATGAAGCCCCTTTTGCAGGCATGCCAACTGGGGGTTGAGCCAGTGGCAGTGACTGGACCCTCTTCCCCACCCATGCCTGAGATGGCTGCAGAGGAAGCTGTATCATCATTGGCTGCCGCTGCCTCTGCCTCTCATTTTCTAAGTGATGAGGAGGAACAGTCGGTCTCTGTGACTGGTTCTTTTTCTTCATCTCAGAGCGCAGTTAGTGAGTCAGGTGACGGCTCTATGCAGGACGTCATGCGTTTGGCCCTGGCACAACTGCAGCTGGATGTCCCGCAACCAGAGGGGTCCACCCCAGGAAGTGCCTTCTTTAGGCGCGGACGGATCCCTCCTTCATTTTCCGTCCCTCCAACAGAGGAGTACCTGAAGGAGTTGCATGGCTGCTGGCATGACCCAAGGACCTGGGCGCACCTCTCCGCAGATGCTCGAGTGTTGGCGGCCATGCATGAGCCAGTTGCGGCGGGCCTGGATCGCATGGCGTCGATCGAACCTGCTGTTGCCTCGCTCACTGTATCACCAGAGGCGGCCCTGCGCAGTGATGTTCGGTGCCCACGACCTCAGTGTCGCATCATGGACGAGTTACTCTGCAGATCTTTTCATGCCGGAGCGCGTGCTGGTCACCTCAGCAATTCCTTGGCACACCTCATGTTTGCCCTTTCTGCATCCCTTCAGGGCACCAGTGGTGCAACAGCGGCAATGGGCTTTAGCAATGCAGCGCTTCAGGCTTTTGCGCTGATGACAAGGGAACTGGGGCGCATGATATCCTTCTTGGTCCAAGTCTGCCGACAGGTCTGGTTGGCACAGTCAACACTGGCCTAGCCGTGTCGTAGGTAGATCCCTAAGTGATCTTCCGGTGGTGCCAGGGGAGTTGTTCGGTCCGGCTGCCTTAGAAGTGCTCGAACGGACCATCCAGGCATGACAGACGAGGCAGCAGCTTTCGACCCGTAGCAGGGCGATGCCCCCTCCACCTCTGTAGGACTGAATTACGGATGACGCTAGACTATATAGCTTCTGATTGCTTATCTGGTCACACATGTGTGACGTCGTTGATATAATTACTCGAATAGCGCATGCGCGAAGGGAACATTCAGTGCTTTCAGCACCGCCCTCTGGCGGTCATCCGGGATTCATAGAACTGTAGTTACATTCGTAACTTTCGTTTTATGATGTGAAACGCGTATTTTGTGATATTTATTGGGACTTTTTTATCTTCCATCTTCTAAAGCTTATCTGTGGTCAGGTTGAGGTTTATCCTGAGCAAGTCCAGGAGAGAAACCCAGACCTCCCGCTACAAGCAACACTCTCCAGCTCCTCCTGGGAGAGCCTGCGATGTGTCCAGGCCAGAGGATTTATAATCCATCCAGCTAGTTCTGGGTCTGCCCTGGGGTCTCAAAACATAAATAAGTTGCTTCACTGTATAAGTCGCAGGACTTGCTAATTTATGCAAAAAGGTGCAACTTATCGTCCGGAAAATACGGTAATACCATTCATGACACGAGTACCGTGAAGACGTTTGTGTTTTGTTGCTCCCACTAAAACAGGGAGGTTTTTCACTGGAAGGTGTGACATACCTGTTTCTTGGTATTTCTGTCCCACAGCTTCACCGTTCGGTCGTAGGAGGCAGAGATTATGGTTCTGCCGGTGAGTCTGATCTCTGTGATTCTGTCGCTGTGAGCCTGACGACAAAAACATCAACCGTGATTCACCCAGAAAGATATTCTTTATCATTTTTCATTTTGAGAAGACTTTCAGTTTTCTTTTTGTAATTACTTGATGGTTAAAACCAGGGAGCAGAACTTGCATTAAAAAGTTTAAAAAGGTTAATTTTTGTAAAGCAAAATATATATATAAAAAAAAAAAAAAAAACACGTGGATGCTATGCAATCGAGCTACATGAGGCTTCAGTTTTAAGACTGGGGCCTGATGGGTCATTCTGACCCAAGGGCAGCAGCAGGGTTAGTTTTTTCATTAGTAGTTAAAAAGGAAAAAGATTTAAATTTTTTTATCTTGAGCTCCAGGTGCTGTTCAATAACAGTGAAACATTTACAGGATTTTAATTAATTAATTAATTAACTAATTATTTATTTACATAAAACAGCATCTATAAATAAATAAAAAGACAAAAATTGCACTGTTCTGGCTCTTACGGGTCTTTTATCGCTCCAGGAGGAAACATCCGGCTGCTGATTGAACCACATGTTTCCGTCCACGTCTCCGCACACTACAAACTCTGGAAAACACACATACACACACACAGATCTATTAAAATAAATAAATAAATAAATAAAAAAACGTACTTAAAGCTGTAACGACTAGATGGATCGAGTGCAGGTGAACATTAAAGCAAATGTCACATATTTCTTCATTTTCACCCGACTGGGTCGGTGAAAAGAGAGATCAGGTGTTTGTTTTTACCTCTGTCTATAGTCAGAGCTGTAATCAGGGCTCCCTTTTTGTCCTCGTCACACTTCATTTTCACAGAGCTGAAATTGGAACATAGCGAAGTTTCTGGGCTGATCCAAAACTGAATAATAAGAAGAAAAAGAAATTATTTTTCCAGCTATAAATCCTTTTTTCACCTCATAAAAACATAAAGAACTGGGGCAATTAATGTTAAAACACAGAACGAGGGGTGATTTGATTAAAGCAGACAAATGATTTTAGGGTTTTAGGCTGGCCAATAGAGGGTGCTAGTGTGCCACCACTCCACTCACCACATTACCTCGAATAAGACATAAAAAAATAAAATAAAAACAAACCTTTAATATTAGGAATATTTAAGAGTTTTCAAATAATGAGCTTGATTCTATTTATATTATGAACTTATATTACTATAGTAATAATGATAAACATGTACATGCATTGCTTATATTCATGGTGGCTTTTGATATTGATGAAACCCAGGGTTATTGATTATTACCGGTAGGTCTGTTTGACACATGCCAGGTTCCTGTTTCCACGTCTGTTGCTGAGCTGACCAGAATGGATGGAGAGCTAACCCTAGTTTCGAACCAGGAGCTCGGTTGAATCCCCATAACTCCTTCCAGTGCGGTAGGAGGCGCAACTTACTTTCAACAAAGAACGTATATTGGACTTGGAGGACAAAAACTGCCTATCAGGGTACTCAGATTGACTTTAAACATTATATTTACTCATCATATCTGAGAGGTTTGCTTAAGAAGAAGTCTTCTTGATGTTAAAAGCTAAAATCAACCAAGATGTTTCTACAACACTGTGTGCTGCATTTCAAACACTTTTTGTAACTTACTGTCTTTAATATGTACAGTATATAAAATATATTGTTCCGTTTTTTTTTTTTTACACATTAATCACTAAATTATATGATAAAATGAGCAATTATGTCTATTTGTTGTGTGTTATAAAAATATCTCCCAGGGTTATTTAAGTAAATCTTCCAATGGATGGACGTCTACAACTTCTAGAGTCAGCTCATTAAGAAGTGTGGGTGGCGGGCGATATGCATTCCTTCTAGGGATGCACGATCCACATTTCTTACTTCCGATCCGATACCGATACTTAAATCTGCGTATCGGCCGATACCGACACTTTCCCGATCTGATACCGTTCAGGTATATGAGGCTGTAAT
>JAVCKU010000072.1:686204-699952 GCA_032273985.1 Hypsolebias coamazonicus
ACACACACACACACACACACACACACACACACACACACACACACACACACACACACACACACACACACACACACTGACCTGTGAACTCCTGCAGACCTGGCCATGACCTGAGTCAAGCCACACAGATCGGATGACATCCACGTTTTTTACACTTCGACCTTTAAAGTCAGAAAGTTAAACATAAAGCTACATCATTTCACACCAGATGTGACAGATGTGTGATTCTCCTTGTGATATTTTGCCATAGATGTTTTTTTTTTCTATGTGTTTGTGTGTGTGTGTCCGATTATATCTTGTAACATGTGACGGAAATCTTGTTTTAAAACTACATTTTCTCTTGTGTCATTCAGTTCAATTCAATTCAAAACACTGATAATCCTAAAGGGAAATCACGTGTTGTCGTAGCTCATCGTCCTGGTTTCATTCAAGAGATGTTAGAAGCTGATGGGCAGGAAGGATCTCCTGCAGTGAATCTGAAGAATCTGGCCACAGATACCGATCTGTCCACCCAGAGATCCCGCGGGCCTCTCGGTCCTGGGCAGCAGGACCGCCTGAATGCCGGGCAGAATTCCTCCCTGAGCGATGGTCACTCAGTCTGCAGAGCTCCTCGTCACCACAGGCAGACAGCTGGAGGTGCCGGGGGATGATCTCAGTCCTCTTGATGTCACGAGCCAAATTCCCCAACAGCCCCAGGATCTCAGCGGCCAGGCACTCGCGCACCGCCGCCAGCTTGACGGGAATTCATCCACGGCACCTCCTTTTCATCTCATTTGGTATTTGAGGTAGTTGAGCTTTTGAGATGTTAATCAGCTGCTCCTGGTTGTTAAAAATAACACCCGGTTGCCATGGTTACACATCATAACAACTGCCCAAAATTAAAAAGTTTTCAGTAAAAAACCTTCCAGCTGCACAGCATCTGATACCAGAGTAAACAATCATCTTGAAAAAGTGATTTACATCCAGAAAAAAAAGAGAAATTAAAGTTTTCAAAAGCGATAACTCAGGATGAATGTCGAGCTGCTCCAACAAGCAGCCCCCCCCCGAGCGGTGCCATATTACAAAGCAATATAAAAAGTTTCACTCACAAAAATTTGCACAGAAATGAGATAAAATCATGTAGAATGATAAAGACATGAAAAAAGAAACATAATAATTTTATCTTTCATAACAAAGTTTAAGATTTGAAACACCTCTTTTCATTCATGAGCGAATTATTAGACGTCATTTTAATTATTTACTTTTATTAATGTTTTGTTTTATAAAACTTTAACTTTTTGTTTGTAAAACTCCAAAGAAATAAAATTTATATTAAAAAAATCTCTAATACAAGGAATTTATAAAAACTAAATTAGTTTTATGTTTTATTTTTGTTACTTTAAACATAATTATATGTTCTGAACTTAACTTTGTGCAGTAGCCTACAGATATTTTTAATTGAACCTTCATCAAAAATACAGACTTTTATTTTTAGGAGTCCAGTTTGTTGTAAAATTGAAGTGATTAATTTTAAATGTATGGTTGTTGTTTGTGATGAATCACGCTGGTTGATCCCAGGATGACACGGTGAGCTCATTCATCATCCCCGGACCCGTCACTTGGGCCTGTTTGTGTAAAACGTCGTTATAAATCAGCTGGAAAGGGACAAAGCTGAATCCCACCCAGTTTTGTATACACTGAGAAATTCTATGTTTCAATTACTTTGTGACCTTTAGGTGCCCATTTGAGCCGCTCGGACATTTGAACATGATTCATGCTCAACTAATCGCAGTGAGACATCTAATTAGATCATCACACACAGACTGCATTCATCAACAACAGAACTGGAGTCAATGGCTCCTCTGGACTGGTCCTGTCAGAGAGGAGAGCTTCCTGAACTGACAAGTCCGAGCGTTGTTTATGTTGGAAGATGGATCGGGCTCGACCTCTGAACCCGCTGCCTTCAGTTTGTTCTCTTCTCAGACTCCCGCAACAACACAACCAGACAGATGTGCACCGCTGGACCATGGGTGGCGTTGGGCAAGCAGAGGCGGAGCAACAAGTGATTTAAACAGCTCAGATCATGTTGGTGTTTTGCAGATTAAAGATGAACACAGATACAAAGATACTTCTGTGGCTTATTTTTTAAATATATTAGCTGAAAATTTGCATACAGCAAATTTCTTTTGTTTCCTTTATGGACTCTACTTACATGACACCTTTCTATCTAATCAAGATTCTCAAAGCTCTTTACAACATGATCTGTGTCATCATTTCATCCAACACACACATTCATACAGAACTCTACATGTCCACAAAGATAACCTGCGTCTGAGACTAACCAGTGCTTCAGATCACATTCATACACTGATGGGACTCACAGTGGCTTGCCCAGGGGCACTTCAACATGTGACTTCTAGTGGAATCGAACCCCCGACACTCCCGTTGGATAACCACTCAGCCACAGCGGCCTCCAGCTTAGTCTCACTGAAACACAATTGTTTCATTTGCAAGAGAGACCTGAAGGATGATGCATTCCTGGGTCAAGTTTTTGCTGGATATTTTGACCCCATTTTCTAAATAATAATAATAATATTAAAAATAACCAATAAGAATATATTTTATAGTTTGTTCATCTGCTGCGAGTAGATCTTCTGGGCCAGTTGAATTATAAAAATAAAACATTGCTCAGAATGTCAAGATTATAAAGTTAACTATTAACTTCTGGCCTTCAACTTGTTAGAGCAACAGCACATTTCATATGATTTTATCTTTTGATGTGTTTGTACAAATTTGAAGTTTTATGTTGATAAAACAAGAGATCTGATTTCAAACAGGTTCTTCTGAGTTCACGGACCGGTTGTTGACATGACGCACCACAAGATGGCAGCCCAAAATAACTTTAGCTGTTCTTTTCCAACTCTGGGCCCTCACCTGATTTATTCATCATCACTGATGAGTCAAATTAAATGTAACTCCCATCATATTTGACATCAGGCATTGTTTGTCTCCAGTTAAACAGCTGACACACTCCTGAACCATTCCACACAGATCAGTCCAGACTTTGATGGACAGGCGTCAGATGAACGGACAGGAAGTCGTCCTGCAGCCTCTGCTTCCTGTCTGACATCTTAATTAGATGCTCCATTCAAACAAGAACTTTAAACTGTCCATTTACAAATAAAAAAGATAAATGTATTTAATTTGAGTCAGTTTTAGATTTCTTCCTCCAAGACAATAAAATGATAACTGGAGAGAAATAATCTGATCTAATTTAATATGACCCTGCATGAGGCCAAAAGAAAACCTGAGGGGCTGTTTCACTTCTAAATCAGTACTTTAAGACAAACAGAGCATTGTTTTCTAACTGCAACACTAAAAACAGTTACATGTGAAAAAGTTACAAAATTTTTAGATTTTTAAACTAAATGTCACAAAATATTAATTGCACAGCAGCAGTTTGTTAAAAATTATAATTTGCCATTTGTAGTGTTCAAAGAATGACCAGAAATAACCAATAAATATTTATTAAGAGGTTTTATTTTCAAAATAAAGTCTTCTATCAAAGTGTGAATTATACATATTTACATTCTTGTAAAATTACATATACAAATGTACAAGATATATACAAATATAATTATATAAATACACTTTGAGCGCTTCTGCAACCGGTACGGCTGAATGAATTAAGGCATTGATTTGTGTAGAAGAAAAGTGTCTGCAGCAGTGGAGTCTCCTGTGAACGTGGTGTTTAAGACATGGCGGCTCTTCACAGTTTAGAAGAAGTAAGAGTCTTACCTGCAGGCTGCCTGCCCAACAGCACACAATTATAAAATTACCACAAAGTAATTTAATTCAACAAATAAGCCCAAACAGTACCACTTTACAATAAGGCTCCACTTATAGATGGCTAATATAGATACACTATTAATTCCTCTATAAACACTTTATAAATCATTAATAATTCTTTATTATGCATTAATTAAAGGTGACAGAGACAAAACTGACGTTTCTCGCCAAGTAGTGATACAAATCTGTTGTTATATTAAACGTTTCAGACTATGTTACTACCTTGTAAGCATAATAAGCATTTTTAAAACCTAATTTTTTTTATCCACATATTATAAGCACTGACAAACTACAATATTACCGGTATATGCTAAAGAAATAGGTTTACAAATGCTTAATTTGCTTACAAGGTAGTAACTTAGTCTGAAATGTTTAATATAACAATGAAATCTATAGGTGAACAGATTCGGATCACTATTTGGCAAGAACCTGGTCAGTTTTGTCTCTGTCACCCTTAACTACTGCTTAATAAACAATTATTAATGAGTTATAAAGTGTTTAAAGATGAATTAATAATGTATCTATAAACTATTTATCAACCGCTGAGCCTTATTGTAAATTGGTACCGCTCAAACTAAAATTTTAAATTACCTGATACTGTTGGAGAATTTGAACTTTAATGAGTTATAACTAGTAAACTAATTGGACTGTTTGTTGTAGAAATATGAAGTTGTTCTCTGATGAATCAAACTGAGCTGAAGGGTTAAACATTTTTGTAAAATGACCTTAGTTTCGTTGAAAACAAAAGAACAACGGCCAGTTGTTGAATCCAGTCGTCTCAGCTCGTGCGCAGGGACTGAGCGAGAACACCAGCGGTTCCTAAACTTGGGTGTCAGGACCACAACACACGAACTGAGCACGTCCAGATGTTAAATGTGAAAACTGATATTTGAACTAAAGAATAAATGTGGTTAAGGTCACTGCTTTATAGCGACATAAAGTTTGTATAACTTAAACTGACTGAGGTCACGAGACCCTTTCTGGGTCACAAGCTGAAAGGTTAGGGAACCCCTTGAACAGAAGACAAGTGGTGCTTTCAGGTGAAGACTAAATCTGAAATAACTGGAATATTTCCAGCTGTGGTCAAACAGGTAATTAAAAGAAGTGGAGCTGATTTGACTGAATTCAGAAGTTTACCTGTACTTTAACTGTTTTAAGTTAATAAACTCCTTGTGGAGTTTTTCAGTGTATTCTTGGTGTGTGTGTGTGTGTGTGTGTGTGGTTTCTTCAGCTGCAGGCATTCAGTAAAGCCCAGATAAGACTCTGCATTCTTGCAGTCAGGTGCATTGTTCTGCTGCTCGTTATTTAAAGAGGCGCTCATTAATGCGCTAATTACAACAAGCTGATGGACAATCCCGACATAATGAGTCCCCCCCGGCCCCCCACTCAGCCCCCTCCAGTTGTTTGATGAGGCAAAGGGTCAATCCTGTAACTTTTCAGAGCACACTGAAAGTTCAAACAATAATTCTCATCAGAGGCTTCATGGAACGGGACAGGTTCGGGTTAAATACCCCCCCCCAAGTTCAAACCCGGGACAGAGGCATTTGTTTGGGACAGGAGACAGAGCTGGCCGTCCCGGACCTCCAGGTGAGCCCCGTGCTCACGTCGCTGTACATGGAGCCCGCGGACGCTTTGCTCCCCCAGCAGCAGCGCGTGCAGAAAGTCCTCCAGGACTCCAGCGTTTTCCCGGACCAGATCCAGGCCCCCGAGGTGATCCCCACCAGGAGGCACATGAAGTACTTGAGCATGAACACCGCGTAGTCCGGCCTCTGCCGGCTCTGCTCCGTCAGGCACGTGCAGTTGTGCGTAATTTCCCACATCTGTCTGTTGTGCTGCTCGTAGAAGTAGCACGCCACGATGACGGTGGCCGGGACGGTGTACAGGACCGTGAAGACCCCGATCCGGATCATCAGCCGCTCCAGCTTGTCGGTCTTGGTGCCGCCCTGCTTGATGACGCTCCTGATCCGGAACAGAGACACGAACCCTGCCAGGAGGAACATGGTGCCGATGAGCAGGTAGATGACCAGCGGGGCCAGCACGAACCCCCGCAGGTTGTCCAGGTTCTGGTTGCCCACGTAGCAGATCCCGGCCACGGAGTCCCCGTCCACCGAGCTGAGAGCCAGAACCGCGATGGACTTGAGGCTGGGGATGAGCCAGGCGGCCAGGTGGAAGTACTGGGAGTAACTGGCGATGGCCTCGTTGCCCCACTTCATCCCAGCAGCCAGGAACCAGGTGAGGGACAGGATGACCCACCAGATGGAGCTGGCCATGCCGAAGAAGTAGATGAGCAGGAAGACCACGGTGCAGAGCGCAGGGCCCGTCGTGTCGTAGTGGATGTGCTCCGCGCCGTGCGCCCGGCTGCACGCGACCTCCTCGTGCCCTGCGACCAGCCTCACGATGTACCCCACAGACACGAACAGGTAGCAGGCGGAGAGGAAGATGATGGGCCGCTCGGGGTACTTGAACCTCTCCATGTCGATGAGGAACGTCGCCACGGTGGCGAAGGTGGAGACGAAGCAGAGGACGGACCAGAGGCCGATCCAGAAGGACGTGAACGTCCTCTCCTCCTGCGTCAAGTACGGGCTGTGGCACGGCACGGCACAGTTCGTGATCTGACCCGTTTTGACGCGGTTGTGCAGCGGGTGTCCGTCCGCGCTCACCGGCACCATGGGCGCGCGGCAGAAGCATCCCGCCTCGCACAGAGGCGCGCCGCCGCCGGGCGCGTGCTTCCCGGGGAAGCCTCGTCCGAAGCCGCTCTTCTTCTTGTTGTAGGGCTTCAGGGGCCGGTTCGTGGGCTTGGCCAGGACCGGGGAGGCCGTGGTGGTCTGGCTCCGGTTGTGGTCCATGCACAAAGTCTCCTGGTCGCCTTGCTCCGGGAGCAGGTCGCACCTCATCCGGTCCGGCCACGGGAAGCCGTACTGCTTCATGAGGGGCGCGCAGCCGGCTTTGGCTCGCTCGCACACGCTCCTGCACGGCGGCAGCGGCTTCTTGTAGTCCTCCAGGCAGATGGGGGTGTACATGCTGCACAGGAAGAAGCGCAGGTCCGGCGAGCACTGGATCACCACCAGGGGCCAGAACTGGTGCGCCTCCAGACCCGCCTCGTCCTGCGTGTCGTGGTTGAACTGGTTGGGCATGTAGGTGAAGTTGTAGCCCACGCCTCTGCACAGAGGCACGGAGATCTCCTGGCACTGCAGCTCCCTGGCCGCCAGGCAGCGCGTCGCGCGCACGATGAGGGCGAGAAGCAGCGCGCGCCATCCCGGGATGCTCCTCTCCATCGTTGGCTCCTTCTGCGCGCGCCCGGGAAAAGTGACTTGAAACTCCAGAGAAAGGTGTGCTCAGCCGCGCACAGCTGCTCCGCGCATGCTCACGCGAACTCTGCAGGTGAACTCCTCCCAAACGAGCGCTTTATTGTCACGGTCGAGCCGCAGCTCCTCTTTGTGCCTCTGCGCTTCTGTGCACGCTCACTCCGGCTGACGCACGCGGGCTGGGATTTATTTGGAAAGAAAGAGGACACTCCCCCCTCCTCCCCCCTCCTCCTCCTCCCCCCTCCTCCTCCTCCCCCCGCAGGAACTGGGAGGGAGTTTAAGTCAAGTCAATCAGGAGTTTCTCCCTGGAGGAAGGGTTATAATCACTTTGTCCTTGTTTACACACAACCCTTTACAAGAGGTGTGTGCGTGTGTGTGTGCGTGCGTGCGTGTGTGGTGGGAAAAGGGTGATACAATACATACATTATGTAGGAATGCAGTAATGCAGCTTTTTAGGTCAGCAAAATAGAACAATAAATGCATTGGAGCATCACTGATGAAATAAAAGAATAAAAACAGGCTGCATGCGCTTCAGTGACGTCACTGTTCTGCTTGTGGTTTGTTTTCAAAGATCTGGTTGTTTTACACAAGATTTGGTAGAAAGAAATTAAAAATTAAAAAAAACCTACACAAAATGTCAAAAGAGTTTTAACACATTAACAGAATCCACTTTGGTGCTTGAACGCAACACGAATTATTCAAAATCCTAGAAAACACGCACATCTTTAGGATTTTTGTTTTTAATTAGAAACTATAGTCTCACATTCACCTGGGTTTTTGATTAATTTTAATATGTTCAGTTTACATAATTTAAACTTTTTGTCTGTTACTGTGCTTTACTGTATTAACTTACTTTGTATATATGAATGTTTCTGTTCAGTGCCCTGAGATAATGTGACTTGGCACTACTCTATATAAAAGTAAACTGAAGTGTCAAATTGTATTTCACTGCAATATTCACCGTTTATTTTAGTCTCGTTAAGTCACGAGCATTATGCATGTGCACTTTTAGATGCATCCTCCTCACTTGTATGGTGCTTTATCATTAATGTGCAAGGGAGCAACTAGATGGAAACAACATAAATAAATAAATCTGAATGTTGACACAGGTAAACCTATTAAAATTCAATATATTTTTTTAAATTATCCAGCTCAATTTGTTCTCAGGGAGAAAAGTGATAACCAAAGCAATAGATACCATAAGAAGAATTATTTTAACAAAACACATCTGACTGCTCAGTGGATTAAGCACGGAGTCATAAAACATTCTAATGTTGATGTAAAGGTTTTATTTTTTTACATCAGGGCTTTTTATTGTTGTTCTTAGTTAACTATGTTTATGCCATTTAGTCAGTTCTGAATCTGAACCTTTCTGAACTGTTCACCTGTTTGACAGTAAATTTGACCCAAGCTCTCAGGTACCTGCTCCTGCTGCCTCCCGCCCGGGGGGTTACGAGGGGGTTCAAAGCCAGATGCCTAGCACAAGTGACAGGGAAGCGATGCTGTCGATGGAGTCCCTTTCCAGATGTTACTCGAATCAGGGGTTCAAGTGACGGGTGTGAAGAACCTGGATGAAAAAAATACTCCCCCCATGTCCAAATCCAACCACTTGAATCCCTACACTGTTATAAATCCAACTTTTTTAAAAAACTTTGTCTTGGTCATTAGGTCAGGCTGAACTGAAGTCACTGGTCAAGTTTTAGTTACGGTGCCAAGGCGTCTCAGTCTCTCTCTGCCTCCTCATTAAGACTTGATGATTTGATCAAGAGAACGTCATCAGTGACCTGTAAGTCTGAGGGGTTTGAGGTCGGGTGTGGAGGAAGACACTTTGACCAAGCCGTTTGTCACAAACTCAGCACCAGGCGGTTGTGAGAACGGCTCTCCTTGTCTTGCCGCTTACTTTAACTCTTGGAAAAGCTCAGTACTGTTTTTGTCCCTGATGTGTCGCAGAGAAACCGCTTTAGCTCATCAACGGTTAGCTCACCTTTATTCGTGAACATTTCCCTGAAGGTTTGATGATCTTAATCACAGCGTGAATCACCTCTGACTCTGCAAAACTTTCTTGCAGCCCTTCTTGTGGCTGAGTAGTTAGAGCAGTCGTCCTTCAATGCAAGAGTTGGGGTGTTGGTTCCACCAGCAGCCACATGCTGAAGTGTCCTTAGGCAAGACACTGAACCCCTCGTTACATATCTGATAAATCTCAATCAGGGACAGTTTCTTTTTAGTAGAAACGTTTCACCCTCACTCCAGATGGCTTGGTGAAACGTTTCTACTAAAAAGAAACTGTCCAGATGACCTGATTGAGATTTATCAGATTTGACACCTGGATTACTGAGTATGAACTTTCTTTGTTTTTTTTTTAATGTTTTTAACCTGGATTATTGAGCATGCATCAGGATATTTTTTGTTATCATTCGCATAAAATGGATACATTTATGGCAGTAGCCATCTTGGATTTTGATGTCGCACTCCAATTTTTGAAATGAACCTTTCTTGCTCCTAGATGTAGCCACATATTCAGATGGAAGTCTGTACATCACTGTTTCTTCAAGTTATCTCACTCACAACATGCATGGACAGATGGACGAACAGAGGGTATTTCCAATTTCTGCTCTTCCCGACACAACGGGGAACAAATGTCCTTTAACACAATATTTCCGAATTTGTTTGGAGAAACTTTTATTTTAGCCAAATCTCATTTCCTAGTTTTAATCCCACCACCCTTGGGCCTTAAATCAAATCTTGAAGTGAAACAGTTAGATGATAAAACAGGACATTCCTTCAAGAAGCCTGTATGCCATCTGATTACATTTCATGTAACCAGACAAAGAAGTTTCCCATGTGTCTGGTTTCTATCTTGCATCAGAGGAAGACTGCTCATGACACTAAATGTTTTAGACAGAAAAAAACATCAAAACTAGACATTATTTTGTACAAATCAAATCAAGTGCAACTAAACCCTCCTATTTAAGTGCATAACTGAAAAATCTTGATTTTCAGGCCCAGATAGCCCTGCCTCTAATGCACAGAAACAAATGAGATGTGAATGTGAAATGTAGGGGTAGGACTAATAGGTAGAAGGAGCCAAATGGGAGCTCTTGTTGGTTACCTTTGACCACTTGATATCAGGGGCTGGATACCCTGAAGCCACGCAGGGCAGGACTGCGTTGGACCCAACAGTCACCTCCTTCATTTCTGGTAGTGCAGCAATTTGAGGAAGAGCTGAAAAAACAGGCAATACTTCAAATAAAGAATACAGTAAGTGCATAAAACATCAACACATTTCAATCAAAACATTTGAAAGTGCATAAACGTCAGTGAAAAAAGAAATTTGCACTCACACTGGACTTTAAGGAGCACCTGAGACTGAACCGAGCCCACATTGTTGGTGGCCGTACAGCGGTACTGACCAGCGTCGGCCTCAGTGACCCGCTCGATTCTCAGCATGCCATCTTTCACCATGATGTGTGCTGGCAGCGGGCCACCGACTTTACTCCATTTTACCGTGGGCTCCGGGTCACCGACAGCTTGGCACTCAAACTCGACAGAGTTCCCGATTATCACCGTCTGCACCGACGTTCGCACATTAATCATGACCTTTGGCAGAGCTGCACAGGAAGGACAGGAGAACCACAAAGTTATTGTTGCTTTAAAGTGAACTGAAAGGTGACCTCATGAATCAATGTCTAAAATAAAAGTGTGACTCAAAATTAAAAACATGATACAAAATACACAAAGTTCTTTTAATAAAGCCAAACAGTTGTTCAAGGGCTCATTTATGTAATAATCTGAGATGATGACATTTTGATGAATCAACTGTGCAAGTGCGCAGAGAATTAAGATCAAGAGAAAAGTTAAAACTGCTGCCATTGGCTAAAATGGATCACCATGGTAACCACACACCTGTGTTCCTCAGTCCCTGGCAGTACTCAACACAGGGCCCCCCGTCGCTGAGAAATTTAAACAGTGAATTTAAACACTCATCTTTCTAGTTTTCAAGATGAGTGTTTTTCTAGGCTAGAATTAAGCACGAGCCAGCTTTGGTAAGCCAGGGTCATAGCGCCAAGTCCCCTGTCTTCGGCCACTGCCCATGGCATCATACACCTGACTTTTGTGGCCCCTCTTGCAGGTGGTGGGCCCACAGGAAGGCAACCCATGTTGCTCATTCAGGCTGAGCCCAACCGGGCCCCATGGGTAGAGACCTGGTCACCAGGTGCTCGCCGACAAGCTCCTCCCCCAGGCTTGGCTCCAGGGTGGAGCCCTGATAACCCATGTCCTGGCAAGGGACACAAAGTTCCTTGTTCTGTTTTGTCCATCAAAAGTCTTTGGAATCGCTCTTTGTCTGGCCTATCACCTAGGACCAATCTGCCTTGTGAGACCCTACCAGGGACAATTATATTTGCCTATCCTAGGAGGATCCTAGGAGCTATGCTGCCAGGGGCAATTGTCCCTGACAGCATAGATCCTAGGATCATTCAGGTGCATAAACACCTCCACCACGATAAGGTGGCGAATCAAGGAGGAGCTGCATTCCAGCTGAGGCGGGGGACATTGAGTCATAGTGGGCCATGTTTCAGGACTCAATAGTTGATGTGGCTGCCTTGAGCTGTGGCCACAAGGGTGTTGAAGCTTCTCATGGTGGCCATCCCCGAACTCGGTGGTGGACACCCCGGGTTAGGGAGGCTGTCAAGCTGAAAAAGGAGTATCAGTCCTTGTTGGCTGGTGGGACTCTGGAGGCAGCTGAGGAGTACTGGAGGGTCAAGCGGTCCGCAGCCTTGGCTGTTGCTGAGGCAAAATCTTGGATGTGGGAGGAGTTCGGTGAGGCCTTGGATAAAGATGGTCAACTCCGAGGAAATTATGGCAAACCATCAGGCGGCTGAGGAGGGGAAAGTAGCTCTTTACTAACTGTGTTCAGTGAAGGTGAGGTGCTGTTCACCTCAACCAGTGATGTTGTCGGGAGGTGGAAGGAATACTTCTCGGGCCTTTTCAATCCCACTGGCATGTCTTTCATGGAGGAAGTGGAGTCAGGGGACTTTGGGGTTGGTCTGTCCATAACCATGACTGAGATCACCGATGTAGTTAAAAAGCTCCACGGTGGCAGGGCTTGGGGGTGGATGAGATTCGCCCTGATTTCCTTAAGGCTCTGGATGTTGTGGGTCTGTCTTGGTTGACACACCTTTGCAAAATCACGTGGACATGGGGGGCAGTACCACTGGATTGACAGACTGGGGTGGTTGTTCCCCTCTTCATAAAGTGGGACTGGAGGGTGTGCTCCAATTACAAGGGCATCACTCTCCTTAGCCTCCCTGGTAAGGCCTATTCAGGGGTACTGGAGAAGCGAGTCTGATTGTTGGTCAAGTCTTAGATCCAGGAGAAACAATGCAGGTTCTGTCCTGGCCATGGAACACTGGACCAGCCCTTTACCCTCAATAGGGTCCTTGAAGGGTCATGGGAGTTTGCCCATACAGTCTACATGTGTTTTGTGGACTGCTTTCAACGTGTTCCCCGGGGTACACTGTGGAGTGTGCTCTGTGAGTATGGGACTGGGGCCCATTGTTACAGGCTGTTCGGTCCTTATACAAGAGGTGTGAGAGTTTGGTTTGCATTGCCGGTAGTAAGTCAGACCCTTTCAGGGTGGGAGTTCGACTCTGCCAGGGTTGCTTGTTGTCACAGATTCTGTTCATAACCTTTATGGACAGAATTTCTCGGTGTAGCCAGGGGGTGGAGGGATTCTGGTTCGGTGGTCTCAGGATTACATCTCTGCTCTATGCGGAAGATGTGGTCCTGTTGGCATCATCGTGCCGTGACCTTCAGCTCTCACTTCAGCAGTTCGCAGCCGAGTGTGAAGCGGCTGGTATGAGAATCAGCACCTCCAAATCTGAGGCCATGGTCCTCAACCAGAAAAGTGTGGATTGCTGTCTTCAGGTTGAGGGTGAGGTTCTGCGTAAAAAAAATGCATGTAACTGTTTTTCTGCATCATTTTTGGACAAGATGTTTCTAATCTTAAGTATCAAGTATTTAAGTAAACCTTAATGTTTTTCAAGTAAGATCTTCCAGTGGGTAGGTGTTACATGGTGTAGGTTTTTCTTCTTCCTCATGCTTGTCTGAGATGGCACAGAGTGACGGATCCTGGCGAGTGGAAGAGGCAATTTTCTTCACCACCTTATGCAATGATGGAATCAGGAGGTGGCCAATGTTCTTTGGCAACCCCAATCATTTGACAAAACTATACATTTAAAGGGTGTGTGACATGATGTTGGAACTATGCATAAAGTGGCACAACATATATGGTGTATCATTCAACTGTTCGTTTTTACAAGCAAAAAGATAAATCAATGAAAAATTGATTTAAAAGTGATTTTAAACTTGGCGCGGTGTTTTGTCACGGGAAATCCGGGTACTTCCGCATGCGATGTCTGTGACGTAGAGACAAGAACGTCTGTCAGCGGGTGCCATTACAACGCAGTGTCATTGTCTTCAAGATCGCCTATTTTTTTTTGTAAAACTTGAAAATGCTGTTACATTGTGTCGTAATCTACAGAAGAAAGTGTTTACAGGTGTGCCGTGGGCGAAGCGACATATTTATGGATTTTTTCCCCATATTTTTAGACCAATTTT
>JAVCKU010000072.1:717440-729904 GCA_032273985.1 Hypsolebias coamazonicus
ACACACACACACACACACACACACACACACACACACACACACACACACACACACACACACACACACACACACAAGAAAAACACCAAAAGTCCAGGCAGGTGGCTGGAAGACCGTCCATCTCGCTGGAACAGTTTCAGGAGAAGGGCCTAGAGGAGGCGTGGGACCACGGTGAGGCATGGGTCCAAGGTGATGCGAAGGGCCAAGGCGAGGTGCTTGGATGAAGTGATGCAAAGGGCCACAGTGAAGCGAGGGACCAAGGCGAAGCGTGGAATTGAGGTGAATAACCTGGACGAGGTAAACCCCTCAAGTATGCAGATACCTCAGGAGATGCAGAGACCTCAGGAGACGCAGAGACCTCAGGAGATGCAGAGACCTCAACGAGGACCCTAGGTAAAGACAAAGGCCCTGGAACAGTCAAAGACCCCAGGCGAGGCGAAGACACGGTGGAACCCTCTGGGATCACAGTGAGGACCCTAGGTGAAGACGAAGGCTCTGGAACAGTCAAAGACCCCAGGCAAGGCGAAGACACGGTGGAACCCTCTGGGATTGCAACTGCCGTGGGACCCTCTGGAGACGTGGGAAGCTGAGGAGCCCCTGCAGCAGGCGACGATGTGGAGACCTGAGGAGCCCCTGCAGCAGGCGGCGATGTGGAGACCTGGAGAGCCCCTGCAGCAGGCAGCGACGTGGAGACCTGGAGAGCCCCTGCAGCAGGCGGCGACGTGGAGACCTGGAGAGCCCCTGCAGCAGGCGGCGACGTGGAGACCTGGAGAGCCCCTGCAGCAGGCGGAGACGTGGAGACCTGGAGAGCCCCTGCAGTAGGCGGTGACGTGGAGACCTGGAGAGCCCCTGCAGCAGCAGCAGCGGGTGACGTGGAGACCTGGAGAGCCCCTTCAGCAGCAGCGGGCAATGTGGAGACCTGGAGAGCCCCTTCAGCAGCAGCGGGCAACATGGAGACCTGGAGAGCCCCTGCAGCAGCAGCGAGCGGCGTGGACGTCTGTAGAGCCCCTGCAGCAGCAGCGGGCGACGTGGAAAACTGTGGGACTTCAGGCACAGAGCTTGGTGATTCGGGCAGAGAGAGGGTTTGGGTCCCACGTCGACCTCTCCGATGTGGGTGGTGACGTGTCAGCGCTGCAACAGGTTGTGGAGGAGTCAAAGTTGCAGCATCTGAGGAACCAGAGACAAAAGACTGGGCTGCAGCTGGGGGACCAGGGACCAGAGGCTGGGCTGTAGCTGGGAGACCAGGGACCAGAGGCTGGGCTACAGCTTGAGAACCAGGGACCAGAGGCTGGGCTGCAGCTGGGGGACCAGGGACCAGAGACGGGGTTGCAGCTGGGGGACCAGGGACCAGAGACGGAGCTACAGCTTGGGAACCAGGGACTAGAGGCTGGGCTACAGCTGGGGGACCAGGGACCAGAGGCTGGGCTGTAGCTGGGAGACCAGGGACCAGAGACGAGGCTGCAGCTGGGGGACCAGGGACCAGAGATGGAGCTACAGCTGGGGGGCCAGGGATCAGAGATGGAGCTGTAGCTGGGGGGCCAGGGACCAGAGATGGGGCTACAGCTGCTGGGGGACCGGGGACCAAAGGTTGGGCTGCAGCTGGGGGAACCGGGAAGTGGATCTGAGAGAGACTTGATGCGGGCACGTAGAGCTTGTCTCTCTGCCCAAGCTCTATTGAAAAGTTCAAACATGCCTGGTGTATCAGCCAGGACAGGAAAACGCAGGAACATATCCACAAAATCCTGAATGATTACCCATCTCACCCAAGGAGGAGAGGGTGTAGTCAAAGAGTCTGAAAAGTCTTTCAACACCTTGCGAAGCTTGGAATAATCCTCCGGGGGGATCCCTGAGAGGAACCGATCTCCTGCTGGGTTTGGTCCGGTCATTCTATCAGAGGGCAAAAACTCTAATCATCCTCCTACTGGGTTCAGAGAGGTCTCAGGATTCTATCAGGTTCTGCCATCAAGGAGTGTTGAGCCCATATGCAGAAGGATGACAGGAGGCGCAGGGAAAATCCAAAGTCTTTATTTTCTAAAACAAAACAAAGCTAAGGCTGGCAGGTGCAGCAAAAATACTAAATAACTAGAGCTGAGACTGGAGACTGGAAACTAGAGACAGACTTGTTAGTTTATCATCAATGATGACACCCAAGAATTTCACCTCATTAACTCTACAAATCTCTGAATCCTCAATTTGAAATGGAAGATCAATAGTTTTATTTCTATTACTAAATATCATGTAATTTGTTTTTTCCAAGTTTAATGATAATTTATTTAGTTTAAACCAAGCCTGAATTTTAACAAACTCATTCATCATGGACTCCAATAACTGGTCAATATTTTTACCAGAACAAAAAAAATTGTATCATCAGCGAAAAGAACACATTTAAGGAGTCCAGATACCTTAACCAAATCATTTACATACAAAATGAACAACTTTGGACCTAGTACAGATCCTTGTGGAACTCCACATGTAATAGTGCAGTGATCCGATCTGACATCATCCATCTGTACAAACTGTTTCCTGTTTTCCAAGTAACTACATACCCACTGTAGCGCCAATCCTCTAATACCATACTTTTGCAATTTATCAAGGAGAATATTATGATCAACAGTATTGAATGCCTTTTTTAAATCAACAAACACACTTACACAATATTGTTTACGATCAACAGCAGCAGTTCCTTGTTCAATAAAATCCATGAGGGCCATTGATGTAGAATTATTTGATCTAAATCCATACTGACTATTAGTTAGAATGTTTTGTTTTTCAATAAATTGGTCTAATCTGATATTGACTAATTTCTCCAAGATTTTTGAAAACATCTTCAAACAAATCACAGCTGGGTCAACCTGCTCCCTTCTCCACTGCCAATTACATCCAAACTGGATCCTCTGCAAAACCTAGGACCTTTCCTCTCCTTCTTCTCAGCCTTCACCTAAAACAAAAACAGTAAGGAGTTATTCTCTTAAGGATTCAATATTCTAAAATACAAACGGAACCCATACTCGCCTTATCCTCTTCTCCCTTACAGCTGCAACAACACCAAATCACCTGTAAATAAAGCTCACTTACCTTTTGTACTCCTGACTCTGTTTTTACTGAATCAGTCTGTTTACTTGGGGACCGACATTGATACAAACCCGATGCTAACAGACATTCATTCAACCTTTATTTAAACAGAGAAATCACATTGAGCCTCGAAGACTCATTTACAAGTGAGATCTGTTGGACATGTATAGCGTACACCAAGTTTATATATTTTTGTTTGAAGCAATGTTTCATAAAATGACAAGGACTTTGTGTTTTCTTTGAATCAGCTTCACAAGTGAAACGAACATTTGTCAACCATAACGATAGGACTGCCAAGTGCCAACTTAAATTTTTGTCACTCTTGACACCAAAGCACCTTTGACCAGACGAAGAATAGAGACAGACCCTCTGCCAGCATTCTGGCATGTTTGGTGCCTTAGTAAGATATCCCTTGGTCTGTAGATTGAGTATGAGCTTCATTGATGCCACCAAATTTGATCAGATCAGTATCCAATAAGTTTTTTAGGCAGAATAAAACCTCAGACTTGGTTATATTATATCATTTGACCAAAGAAGGGCTTACTTTGTGATAAACTTGTGTGAGTTATAGGTGTAGATGTTTAGGTGGTAGAACAAGAATGCTAACTCTACCCGACATACCAGGCATTATTTATCGCCAATTCAAGTGAATGGACTTAGGACCTTGAACTGAATGTAGTTGGAAATGGCCCTTCATGTGTATGTACCTCTGGACAGGTTTGAGCACAAACTGTAATATGATTCTCTGGTGGAAGCATACAACAGCATGGGAGGGATTTTAGTTTGAATATTACCACCAAGGGCACCAAAGTTTAAACCATGTTATCGTCTCTTCTCACTCACAGCTTTAGCTGTTCTTTTGCAATGGAAATCTCCAGAACCTGAAAGCAGAAAGGAAGTGGTTGACCAGTACGGTTGTGGTTCAGTGATCTGTGTGTGTTCTTTTGTCCTTTTAAAATGAGAAGCTAGGGAGGCAGAAACTTTCTCCAAAAGCTCAGTTTGTTTAAGACAGTCAACTCTAATGTCTCTATCAGACACCTTCCACCATATTATGTCAGAAATGTATACTTTGACTAAAACATTTAATTGAATAGGTTAGTTGCAGAAGTGAAATCAACATCAAAATTTATATTTCCAATAACTTCTTAGAAAATAAATAACAAATAATACTGTATTACAAATACCCTAAAAAAAACATTTTTATTGTAGCACAACAAATACTAAAAGGTGGTGACAATACAATGTGGATTTAGGCTGTTTCTGACTAAATCTTTTTTACAATATGACTCAGGATATTATTTTTTTCCCCCACAAGTCGCAGGTCAGTGAGAGTATAGGTGCAATCTTGAGCTGTTCCAGGAAGGAATAGTGGTAATATTAGAGCGAAATGGGCATGTTTGGAAAAATATAGCAGTGCGGATCTCAAGGACAAGCGAGGGAAAGATAATACAGGATGACTCTCCACACAAACAAGTCACAACAAGCCATATTTCCATTCTTTTAACTCCTAAATGAATCATTTGTATTTGTGAGGAGAGTCATTCTTACTTTGTAGAAGGTTATTATAAATTTGAAGGTGAGGCCAAGTGAACTTAAAATGTAAAACCACATTCCTGTCGAGATCATGCACTTTATGCAATCATGGAAGCTGAAAGTTGTGACTCACAGAAAACTGCTGTACACATTACCGGTCATGATACATGCATACGGGGTGGTGGTGTATGCAGAATTAAGAACATGGAGTTCATCAGTGTTTGTGGGAATCTGCATTTTGGAGTTTATATAACAGTCCAGCCTGCCCCTGAGTTTATGGTCCACCGGCTCATGAGGATCCTCTGCGTATGTCACTCTGGCCTTGGGGTTTCTGTTGCTGTTCTGGTTCGTCTCCGACACCTAGAATTTAATCCAACCATGCTTGTGATGATGTCAGACGGCTTCTGGGCACACATATCCATTATGGTTTTGCTGTTTGTTTACGCTCAAAGCAAGTTAAGCCTTTTGCACTGACTTTTTCATAAATACATATCTGAATCATAAAGGCCTTTTCAAATATTTTTGAAAAGCTTTTTGTCTATAATTTATGCACATTTTGCACATAAGGTGTGTTTAAATTTTTTTCTTCCACTTTTTGTTAGATATGCATGGTTATACAAACAACAATTCTGACGTTTCATGTGTTGAAGACACACCTAATCCCTAATTGCTCCCCGGCTGCTTAGATAACTGCCCACTGATCCACCTGGGTGTATCCCAGGTGCAATGGGTTAAATGCAGAGAATCAATTTCGCCATTGTATGGGAATGATGACAATGCGTAGCTCTTTATTTTAGAGGTGACATTACCACAACAGAAATATATAAACTTATTTTTAATGTGACAAATGTTGAACTTTTGTGATTTCTTGCTTTCATACACTGTTACTTTAATAACTCCATCATAACATTGTTGCATAACAAGATTACAACCCTCTCTAAATCAACACTCCTTGACACCAGTGAGACAGGTTTCTTGAAAATTGCTCATGACAAGTTCAAGGGACACAGAATAAGATCACATGATGTTGACCTCAGCTTCCAGTCAGATTGTGGATTTAGAGGATGTGTCGGAACAAGCAAAAGCCCCAATGGATTGGATATGTTTTTCTATGATAAGAACCCTAACAATGCTGGATAGGTGTGTTCATTGTTGGACTGGATTAGTTTAAATTTGTGGTATGTGTTTTTTTTCTGAGCAGTGGCCTATTGGGAGACTGAAAGGACAGTAAAATCCCTGTAAAGTTTTTTTTTCCTCTATTGAAAATCAAAATGAAATGTGGTCAGAGAAGAAAACACTTGAGTGATGGTTTAGTTGCATGTTCAGTGCAAAACATCAACTTTCACATCTGTTCTCATTGTGTAATTGTTTACACAAAGATATATGTAAGTCTAACCTTTTAAACAACAGCCACTAATGGAGTATTCCTTGAGAAATGCATTGTTTGATTATTTTTTGTCACAAATAAAACCAGTAATATGTCATACTGGGTACAGGTTCAAGGTTATTTACTGTCATTTGCATCACATGTGGTACATAAGGTGGAATGAAACTGTGTACTCAAGGTCCCAGTTACACACAAAAATAGATAAAATGTACAATGTAAAAAAAAACAGTATACAAGGATCTAAGATATACACTAAACACTAAAAATGTAAAACAGCAACCAGAACATGAGTCTGTTGTGAGCAGATGGGTATGAATACAGCAGCTTAAAGGCAAGAAATCGGCAGCATGGATAATCAGCAGCACATAAAGTGACATATCACCAATTAAAGTGGCATTACAGTGGTTATATTGGTTAGGAATTTATGACTCTAACAACTTCAGGGTAGAAGCTGTTCCTCAGTCTACTGGTTCTACACTTAATGCTCCACAACCTTCTGCCTGAAGGGAGCGGGGCAAAAAGTGTGTGTGCTGGGTGAGTGGGGTCCTCCATGATGCAGGTGGCTCTCTTCCTGCATCTGGAGGTGTAGATGTCTGTGATGGTGGGGAGGCTGACTCCAACAGCTTCTGTGCAGCCTTCACCACTCTCTGCAGAGCTTTTCTTTCTGCAGCTTTGCAGCAGAAAGGGGGCTAGGAATAAGTTGGATACGTTTGCCACAAATATGGTGAAAACATTGTAGGTTCCCTAAACCGTCTCTTGTCCTGTTCATGATTCTCAAGTAGATTTTATCTCTGCCGTACAGAAATATTGGAGCCCTTATGTGAAGCTGATTATGGAAGTTATTTTTTTAACCTTTTGAATAGAAGCACAACTTCTAACATAGGAAGTACATTTAGCTCATAAAAACAAAATGTCCAAACATTTTAAAACAGCCCGTGTGATGATAAATCTCTGTGTCTTTGAAAACACCTCCTGCTAATCAAGTGCTAGTTGGAGGATGTAAACACTTCTGTAGGTGTAGGCGGGTGTTTTTTTTTGGTGTCTTCACATTAATCCCAGCAGCTACCTGCTGTTGCTCTGCAGAAGAGCCCGGGGCGTTGGGTTTCACCGACGGGTCTTTTGACCGGGCTCACAGGGGATGACAGGAGATTCTGAACGCTGCACAGGCACTTATGAAGGACGCACATTGTTGTTAGCCCTGGGGAGAAAACTGAGCTGTCTGGCAACAGAGGCGGAATTTCCTACTGCGATGTTATCTCACACAAGACATTTAGCTTCAGCCAAATGATGGAGGGGAGAGAAAAAGGCAAGAGCGAGGAGGGGGGGGGGGGGGACAAAACGAGGCATAAACAAAAGAAAGGAGGAAAAAAGGTTAACAAAGGAGACAGGAGGAAAAAAGAGCATAAAGGAAGACTTTACAGGGAAGAAAAGGGGTGGGGGGGGAGAGTTTTTCCACTTCCTGTTTGTTTAATGTACTTTCATGATATGCACAAACCCCTGCTGGTACCGGCCTCTCATGTTTTCATCCTGGCACCACTGGAGCCAACGTTTTTTTAAAAACCTGAACGTATTCTGCATCAACGGGGGAGGAAGCTGAGTCAGATCAGAAAGCAAGTTTAGAAACTTCAATTCTGTAATTCATAAAAATAATTAAGAGCAGAGAAATGTCATGCTGAGTGACCCCGAGTCGGGAGTTAAAGGGTTAAAAAGAAGTTAAAGCCGATGCTTTATGAGGACATAGATCAAACTTTATGCTCGCACTCTCTGTATACCTGACAGGTGTGGCTCAGCACCAGCAGAGTTGTTCAATAATTGCAGGGTTGGTGTTTAGAAAATCCAGATCCTCTTGTTCGTGGGACACAGAATCCCGTTGCTTCTGATGGGCGGTCCAGCCTCCTGCACAGCATCGCTGTGTGTGTGTGTGTGTGTGTGGCTGCTTTTGTACTTGGGAGTTTTGTGAAATGTCGTCATCTTTTTATTCGTGTTTGATTTATGTGTTTTCTGTTCCTTGTCGTGTCTTTTAGCTTCAGTTGATGTAATATGCACCTCAGGTCATCAAGGAAGCCCCAACATTTGAAGGAATGCATGTCGGCCACCGCCTTAAATGCACAACTTTTACACTTAACCTGACAGTATTCAGTGTAAACAATGATATTAGAACAAATCTCTGCTCTCTCACAAAATGCCACTCAGAGTTTGTGTTGTGATCCTCAGGTACCATCAATCCAAACTGTAGCACAAAATATGTTAAATTGACTCGATTATGAGTCATTTTACGTTTTTTTTTTTAAAGTCTGTTAATTGGGTTAACTCTAAAAGTGCATCAGTTGCAGAAGAAAAGATTTGTCGATTTCCTAAAATTTCCATTAAAATCCATCGAGTGGCTCAAAAGATGTTTTGCAAACTGTCAGAATTAAATCCACTGGTTGACACAAAGTATTAAACACAGATGGACTAAGTCAGGGCTCTAATATGAATCAGTGTCAGGGACTACCACACCCAGTTTTAGCTCAATATCAATAAAATTGGCTGAATTAATTCCCTGCAATATCGCTAAAATTAGAAATATCTTATATAAAAACGATGCAGAAAAACTGGTTCATGCATTTGTCACGTCTAGACTGGACTATTGCGATGGTTTGTTATCTGGGTGTCCAAATACTTCTTTAAAAAGTCTTCAGTTGATCCAAAATGCTGCTGCCAGAGTCTTAACTGGAGTTACTGGGAGAGATCATCTCTCTCCAGTTTTAGCTTCTCTCCACTGGCTCCCTGTCAAATCCGGAATTGAATTCAAAATCTTACTTCTAACCTACAAAGCTCTCAACATCCTAGCTCCATCATATATTACAGATCTTATTGTTCCATATTTTCCCAACAGAGCACTTTACTCTTAGACTGCAGGTTTATTGGCGATTCCTAAAGTTTCCAAAAGCAAAATGGTAGACAGAACTTCCGGTTTCTGTTCAAGAGGGTGACACCTTATTGCATGAACCATTAAAATGAGAAAACCGTTGTGCTGATTTTTTTTCTGAGATTATGATTTTTTTGTTGGTGATTTGATTATGATGTTGAAATGAATACCTTCAACTGATCAATAAACCAGTAGGTTAAATTTAGTATGACTTTTTCCTAAAGACAAGAACATCCTTTATTTAGCTACATTGCTTCAGTCAGTAGTTTTTAAGTGCATACCTTTATTTTTACTTTTAGAAATCAGCTTTTTGTTTTAATAACACAAACACACAAAATACATAAATAAAAACTGTAAATAAATAAACACTTGTCACCTCCATCATATATGACTGAAGCTCCGAATTTTGCATTTTACAAAGTTGTCTCAAATATATGGGGTGCCATTGGTAAAGTTGCATAGTCAAAATTAACATCAATGTTTTGGTTTGTTTAGCTTTTAATTAAAAAATAGGGGTTATTTTTCTCAAGACGTATTTTCAAATTTTATTCATACATTTACAAATGTCATAGTTCCCAACTAAATGTTTAATTTACAATCTAAATGTTTAGTTTACAAACTGAATACTTAACTTACAAGTTAAATATTTAGTTAGCAAACTAAATATTTAGGTATAAATCAAGTATTTAATTTACACCTAAATGTTTAGTTTACTAGCAAAATATTTAACTTGCAAGTTAAGTATTTAGTTTGTGAAATAATATTTATTTTTAAATTGAATATTTAGTTGGGAACTATGACATGTATAAATGTATGATTAACATGGTGAAAATATGACTTTGAAAAAAAAAAAAACTTTTTTTTCTGATGTTAATTTTTGACTGTACAACTTTACAAGCAGCACCCCATACAATTATGTAGAAAAAAAAAACGTTATTTTCCTGTGGATTTAAAAAAAGTGAATGCACTGTTCACAACTATTAAAATAAATAATTATTAAAGTTTTTAACTGTATGAAAGTCTGAAATGTGAAAAGACATACTTCAGAATTCCCAACAAAATTCTAGTTTTAGATACAAGATAAATTAATTATCAGGCGGAATTATTTTTCCACAGTCCTAACTCTATTCATTATTGTTTGTCTTATGTATGCATAATTGTTGTAATTATTTAACATAAAATAATGTAACCCACTCTTGTTCTTGTAATGTTCAGAAAATTTCCTAGCTTTACCACGGGACGCCGCCAGGGGGCAGCATAACCCCTCAGCGTCAATTACTGCCTGCGCTAAAAGAAGAAGGTCTTCAAGCTTCGTGTTAGCCGTAACGGACATGAAAGAGGATTATACCAACATATTTACTTCATTAGTTTAATTTAACACATCAGATCTAATCCTTTCTAGTCTTATTCTGGTACTGCCTTGAGCTATGGCCCACCTTACGGACAACCCCGCTGATAAAGAGAGGTGAGCTCAGCTTTGCTAAAGTTAACAGGCTAATCTGCACCCGGGCAAAACTTCGTTTGGCTCTTCGAGTGTTTATGAGAAATTAAGACAATATTACGTTTTAAATGCTAAATAATTGTATCTCGTAGCTTTATTTAATATGTGAAATCTAGTCTAAAATTCGGCTCACATTACCTTACATTTTATCGCTCAGAAATTAATAAAGTAGTATTTTACAAAAAGAGTCTGTGTTGGCATAAGAATGACGTGTAAGGTAAACTTTGTGTTTGTTGATTTCTACTTTGATTTATATTTTTCACAGTAAAACTCCATACATTTTAATATGGAAACGTATCTTACTTAAAGTGGAATGTGAATGAATGCTTAAATCAAGTTAGTCTCACGGGAAACTAGTTTCACGAGTTTGTAACAGCTGCATTTCTACATGTTCAGCATTAAACTACAAAACTCTTTTTAATGTCTTCTCTTTAAACTTTCTTAACTACAAAATACACAGTGAAACAAACTTTAGAGAATAAATGTTTGGATAAATTTTCAGACATGCACTAAGAACGGGACAACCCTAAGATTAAAAAAAATATTTAAAGTATGTTTGAAAAGAAGAAATGCTGTTAGGAGCTGAATATAAATTATTAATAAACAAATAAAATATCACAGATTGTTGCTTTAACATTTATGTATGATTATCATATTTATCTTAGAAAAACCTGCTGTTAGCGTAAATGTCTAGTTTGGATTTAATTAGGAAAACTTGTGACCAAAAACTGACACTTTTTTTTACTTTGTAAAAGTAAAAAAGTGTCAAGGTTTTGTGGATTATTCTAAATAAGTTCTGTCAGGAACATCTAAGCATTTGCTATAAATTTAATGAGTTTTATTGTCAAATCTGATTGTAAATGTTTTGTTTTTGTTACTATTGGACTGGACACAGTGCAGCTGGGGAACAGATCAATTATCACAAATGTATAGAAAATAATCTTTGTGTGGCTGAAACCAAACCATCAGTACTCGGCTTCTGTAAATACACAAAAATATACTGCACTGACCTCAGAAGGTCATTAAAGCTGATGAACAGATGATCAGCAGTTTGTGGCTGTAACCCTCAGCCTCTTCACTTTATCCATCTGACGTGTTTCAGGTTTATCTGCGTCTACCCCGTCTACATCAACAGTAAGAAGACGCTGGCTGAAGGACGCAGGATCCCCTCAGAGAAGGTGAAGCTTCTGGTTTCCTGAGTTTTCCTTTTGTCTTTGTCTCGAGATCTGAGACGAGTTTAGACATTTCGATGCTGCTTGTGTTGGTCTTTTGACACTTTACCTGCATCTCTCCGGGCGGGGGGTCACTGGTGTCCATATCCAACAGTCACTGTGTGAGAGGCAGAGGGACACCCTGGACAGGTCTCCGGTCCATCACAGGGACATATGGGACAAACGAGACAAACAACCATTCTTTCTCTCACCTAGGGACAATTTAGAGTTAATCAGCTTAACATGCATGCGTTTGGTCTGTGGGAGAAAACCTACACAGCACAGAGAGAACATACAAACTCCAGGCTGGGATTCGATCCAGCAACCTTCTCGCTGAGAGGAGGTAGCACTACCCACTGGGCCAACATGAAAAGAATCAGAATCACTTTATTTGCCAACTAGGCTCATCCGTAACACGGTTTTTGTTGTCTGCCGATGGCCCCGCCCCCTCTGTACTCACAATTTAATTTATATCACGGTGAAAAAAAAAAACAAAGTGACAAAAAGACGCCTCGCACAACAAAAAGACACCACATGCAACAAAAAGACACCACACACAACAAAAAGACACCACGCACAACAAAAAGACCATACCATTTTATTTATACAGTAGAGCACTTAAAACAGCGACAAGACCAACCAAAGTGCTGTACAAACAAATAAACAAACAAACAAACAAACAAACAAACAAACAAAGAACAGGCAAGATACAAAATGAAGTAAAAAAAAAACTGAAAATGGACATAAAATCATCACAGATAATAAATATAACGATCAAACACAGATCATCTGGTGTTGAAAGCAACAGAATAGTAGTGAGTCTTTAAACGGGATTTGAAAACCAAGAGGGAG
>JAVCKU010000072.1:744009-754113 GCA_032273985.1 Hypsolebias coamazonicus
CATCCATCCATCCATCCATCCATCCATCCATCCATCCATCCATCCATCCATCCATCATGGCCAGAGCCGCTAGCTCTTCAGCGTTCCTCCACCTGCACCAGATGAGTGAAGCGAGTGCACACGGGAGGACTCGCTGTTGCAATTCTTGGAAATTTAACAAGATTAACAGTTAAAAACAATTATTTGTTTGCTCAACATTATAGCAAAGGTGCGTCTCAGTTTAACGTTTCCTTAATAAATGTACTTTACTGGTCAAAACAGCTTCATTTAGCCTGGACAGCGCGGCACCATCCATCCATCGCAAATGGCGCTATGAGCTCTCCAGCATCCCTCCGCCTGCACCAGCTGAGTGAAGCGAGTGTGCACGGGAGGATTCGCTGTTGCAGTTCTTCTAAATTTAAAGCGTCAGTCAAAAATTGCGTTAGGAATATGGAAAATAAAAACAAATATGTCACAGGACTGAGAAATCTATGCAAAAAAAACCTGCAACTTATACGCCAGAAAATATGGTAACTCTGCTAATTAAGCGTCCATCCTATATTTTGCTTATTCATCAAATAAAACAAGGACCACTGTTTCAATTCTCACTTTTGCAACTAAATACTTAGCGTTTTAGTGCAAGTCAACTTAATGAGTCAACTGGTGTTGAAATGGTTCTGTTCTGTACACTTAAGAAAAAATGTGTGTGTGTAGTTTTGTTACAAATTATGACTTCCTCTGTTTGTGCTTTTGCAGACGTAATAAAACCTTAATCAGATTTACTAAAAATATGACAGATCTGAGACGTCAGTCTTATTATTCATTATAAATCCTGTGGTAAAAATACATACCGTATTTTTACCACAGGGTAAATGGAAATTAGTGAATGCAGTTCCATTGTTTGTATGCAGGCAGCAAGTACTTAATGATTTACTTTACTGAAGCATGATATAATAAAAATGAGTATTTAAAAAATGTGTTACAAAGGTTCACTGTGTTGCCTTTGTAAGTAAATCTGCTGATGTGGGATAAAACTCCTGAAGACCTCTATCAGACAGCCTGCCACATGCCCTCCTCCCTGTCTTGAAATTTTATATGTGTGTTTAGCTGATAGCATAAACATCTGGATCTGCAGCAGCAGATATCTCACAGCCAATGCTCTTCTTCCCTGAGAAAGACTAAAGTTTCTGGTTTACAACAAACAATCCGAAACAAACACAGCATTCAGACGTTTGGACAATACCACGGTGGTCGGGCTGAGGCCGCTGCACATTCCTCTTCATTTCAGCTAATATTGTGGGAGGTTCTGTGCCTGATGTAATTAAAGGGAGATAACGGTCTCCCGTGTTTGGAGGGGAGTCACAGGAACGGACTCTCAGACTCCAAAACTCGACACACTGGGAGCGATGCATGAATATTTAACCAAAGTTCCCAGACCTGGGCTCAAACAGTTTGAACTTAAAGGGATTTACACGTCAAATGTGAACCCACTTATTATCAAATGTAAATATACTGATTCATGTTTTTTATTCTGGTGACTCTTAAAGACGAGATCATTGGCTGAAGGTGTAGAAGACAAACTGATGAAGGTTTCTGTCATCAGCTGATTCTAGATGCTCAGTCATCCCGGACACGGTGAGTAAGATTGTGAGAAAAAAAAATAAAAATAAAAAAGGCAACTGGACTTGTCTTCTGTAGATGAAGATGTTTCACTTCTCATCCTGGGAAGTTTTTTTTAAATTTTTTTTTAAATTCTAATGCAATTTAAAGTTTGGAACGCTGCCCTTTCCAGTTTTGAATTGCATAAACTCACTGGACTTTTTTTATTTTTTTTTTTAAACTCTTGACATTTGTCATCAGCTGGGCTCTGAGAAGTGTCTGCTTCAATACAACTGATCTGTACTAATCCATTCAAGGCACAATTAACATGAAACAGTAAAAAAATAAAAATAAAACAAACAGTGAGTATCAGTCTTCTGATGTTAGATATTTAGATGTTTAAAGTTCAGATTAAGAAAGTGTCCAAGTTTATTACCAGTAATCTGAGTTACTTTTGACCATGTTTAAACAGTAAATAATCTGCAGAAATCAGATCAAATTTTTAGAACAGCATCACAACAACCTTCTTAACTGATCTCAGAGGAAAATACAATACGACACAGCAACTGGTTTAATTACTCAATACTGCCTCAGGTGAATTTTTTTTTTTTTTTATGCCATCTGCTGCAGAAATGTCTTAAAAGCCACAGGAGTGCATTTAAGGTGACTGTCTAGTGACAACTTTTTACATCAGTGGCTAACAAGATATATTGTTCCCAAGCCCTTTTTCACAGTATAATTTTGAAAATGGCTGCCAAGACGAGCTGTGCATCATGAAACCAGTAAAGTTCCAGCAGCAGTGTTTGTTAGAACAGAACATGGCGCGATCGTCTCCACAGCTCCGCTGCAGCTTTGTAGGACGACTGCACTGCAGTGGAGGGAGTTTCAGGCCTGTCTGGATATTCTGTGCAAAAGGGGTTAATGTCAATATTTTACATATTAGACTTTTGTAATGATTGTGCAAGAATAAAAACAGGAATATACTTATTTTTGGATACTTGAAAATTTTGCATTATAACCCAAAACCCCAACAAAAACGTTTGCACAGTGAGAAGAGCAGATGTTTGTAACGTTCTTTGTATTTTCCAAAATGCAACATTTGAGACTGACTGGAACCAAAAGTTATCAAATTAATTTTTATCAGCCGTCTGACCTCACAACATGTCCCTGAACAAAATTAAAACAAAACCTCCCTCGCGTTCAAAAAGCACATTTGGTGAAAAGCTTTCCAAATAACTTTAAGTAACATTTTAAAAACGGTTACAAAGGTTGTTCGGACATGTTTTTGTGGGGTTGGATAGTATCAATGTACAGCTGTGTTGGCTGCATGGTGCATTTGTTTCTAATCCAGTGGACAACACGTGCTGCTTCACATCCTCCTCACAGAAACAGGCTTTGAGACATTCTGCAGACTGTCTCACATTTTGATCCTAAAGAAAGAATACACAGTTCAGCAGTGGGTTGGACTCCCCAGGTTATATTATTTTTTGTCTATAAGGTTTTTTGAGTAAGATCAGCACTCCTGAATAGCATTTGTGGCAGACATGCTTTCACATCAAACATAACAAAGAGTTTTGCTTATTTAAAGCCAAATGTCTGCGTGTCCGCCGAGCAGGTGGTGTTTAGTAGCACGGAGGTGCCAGTTTGTGTTCCTGCTTGTCTACCTGGGCGCCTGCCTGGTCGTATCTGTTATCTGTCTGTCACTCTGTAACACATCATATCTAATTATGAGAAATATCTGTTTGCAAGTCAGGAGATGGAACCTTACAAGCGTTCTCAATAGAAATCTGTCAGCGCTGGAATTGTTTTACACCGCGCTCGGGGTGGTTCGCTGACACTGATCCCGAGTGATGTGGATTGGGCAAAAATCTAAACTGAAGCAGCTTAAGGTTGAAGATCAGCAGCAGAAAAAGCAAAACCAGTTCCAGCAAATTGTCCACATCACAGGATGCTGCTGTCTCATTCCAGGGTAAAATAAAAAGAAACATATCGGCAGGTTGTTGCTTTTGTCAGGCAGCAGCTACGATAAGATAATATAATAAAAGAATAATAAGTGCTATGTGTTGTCATCAGTGTATGTTCCCATACAATGACAAAATTAGTTCTCTGCATTTAACCCATCACACCTGAGATGCACCCAGGTGGAGCAGTGGGCAGCTCTGCAAGTCCCCGAGGAGCAACTAGGGATTGGGTGTCTGGACGTCACGACATGTGGGAATGGCTGGGAATTGAACTGTGTCGTTCTGGTCCCAAGTCGTCTGTCCTACCTCGACACCATCTCGGCCCCTATGAAGAATCTGCAATGCAACTGTGATTCCACATTCAATCAGAAAGAATAAATTTAACTGAGACCAACAGCACTAAAAGACTGAGGAGCTGATCAGTGACTTCAGGAAAACAAAAATGGGAGTCCATATTGAGGGGACTCTGACCTGGAGCCTGAACACCTCTGAGCTGCTGAAAAAGTCCCAACAGAGACTGGACTCAGGAGGAACATCACCCAGAACATCACCCATCCCCTTATGTTCTCTTCGTGTTTCTGCTTCCTGAGACTCATCTGTCCCTGGACTCTCATGTGAAACCTTGAGACATCTTTGTAACTTCTTTCATTCATTCAAACTTTATTTATTTATTTCACCTTTAGTCCAACTTACCCCAGCTGTTCCATCACCTTCCAACCACTTTCCACCAACTGCCTCTTCTCACCTTTTGCGTTCTCCAACCTTGCACTGGACAACAAAAACGGTTAAATCATGTCATCTGGACCAGTTTCTTTACCTGGATGATTGAGCTTACAAACCTTTTCTTTTGACTGGACCCACTGGAACCCTCTGCTCTTCTCTCCATGCTCCTACTCCCTCAGCTATCTGTAAGACATAAACCACCTACTACCATATTTTCCACCATATAAGTTGCACCTTTTTGCCTAATTTACATGCTCTGCAAGTTATACGCCAAAGCGACATACAGGTGGTCCTCGGGTTATGACAGTCTCGTCTTACGACGTTTTGACATCAAGACACATCTCCCTTATTCACATTATGAGGTTACGTCGGTTTTACGTCGGTTTTTACGTCGGTTTTACTTCAGTTTTACGACGTTAAACGTCGTAACGCGGCGGCGCAGCGGCACAGTGGCGGACGATATGCAGTGCAGCGACGGAGGGATACAGTACTGTACGGAGGAGGACGGCGTCACTAGCATGCTAGTAGGCTATTAGCCCTTCATTAGCCCTTCATTGTGGCTCCCAAAACGCAAGGAGGACTCTTCTGATGGCAGTGCATCGAGGAAAAGGAAGGCCATCACCACGGACTTATGTCAAAAATCGGTTTACGCGCTTGGTAAAACAAGTACGTCACATGTATTTACGTACAATCTGACTTACGTCAAATTTGGTTTACGCCGCCGCCGTGAGAACGGCTCTCCGTCGTAAGTCGAGGACTACCTGTATTTATGGATTTTTTCCCCATATTTATAAACCAATTTTTGGTTTAGATATGACCGTTTTCATTCATTCTGACTGAAAAAATATTTAAGCAGTACCACTTTCAGCCACTTGATGGCAGCAAAGTGGTAATAGCAGTATGACATACTGTTCTAGCATGTAATAGGTAAACGTGGCTATAATGACAAATTCAAAAAAGTTCAAGACAAAAACAACTGAACTTTATTTATTATACTTCAGTTTATACTGTACTTTATTTTTTTTCTTGAACTTTTTTTAAGTCCTGGATGACGGAGAATCTTCACCAACTATTAATGACACAATCAACTTGCCATATTCCCCACCTTTGTTCTGCTCAATGCTTGGACCTATCGCCAAACCAACTGCGCTGTCCTGGTGAAATGCAGCTAATTTGACCATTAAAGTGCATTTATGAAGCAAACGTTAGACTGAGACACACATATACTATAATTTCGAGCAAACAAATAATTGCTTTTAAGTGTTAATCTTGTTAATTTCTTGTTAAAGTCTCCCGTGCACGCTCCCACAGCCATCGTTTGGCAGCCCATTGATTTTTGGCACAACACCGGCCCACATTTCCGGGTTGTCAGTGATGACGCATGACAAACACGACGCATCAATGGTGACGCACAACAGATGCAATGTATTTATCGATTTTTCCACTTTATTAGACAAATATTGACTGATGCAACTTACAGGGTGGAGCGACGTGTACGGCGGAAAATACAGTACTTACTTTTCTTTGATCTCCATCATCTTGACTCCTCTCCTAGTTTCCCAGGTTCCCCAGTTGTATTCAGATTTCATTCATAGTAAATAAAGCATCTTTGATTCGTACAAGTCTTGGAGTCTGTTCTCTTAGTCCATATTCTCTGGGTATTCCATTAAATGTGATATTTAATTGCTTTTTAGACCTGGACATTTGTCTCTGATGTTTTCTGTCAGAGATCTACCGTGCAGAAGTCAAAATACCGCTTTAGCTCTCTTGGGATAGTTTGGAGACACACACAACAAAGCTCAGATGACTTTAGGACACCTTCAGCGACTCCCACTGAACTGTGCACCTCTGACCCACCGCGATGAAGATGAGCACCACCCTGGAGACCCTTTTGCAACTATCTTATGTCAAATAGTTGCAGCCCAGAGACCATTATAGGTTTACTCATGCAAAACCAAGGCTTTGCAAACATTCAAAACTAACGGCTAATGTGATGCACGTTCATCTATTTTTATGCAGAATGTCTGTAGTGAAAATAAAAACAAAGTACATTGATGCAGAATGCAAAATACATCTGCATGTGTGTCTGCAGCGGAGCAGCGGCTTTGTTGAAGCCCCAGGTAAGGAGAACTGTCTGGGCAGGTTAAAGTCTCCGAGTGCCGCTGTCAGCCAGCTGTCTGCTGCTGAGCCGCTGCCAAAAATATGACTCCCCAGCCCTGGCATCTGGATATGTGGCAGGACCGCCTGAGCCAAAACATTCTGACCGCAGCGCTCGCACTTCCCTGAATGTACAAGGACTGCATACCTGAGATGAAGGCTTTAAAAATACAGAATGACAAAACAAATACAGTCTTTATTACAAAGTCTGTACTAGAATTTATGTTCAGATTCAAAAATCTTACACTTGAATTCAGAATTGTAACAGTAAAATAACTTTTTAATTTCCAATATGCCGGGCTTTGATCATTTAATGCACCAACAAAAAACAGATGATTCAAGAATAACCGTCTAAAAACATAAATATTGAACTGTGTGTTTTTAGTTTTGTGTATTTAGATATTTAAACATTCGAAACATGTTTTTTTTTTTTAACCACAGAAATGTTTTTATCAGGCAGAAGTGCTGAGAGTTTCATTTAATTAAAAAAAAGTGGGTTATCAGTAAATAACTAAATGTCAAATACCATCTGAAACCTTTTAAATAAATAGTCTGAGGCGCAGAGCATCAGTGCATGAGCTGAGGAACGCTTCCACAAATCGTTCTCTTTAAACACAGTGCACCGTGCCATCACAAAATGCTGCTTAAAGCTCTATCGTGCAAAGAAGTGAACAATATTTAGAAACGCTGCCGTCCCGTCGGGACCAACTCTCGTTTAAAATGGACTGAGACAAAGTGGAAAACTGCAACGTGGTCAAATGTATCAAAATCTTTTTTTTTTTTTTAAGCACAGACACCACAACCTAAAGAGCAGAGGGACAACCTGGTCTGCCATCAGCACATATTCAAAATGCCTTCCTCCCTGATGGTATGGGGGTGCATAAGTGTCTCTGGCATGAGCAGCATGTCTGGAAAGAACAGATGAAAACTAGAAGAATGAGGAAACTTTCTCTCCCAAAACTCCAAGGGGGGTGGGGGTGGGGGTGGGGGGGGAGTAACAGAGGGGACCTGGAACAATTTTATTGATATGCGTTGTCATCAAACTCAAAATGAAGTCATTGTCTCAAAAACTGTTACATTTGACATGTTTGTTGTGCTCCACTGTCAATGAAATATGTTTTTTTTTTCTTTTTCCGGTAATTACTTTTTGTTTTAATTTACATTTTACACAAAGTTCCAACTTTCTTTGGAGCTGTGGTTGTATTTGTCTGACTCTGGAAGCTAACTGCTGGATTTTTCATCAGTTCCAGGTTCCTCAGCGGCTGTAAAAGTTTCAGAGTTACAGTTTACTCTGGACACACAAACTAAACTTACAGAGGAAAGAAGCTCCAGATGTGCCCCTCTTCAGCTGCGATGCTGTGTGTTTTCTCTGCAGGTCACCTGGTCAGGTAAAGCACCTGAGGCAGAACTGAATTGATTTGTGGGTCTAAAAACACACTTACAAACCTTTCAAATTCAGTCAGATAAATATATATATTTTCTGAATTCCCGGGGGAGTTGTGCTCCATCACACAATTATTCAGTGTATCCCTGAATAAAAGACCCTGCTTTTATTTTCACATAAAATTTCTAATTCATCCCACATATGGTTATTAATTTTACCCAGAAAAGCAAATGTATTTCCATGAGTCCAATTGAAACAAGCTACAGAATTTAAAAAAAGGGAGATTAAAACATTTGGATGAAAAACAAAAGCCATTGTGGATCAAGTCCTTCAGGGATTCCCACAAACCAAGCATCACCAAAGCTAGACCTGATCTGTGAAACTATAAACTGCACATAATAATCTTTGCTGTGTAGTATAAATTTAAACACATATTTCAATAGATAAATGAGACAAATTCATATGAAAATGTTGCTGAGAGAACAAGAAAAGGAAACAGTTGGAAAAAAGAGGACAGCACCAGGACAGACCAAGAGGAGCGCTGGAACGATCCAACCTGGAAATGATGATGTAAAGATGAGGAGGGAGCGTGGACAGCTGAGAGGTTCCTCCAGAAGGTCAGCAGGAGCCGCACTTCCAGCCTCGCTCCACGGGCCTGATGGAAAATCCCACAGAGAAGCAGCTGACCTGGAACAAAGGGACAAAACAAAGAAAAGATGAGGAAATGCAGCAGGATGGACAGAAAAGTGAGCAATGACTCCAATAAACCAGTAATTCTGGGATTAGTAACGATCAACCAGATCAACCATATCAACCAGATCAACCAGATCAAACAGATCAACCAGAGAGAAAAGAAACAGGAGGGGATGAAATGGAAAGAGGACACCAGGGAGTAAAAATATAAAATAAATGATTTTGTCAGAACGTCCAGCGTCTCGGTGAACAGAAACTTGTTTTGCTAAAAGTTTTGAGTCGGCAGGCGGAGACGAGGTCATCTCATCACGTTCAGTTCCTCGTCTGCAGTTTCTGTCAAACAGCCTCAGACCGATGATGATGCAGGAAAAGCTTCTCACCTCAGGTCAGGACGACATTTAAAGAAACAGCAGCAAAAATGAACAGATCAGCAAATTCATTTTGTTCAGGTGATGATGAAAGAGTCATGCAACACTTCAAAATATCTGAACATCCACTTCTGTCTTCTTCAAGAACCTGAAGCTGATTTCATGACATGACACTTCGTTGTTGTTGTTGTTTGGAGAAACTTTGCAGAAATCACAGACGGGCGCTGCGCTGGTGTTTTTGTGGTTTCTGAGCAGGACACACTTCTTCAGCAGCAGGTGAACTGGTCAGTCTCAAGCTTTGTTTCCACACAGACAGTTTTCCCAGTGTAATCAAACAAACAAACAAACAAACAAACAAACAAACATATGTGAGTATTTTAAACTTTAACAATTTTTTTTTTAAATTCTCAACGGTCCGGCTGCGTCAGGAAGAGTGTCTGGCATAAAAAACAACAATTGCCAAATTCTTGTGCAGGTTTACTCATTGTGGCGACCCTTGAAAAGGGGAGGAGCCAAAAGAAGAAAAAAATATATTAATTTGAACATATCTGCTCCAGCTACTCTCTGCAACTTCTCTGAAAATCTGCTCTAATGTTCAGTTTCTGTGGACTCAGCTCCTTCTGTTTTTTTTAAATCAACATGAACTTTCTTGGCGTCTTAAACATCTCATGGATTAAACAACTGGTTTTTGCTTTAACTGCAGCATCATCTAGAGAACGAGGGACTGTTTGATGTCTTCCTTACATTTTGCTGCTCCATGACTTCCATTCAAACCTGCAGAAGCTCAACTGTTCATACAAGAACAAACAGATTCAAGAACAGTTTTGTCCCTAAATCCATTACCACTCTGAACTCACGTGCACTGATTTAATGATCCAAACTCCCAAACCCCCAGACTCCTATTGTGCAATACTCCTGACATTTCACACTCTTAACTTACTAATATCTATAATGTACAATATTTATATTTACATAACTGTGGAATAACTTGTATTTTTTACTTTCACAGTGCTATTATATCAATATTGCATTACAGTATATTTTATATTTGTAGGTGTGTTTTTAGAAGCAAAGTTCACACTGAAAAAGGAGCGGCTCTCAGTCTCATTGTACTTGACGACAATAAAGACATTCTGATTCTGAAATTCATCTTTCCTTATTTCTCTACCTACCTACCTACCTACCTACCTACCTACCTACCTACCTACCTACCTACCTACCTACCTACCTACCTACCTAC
>JAVCKU010000072.1:1269160-1281254 GCA_032273985.1 Hypsolebias coamazonicus
GCGAAACGGCCGGTAACCAAGACAGCCGGAAACCGAGGACCACCTGTAATTTTCATCATAGGTACACTTCAACTATGAGAGACAAAACGAGTGGGGAAAAATCCAGGAAATCACATTGTAGAATGTTTAAAGCATTTATTGTAAATTATGGTGGAAAATACGTATTTGTTCAGTAACAAAACTTCAATGCAATACTTTGCAACATAACCGTTGTTGTCAATGACAGAGGGCAAACGTTTCCTGTAAGTCTTCACCAGGTGTGCACACATTGTGGCTGGTATTTTGGCCCGTGCCTTCGTGCAGATCTCCTCTAGAGCAGTGATGTTTTGGGGCTGTCGCTGGGCATCACGGACTTTCAACTCCCTCCACAAATTTTCTATGGGGTTGAGGTCTGGAGACTGGCTAGGCTACTCCAGGACATGGAAATGCTTTTTACAGAGCCACTCTGTTGTTGCCCGAGTGTTGTGTTTGGGATCATTATCGTGCTGGAAGACCCATCCATGTTCCATCTTCAATGCTCTCACTGACGGAAAGAGGTTTTGGCTTAAAATCTCACAATACAGTATATGGCCCCGTTCATTCTTCCTTTAACACAAATCAGTCGTCCTGTTCCCTTTGCACTAAAACAGCCCCAAAGCATGATACCCTGATGCATGCTCAATAATCCAGGTAGAAAAATCTAAAAAAGCTAAGTCTGGTCCTCTGACATTCAAAAAAACAAAACAAAGAAAAAAAATTGTTGAAACGTTTCGTCTTTTGTCCGAAAGACTTTTGAAGGAAGTCTTTTGGACGAAAGACGGAAACGTTTCAACAAATTTTTTTTCTTTGTTTTGTTTTGTTTTTTTGAATGTCCAGAGGACCAGACTTAGCTTTTTTAAGACCCAAAGCATGATGTTTCCACCCCTATGCTTGACAGCAGGTATGGTGTTCTTGGGATGTAACTCAGCATTCTTCTTCCTCCAAACATGTGTTGATTTATTCACACCAACCTGCTTGCCTATTGTAGATTCACTCATCCCAGCCTGGTGCAGGTCTACAATTTTTTTTCCTGGAGTCCGTCGACAGCTCTTTGGTCTTGGTCATAGTTTGGAGTCCTTTGAGGCTGTGGACAGGTGTCTTATACAGATAACAAAGTCAAACAGGTGTCATTAATACAGGTGAAGGACAGAAGAGCTTCTTAAAGAAGAAGTTACAGGTCTATGAGAGACAGAAATCTTTCTTATTTGTTATTGACAAAATACTTTTTTCGACCATAATTTACAAATAAATTATTTTAAAATCCTACAATGTGATTTCCTGGATTATTTTTCCTGATTTTGTCTCTCATAGTTTAAGTGTACCTATGATGAAAATTACAGACCCCCTCTCGTCTTTCTAAGTACCGTAGAACGTGCGCAATCAGTAGCTGACTATATACTTTTTTGCCTCAGTGTATTAACGATTGGACATTTGACATGAAGCTGAGCAGATTTGAACCTTGAATAAATAAATAAAGGTCATTTGTGCGTTTGGACCTGGACATTCTGCCTTTGATGTTTTCTGTCAGTGGAGAACTACCATGCAGCTCCAGCTCTAGATTTATAAAACCAAAATGAAAAGTATTCAATATTGGATCAAGATGATGGTGACAACTTTGCAACCATTTTGTGGAAAAATAATGCTAATGCTTTACAAATTCAAGCAAAAAGACTGCAAGCCTTTGCAAACCAAACCTTCTGAGACATTTTGGACACTCCAAAAGTGGCAGCCCAGTGAGATACTGGCACAGAGGAACATGTCAGGTTTAAGGTTTTGAACAAAGTGCCCTTGTTTGTTTATAATGGGCTTAATCAGAATAAGCAGAGAGTTTATTAATTAAATTACTCTCTTGATGTTTGGTGATAACTTTACATTGAGAAATTGATAAGCATTCTAAAGAGAATATTAAATAAGTTTTGTGTTTTTGCATAAATTGGTCATTTTGTGTGGTTAATAACCAATTGTGTATTTTTTATTATTTATTTCTAAATTAAACACTGAGAAGTGAGGCAAAGTAATATAATATTGTTACTTTGCATTTAGGTGTGAAACCTTATGCTTGCACCATGTGCGACAAGAGGTTTTTTCAGCGCTACCACCTGGCGAGACACAGCCTCACTCATATGGGTATGCGCCCGCCCACCTTACCCATGTCACAGAGATCAAATTGTGTTTTCATTTTGTTTAATATGAAGTTCAGCAGTCTGGTAGTTATTTATAATTTCTCAAACTAACATGAATGATCTTGATCAATCCTACATTTATCTTCAAAAGTGGAAAGTATACAACAAAATACAGGACTCAAACATCATCAGCTCATGTGGTGTGTTATTGTGGATTTAATTGGTTATTAGACCTTGATATATTCTATAATGAAATTGGAAATTCATAAGGAAAAAAAAAAAAGATTCTTAGTGGTTAACAACCCATCAATTTCACATACCTTATATGTAGTTTATTGCCTATTGATGGATTGTAAACACAGAATACTAAGTTTGAATATAATACCTTAATGCTCTGCGTTTAGGTGTGAAACCTTTTGCTTGTACCATGTGTGACATGAGGTTTTTCCAACGTTACCACTTGGCGAGACACAGCCTCACTCATACGGGTACGCCTCAGTGCACGCGCCCTCTCACAATTTAAAGGCCACTGTTATGTGGTCACCATTATATTAGCATTAGGAGCGGCATCAGGTTCAGGGAACATTTTAATGTGAGAACTATTTTAATGTGCATCATTGAAGCTCTACAAAATCTGGCATTTTTAATAAAAAAGTTAACAAACATTGTAAGTACAGTAATATATTTTATTTTTAATTTTAAGATTTTACAATTGTATAAAATGGCTTTTGATAAAATAAATAAATAAACATAATTTCACTGCTGAAACCACCATTTGTATAATGTCAAGAAATGTAAAGCTTACATTTTTCTCTGAGCTAACCCAGTTCAATACTTTTTTTTAATATACACACACATGAAAACATTGAGCGCAACAAGACATTTTCTCTAAAAGCCCTAAATTTTAAACCAAATATTTGTGTTCAAGGCAAATTTATAGCTTAAGAAAAGTAAACTATTAACTTACCTTTTTGTGGTCTGACTTTTTTGGTCTTGCAAGGTACGGTAAGCTGGATTTCATGTCTCCTGTTTAAGTCGCAGCATTTCTAAGAAGCAAAACCTTAGCTTTTATTTCTTTGTAAGAAGTTGCCAGCTGACATGATCTTTAGAAAACATACTTTTTTTATAACAGCTTTTGTGGTTGCATTAAAAAAAAGCTCTAAACTTCTACATCTAAGTTATGCTAATTCTCATGTAAATCAGGTGCTGTTTAAAAAAAAAAATCCTATTTTTGAATATTTCCTGGTCAAGCTGAAAATGGGCTGATTCCCATCGCCGGCTGAGTAACTGGTGCATTCTTCCTACTGTTGCAGTAATTTAAGACTATTAATAAGCTATTGACATAATACACACACACACTTACAAATGATTAAAATGCTCCTAAACAAAAACCACTAAAGTTCTAGCTCTTTGTGGTGTGGTTCTGTGGAAACATTATAAACAACATCTTACCTGTTGTAGATAACTCTTTAAAAGAGTTTACTTCTGACTGGGCTGACAAGTTTATGGCATGTGTGAACGGGGTCATGACCCAGGTTGTGCTGCTGACCTTTACATTGTCTGTTTCACATTACCTGGTTATTTATTTAAACAAAGGGTTTGATAATTTGGCAGTGCAAATAGTGGTAGCACCTAGCTGTAGCACTTCTAGTTCAGATTGAGGCACTATGTAATTCTGTCTGAATAATCATGTCATGCGAAATTTACTCTAATGTAAAGATTTATAAAGCAAGTGTTTGCGTGAAGCACTGGTACATTTTTGAGACAGACTTTGTTTAAAGTTATCTGCTGCTGTCATTAGTGTTGACACCACTAACTTATCCAGTCAGAATTGGGCCTGTCGCGATAAACAATAAATCAATTAATTTCATGATAAATGAGCATTAACTACCTCATTTTAATTTATCTGCTATATCGTTTCTTCTCTTCTTCTCTCTTTTCTCTTTGCTTAAAAGCAGCTAAGCTGAAAAGCTAAGCTACGAGCTAAGCTAACAGGCCGAGCTCGGGTAAAAAAACCTCCGTCTTGTCGAAGCGCCAAAATTCACGGTTGAAATTTTAAAATTCGTATAAAAATTTGTTTTTCTCTGTAAAAAGAAGATGAGAACTTGTTTACTGATTTTTTTTAATTGAAAGCTTTGAGTGAAAAATGCTGTGCTAAAAAGCTCAAACCACACTGAGCGTCTGCCATTTTGAGAACCAAAAACAAGGAAGGAGAGACGGACCGTGTCGCGTCAAGGGGCCTCCCTCCCATTTTTCTTAAAGAGACACGCTGCTCGCTCCCTCACTATCCATCCTTCGGTTCAAACAGTCTCATACTGCCATCTGGTGGTCAAAAAGTACTACACTCAAAACACATTAACCAACATTTCTTCTTAAATTTGACAATAATTACTAATAATTGTCAAATTTCAAACAATATTATCGTTTATCACAATAATTTCTGAGACAATTAATCGCCCAGCAAAATTAGTTATAGTGACAGGCCTAGTTGTAAATGACTCTCGGCTACTTCTGTACAAGCATTTAGCTCAGTAGCAGCAGCTTTACCGTTAGCTGATATTATTTAGCTGCAATGATCAACTTGAATTAGGGTTGATTTCAGTTTTCAGATAAATGTAGATGCACACCTAATAAATCTTCACACAAGATGATCAAACAAACCCTGAAGCTTGTATTTGACTAACTGATTTGACTCCTCCAAAGTGGTGTGAGGATCTGTGTGTGTGATTGTTGTCATCCGTCCTGCTCTCCTCAGTGTTCTCCCTCATATCAGAACAGGAAGAATGAATAAATAAATAATTAAACTATTTGTGTACTCATTAAGATCTTCAAGACGTTGTCACCCGAGTTCTTATGAGTTTATTCATTTCTTAAGAACATTTTGATCCTTCTGTAACATTTCAATTATAAAATATTAATCAAGTTCTCACAGATGATTTTATTTTATTTATTTTTTGTAAGAAAAAGCTTATGTGGATCCAGTGAGCCTGCAAAGACCAAAAAATGTGTTACAAATTTAAAAAACTTCAGTTGCTTTAAATATTGAACTTTGACAATGTAGTGTAATAAAGGGATGACAAAAGCTCAAAGAAGTAACTTCATGAATAATTTACTTTTATTTTATTTAAAGCAGGTAGATGGAGCGGTTAAAAAATGGATAAAACTTCATAAGAGAAAAATGCACTTTTACGGGCGTAAGACCGCTGAACATTTTCATCCTTTGTGTTCAGGTTTCTCACTCAGGCTGAGTTCACGTCACGGGATGATTTTTTCCAGTTGGGCAAAGTCAAAAAGATATATCAACTACAGCCCCAGATCCCAAATGAGTTGAAAAGGAGGTGCCGTGGATGCATTCCCGTCTACCTGGAGGCAGTGCTTGAGTGACGGACCACCGAGATCATAGAGATGGCCAGAAATAAGGCTTGTGACATCGGGAGAACCAATATCATCCAAACTACAGCTCTTCCTATGGTTTGATGCAGTTAGTCTGACAAGTGACGCAGTCTGTGATCCCTCATCAGGTGCAGGTACCTGAGTCTGTCAGTTTGAACACAGTCTGTTAAAAAAACTGTAAAGTCTGAAAGTTGTGCAGTGCTAAGCTTAAATCAAAACAAGTTTAAAGCAAAGTGATGCAAGCACCATTCAAATACAGTATTAACAAAATACATCACCTCTATTATAGTTTTAAACTCGTATGGGCTCCAAATGGCAAAAAAGGAGGGAATGGAGACTGTTAAACTTCAGATAAGCTACAATGTTGTTTTGGACACTTGTCTATTCTAATATGGCCTCGAGTACATGTGTACATTTTCCAGGGCCAGAGATGTGTTATCAGGAGATTTACTCTTTGGTCAAGCGAGAAGAATGAAAAGTGACGCTTCACTCGTCTGTTATTTGTGAGCTTGTTGCAGCTCATTTTTCAGAGTCAAGCAATCCTAAAACAAACAAAAAAAAAAAGAAAAAGAGAGGAAGCATTCTTTTAAAAGTCCTTTTTCTTGGACGACTTTGAGCATGAAAGAGAAGGGGGTTCCCTCAATTTCTTCTTGTTAAAATACGTAGCCAAGTGACGGAGGTGTAAAAACTTTTTGGTTCAGGGCAAAGTTTAAGTCTGCAGTTTTATTTTTATATCTTTAAAAGACAGTTTGACTATTTTCTAATAAATATTTTGGGTTTATAATTTAGTTCTTTACTCCATCCAGCCATCCATCATCATCTGCTCCTGACAAATGTTGAAGGATGACAGAGTAATCTGGGTAATTATACTGATGTAAAAGGCAAAGAAAGTTCATACTCAGTAATCCAGGTGTCAAATCTGATAACTCTCAATCAGGTCATCTGGACAGTTTCTTTTTAGTAGAAACTGTAGTAGTAAACTGATGTACATTTGCAATATTAAATACTTGGTAATAAATTATAGGGTTAACTGCTCAAATTATATGGTTTATAAATACCGACCAATGCTTTAAGGGCATTCTAACTTAAAGGTGGCATCCAGCTTTCTCCTCATATGTCATATTTTAATCTAAAAACATATTATTTTTAAGCTTAAAGCATTTATATTACACAAGCATCAACAAATCAGCTCCACTGAGTCTTGAAATGACAAATTACTTTAATGTTGAAACCTGCATTTCCAGTTTTAGGGACTCTACAGATCTCTGAAGGAACCATTAACATGTTTTTAGTTGATGGTTTGCTCCAAATCGCAGAATGAGAAAACGACTGAGACAGGAAGTACAAGATAGGTGTCGGAGCATGTTTTTGGGGGAAATGTTCTTGCAGTTGGCGACAGAGGGGAGAGCTGTGAGGTCCAGGAGGTCCTTGGTCGTGGAAAGAGGCGAGTACCATTGGAGAGAGGTGCAGGTTGTTTAGAGGGTGAAGACTTGTTCTTCAGGCTTTGGTTGTACGTGGGACACAAGAACAAGTCGAGGTCTCAAGGAGCAAGGAGGCCTCAGAAGGCTAGACTTGGAAGTTGCTTCAGGAGATCACAAAGAAAGGTTTTTAGAGACAAAATGTCAGGAAACAGTTTAGTGGCCGTCCATTACTTCTACCACAGGCAGGGTAATGTCCCAGCGCTGAAGGAATGTCTGGCAGAGGCCTTTATGCTCCTGCAGGGTTGTCCTCCAAACCAGGATCAGGTGTGGAGCGGTGGCTGATTGGGATCGGCTGTAGCAAAGACCCACAACTCCCACAACCATGAGGTTTAGATGGTGCACAGTTTACAAGGCTGCTGGTTCTGACTCGCACTGAAGACTTGGACAAACTGAGGTTTTTGAACTTTATTAGACTAAATGAAGTAGATTGCCACCGTTTGGAGGTAACTGAGCTCTTTCAACAGCAGCTTCAACACAAGTGCCTCCATGTTTATCTCAGATGGAGTCAAGAGGGAGGTGACCACCTGTTGACATGTCGAGGGGGGAAGACACTGTAAGGCTGCAGAGTGATCAGCTGACGAGGATCAGTGAACAGACAGGCAGGGGTTGCCAGACCTTCATGTAAAACCTGCGTTGTGATGTGAGCGTGTGTTTCAGGTGGGGTGTGTAGTTGACCCCGGAGTCTGACCTTCATGTAACCGTGTGTATTTCCTAAACAGCAGCCAGCGCTTGCATTTGTGTTTCCAGACATACGCTCGTTTAGACTGCGTGTGCGTGTTTGTGCGCGTTTCCGTTTGTGTGCCCAATCAGCTGTGCGAGGATTCGCCCACTCCGCGTTGGCTCTGGCCCGGTGCCTTGTGATTGGCCGTCGCAAATCAGAAACGAGTCGCCCCCATTGGTCGAAGCACAGAGAGAGTTTGTTGCTGTTGCTAAGATCCTGTTGCTAGGTTCCAGCTGTTGCTAGGCGACAGGTGATGCATTATGGATGGATGATTTCTTCATGGAGGAGTGAGTCTGAAAGGCTGGTGATTGGATCCCCCCGTCGCCCCCCCCCACACACACACACACACACACACACACTGTCATTATTTTCTCTTCCTCTTCTTTTCATCCTTCTGTCTTCATCAGTCCATCACTTTTTTTTGTGCTACAAGCACTAAAGTTAAATGGTTCTGGTCCAAAAGAATTCACAGCCTGGAAAATATTTGGGGACATGCTGGAACTTTCTCTACATCCAGTCCTGTGAATTCAGGAGGGTCTGTGACGCCCTCATTAGGGCGACAGTTCAGGATCTTAGACACTGTCTTGTCACAGACTGGAGAGTTTTTTATTTTAGTCCTTCCAAATTACCAGAGTCTGGCACCAGATTTTCACTGTTGGTGCAGAACATACGTCATTTTAACTTTAGGCAACGAATGGACCGTGCTCCTGACTTGTGTGTGCTCATTCTTGAACTTGTCACAAAACGATATTAGGTAGGTCACACTTTGCAGTGTAAAGTACCATCACAGTTTTTTTTTAAAATTATTATTAATAAGAATTGCCAGCAGAATCAGATTATTTGTACGAGTCAGAGAAAAAGTACAGCGGGTCTGTCTGGCCTGTGGAGGAAACTGCACTGACCAGTGCACGTCTGTATGGCAATTAAAAATAAAAAGTCATGCATTTACTTCCACTTTATCACCCCACGGTGTGCTATGTGCAGGTGTTCAATCAGATGGAGTTCGTCACTATATTTAGCTTAGCGTTTCAATCTTTTATATTTTAATTCTGACCTGTCCAGTGTGAATTCCAACTACACGATAGCAAATTTTACTGGACGATTAATTGTCTCAGAAATTATTGCGATAAACGATAATATTGTTTGAAATTTATTGTCAAATTTTAAAAGAAATGTTGGTTAATTTGTTTTGTGTGTAGTACCTTTTATTGACCACTGGATGGCAGTATAAGACCGTTTGAACCGAAAGATGGATAGTGAGAGAGCGAGGCTGTCTCTCTTCGGTTCTCAAAATGGAGGACACTCGGTGTGGTTTGAGCTCTTTAGCAAAATATTTTTCACACAAAGTTTTTAATCAAAATCAGTAAACTAGTTCTCAGCTTCTTTTAGGAGAGAAAAACAACTTTTTACACAAAGGCACAGGTTTCAACTGTGAATTTTGGAGCTTCGGCAAGACAGAGTTTTTTTGTGAGGTCGGCCTGTTAGCTTAGCTCGCAGCTTAGCTTCTCAGCTTAACTGCTTTTAATGATCCTAAAATGTAATTTTTGGATGGTTAAAATGGATTTTAAAGAGAAAAGAGAAATTGAGGAGTCAGTGAAGAGCACCAGAGTTGAGCCTTTTGTCATCCAGTCTTCTTTAGAAAGAGAGACATGAAGAAACGATAAAGCTGATAAATCAAAATGAGGTTGATAATTTTCATTTATCATGAGATTGATTTATTGTTTATCGCCACAGGCCTACTTTCGCCTCTCACACAGTGACTGCTGGATATGGGCACCAGTGCCCCAAAAAGGAAGAAGCAGGTAAAGATGATGGATGGATGGATGGATGGATGGTGTTGCAGATTCAGGTCCAGTTTCATTAAGTCCCATTAGGCTTCATCTGGTTCCCATAGAAACTCTGAAATGAGCAGCTGGACCATCAAAGACCTCTTCACTGAGGAGGTGATTTCTGGACTTGAAGCCTGAATCGGACCAGAACCTCCAGATTTTCACTCGAACGTGTTTGATTCTTTTCTTTGCGTTTTTGTTTTTAATTAGTTTGTATTTATAATAATCTTGCATTCCATAAATAACTGCATCCATACATAATCACATACAAGCAGAGTTCTGGTGGTGTTGGAAGATCCTGGATGTGTTTGGATTATTTCAGTATTTCGAGAGGAGTTCAGTTTTTCTGGCACCAGATGACGGTCGTCTCTTGCTTCGCTTCGGGGTTCCAAGTTCTGGTTTATAATACAGCCAACATACCATGCTCCATCTGTACATCTGTGCCTCCCTCCTGAGCACGCCATACATGGACCCAATATACACGACGTTTGTTTACCTCCTGCAGAAAAAGCTGCGTTCTTATTTTATCCTACTTCTGCAGGACTGTTTAGCCTTAAATTCAGGCACGCTAAAATTTGTGGAGTTGGTTTAAGATGATGGATTTAAGTTTTGGGGTTGGTTTTTGTTTTTTTTAACCAGGGGGGAAAATAACAGAAATTCCAATTTTCCTTAATTTTTCTTTTTTTTTTTTTAAGCACCCTGCCCAAGGGTTGATGGAATATTGGGTCAACAGGCTGTATTCACCGTTTGGGTCAAACATGAGCCATGACTTTCTTTAAAGTAGTTGTTTTTAAACCAGAAGTTGGCCAAATCACACCGGACTGGATGTAAGGTGTAAGAAGTAAACATAGGATGTAACAACTTTAGTTTGCAAAACAAAGTTAGACTGGGTTTTTAAAAAAAGACAAAAAATATCATGGAAGCAGTTGTTGCCATCTTAAATGAACCCTAGTTGTAATGGTCTACATTTAACCTAAATTACTGAAATAGCTTAAAAATTGCAGGATAATATTCTTGTTGAAAAATGTAAAGAAGAGGGATAGTAACAGCCAATAATAATAAATATGAACAGGATCACAATAGTGGGATTGCTTAATAAGCATTCACGAAAGAATGCATCTTTGATGAATTAGGTTAAAATAAGCAGAAATGAGCACAAAATTTAGGAAATTAGCTAAAAAGCTGCATTTAGAAATAAAAAATAGCTGAAAAGGCAGAAAGAAACTTAAACTAGCAGAAGGAAGTGGAAAGAGCTGAGATGAGCTAAAAATGCGGGTTTATCTGAAAAGCTGCATTTAGCACAATAACAGCTAAATTGTGGCTGAAATAGCAGAAAAGCTGAAACTAGCAGAAAGGAGCAGAAAGGAGCATAACAAGCTGAAATGAACAGAAAGAAGTTAATTGCCTGAAAGTAGCAGAAATTAATGTTTATTATTATTATTATTATTATTTTTAATCTGATGCTTTGTAAAACAAATTAGTAAATATTAGTAAATATAACCCACTGTGTGATAGAAAATGTTAATGGCTCCAACTTTGGCCATGTGCTGAGCTACAACTTGTATCTGACAGATTTGATTAATTCTACTTTTTCTGGATTGAGATTATTTTTGTAAAGTTTTCATCCCAAAAGCAAGTCCATACATGCACATTTTTTCTTTATCCTCCTCGCTGATAAATGGTATCTGTAAAACTGTACTTTTTGCTGGTTTTTGTGTTTATTTCCATGAAAGTTTTGAAATAAATGTGAAAATCAGACCAGTTCACACAAATTCACCCTGACTTCAGCTGAAATCTATAAAAACACATTCACACATTAAAGAAAAGTTGAAAAGAAAGTTTTTGCACATTTCTGTCTGTGAGCAAGTCATTATTTGTGGTAAATAACTTTTTAATCTGGCCTTTGAATCCTGACCTCAGAGTACAGTAGAATTGCTTCTCCAATTAATTTTGCCACAAAGAAACTCCTTTTAGTTGAAAATGTCCAAAACTTTTGTTCTTTATCAGTCGGTAATCCATTTATTTAGACATCATGTTATTGCACCTCTCTGATACACCTGTGTTCTTACTTTCAGGTAATTTGCAACAAACATCAGTTTAGATCCGTTCAGATCGATAGGTTTTGGTTGAATACACAACTTGAGTTGAACTTGTTGGAAAACTAAAAGAAAATGCACAAAAAATAAAGAAGAAACATCAACATTTATCACTTTACGTCTCATATTTGTGTTCAGGGAAAGATGAGTATTTTTTATAACCTTTGAGAAAATCCACATAACTATTACTTCACAAAACTGCTTTATTAAAATAAAAACAGATTTATAGACCTTTGCATGCCTGAAACTTTTTTCTTGGAGTTCACAAATGCTGATAAAACATGGCCTTTTGATGAAGAATATTTGATCTGGTTTAAATCTAAAAAAGCTAAGTCTGGTCCTCTGGACAGAGGAGCAAAGGAGGCCATCTTTGTGAAAAGAAACCGTCCATCATTAAACAGAGGTGGAGGCCTCCGGGTTCAACTGTCCCCCT
>JAVCKU010000072.1:1818565-1829648 GCA_032273985.1 Hypsolebias coamazonicus
CTGCGCCGCACACCCGTTCTTAAGTCCAAGTTGCTGTAAGTCGAGGGCGCCTTAAGTCGAGGACTACCTGTATATATGTGTTTATGATTATAAGCCTCTTGTAGGTTCAGGTTTGGTTTATTTGTCGTGCAAAATCAACATAAGGTCAACAATGCTATGAAAGGCTGAGGACCGTCTCGACTCGGGAAAAACAAACAAACAAAAAAAAACAACAAGAACTATCAAAGCATGCAGCAAAAATACTATAAACATAGTATGTACTAAAAAATACTACTAACATACTAAAAAAATTTAAAAAAATACTAATGTACAAAAACCATATTAAAATATACTAATAACATACAAAAAAATCATAAGAAATACTACTAACATACAAAAAACCTACTAAAATACAATAAAAAAAAAAAACTACTAACATACAAAAAACATTTAAAAAAATACTAACGTACAAAAAAAAACATTAAAAATACTACTAGCATACTAAAAAAAAACCATTAAGAAATACAACTAATGTTCTAAAAAACATATTAAAAAAATACTACCAAATTACTAAAAAACGTTAAAAATACTAACATACTAAAAAGCATATAAAAAATACTACTAACTTACTAAAAAACATATTTAAAAAATACTACCAAAATACTAAAAACACTAAAAAATACTACTAACGTACTAAAAAAAAACATTAAGAAATACTACTAATGTTCTAAAAAAACACATTAAGACGCAATGATATTAACCTGCCTAAATAAAGGTTGAATGAATTAAAAAAAAAACTACCAAAATACTAAAAATGTTAAAAAATACTAAAATACTAAAAAGCATATTAATAAATACTACTAACGTACTAAAAACATATAAAAAAAACTACCAAAATACTAAAAACATTAAAACTACTACAAACGTATTAAAAAACATTAAAAATTAAAATACTATAAAAACATTAAAAAATACTACTAACAAACTAAGAAAATATATAAAAATTACTAAAATATAAAAATAAAAACAAATTTTTACTAAAATACAAAAAAAGTACTACTAACGTACTAAAAAAGCATATAAAAAAATAATAAAATAAAAAAAAAAAAAAAACGACTAACATTTAAAAAAAAAAAAACCTAAAATACTAAAAAAATAAACAAGGCGCCAAAGTTGGAAAAAAAAAAGAAATGCATGTACAGTGTAATTCTTTAAGCAGTGACTGCTAACGTTTGTTTGCTTGTATGTTGTTTGCTGGATACAGATATCGGCTCATTTAGTCTCTTCTGTTGTAGAGTTTAGATCATCATCTTCATTTTTATGCATATTTTTTAGGAAGAACTGCAGTTCTGAAGTTAGCTACAACCAATCTGCCCTCATCTGCATGTCCTAATTGATGCTGTTTTAATATGTATATTTATTTTAGAGCATTTATTCTCTTTAAAGCCTGATATTAATTTCTCAATGTGTGTAAAAAGGACAATTTTGCAGTTTTCTGCAACGTTTAGATCAGTAAGATCTTCGCACATTTTGATCACTGTGGTTAAACGTCACTTCACGCAAAACAATTAATTATACATGCTGTTTGTATTATATAACATTGTAAAATAATAACCAAAAGTTACTCACTTCTGTTTTCATTGCATTTTGTTTTTTGTCTTAATACCCATTAATATATCATTAACTTTTAAAGATGCATGTCAGATTTTTATGTTTGTGTTTGTAATTTCAGAGCCATTACGCTCAAGAGGCCCGGCGTTCCCGCAGCATCACGAGGAAACGTAAGCGTGAAGCTTCGGCTCCTCCGACGTCCAAAACCCGCAGCCAGAGCGCCTCTCGTCCACCTCGAGACCAGTCTGGGCTGAGAGATGCGAAGGTGTGTGATGTCTTTATGTCTACAGCAGCCCCAATATGAAAAGTTTACATTGTTTAACAATAATGCATCAAAATGGGTAGATATTATATATATATATATATATATATATATATATAGTATATATAGTTCTTGACAAACCAACAAACGTTTGTATTTCGCTAGAAGGGGATGGATGGATGATCCTCTCTTGTGTCTTTACTCTTTTTGTACATCAGATGGCGAGAAAGACAAAGAAGATGATGAAGAACTCCCAGAAAGAGATGAACCGCCAAGCCAGAAGAGGAGAGTCGGACCGACACGTGTTCGACCTCAAACCCAAACACCTCCTGACTGGAAAGAGGAAGTCAGGATCCACAGATCACAGATAAAACGACTTTCTCTGGACGGGGGAAAAACAGATTGTCTTTTTTGCCGCCCTACGACATACAGAATCAAAGACTTGGTATCCAGTTATTTAACTGGTTGCTTTAAAATATTAAAATGATTGTGTACCCTTGTGTTAAAGAGCTTATCTTGGCAGTAAAACAACCTTTGATGACTTACAGCTTGAGGGTGTGGTTCAGGAAATCCTGGCCTTATTTTGGATAAAGTGATGATGATAATTTCTGTAACTCAGAAACAAGAAGCTAAATAAAAATATACCTGAGCAAACACATACCAGGTTGTTAAATACATTTTTCTTTATGGATTGCTTTTATCTTGGAAACTTAGTTTGGGTCCATAATGTATATATTTTTTTATCTCTTTGCTTTGCTCTGACCAGCAACATTGTTTTCCTTTATGCATCGTATTCTTTAGAAATTAATCTCCAGGCATATCAAACAATGCATATTTTGTGTTTATAAACATTTTTATGTCTTTGAAACAAACTAGCTAGTGTACTGTTAAAGCTAATTTAAAACGATTTATATTGTTTGCCCAATTATAAATTTTCAGTCGTTTAAAAATAAGTATTTTCCCCCCTTTTTGTTCTGTTTATTTTTTTGTATAAATAATGTTGATGTAGAAAGAGCCGGTGTTTTGCATAAACATGTACCCTGCCGGAAAAGCGCACCCTTCATTCATTTGATCGTTTATTTAATGATAGATTAAAATTCAGAGAAGATAGTTTTCTGTATTTTGGTAACTCTAAAAAGTAGTACGTTATTTTGCAATTATTTTGTATTTAAACATGACGGAACTAGTGATGCTTTCCGTAAGTAATGCCCCACCAAAATTGGTTATAACTTCCTCGCAAAACTAAACTAATCAATCTGAACGAAATTAAGATAAATTTAGTACCTATAAATAAAACCTTTATTTTATGTATTTATGTTTCATATGGTCGTCAGATGGGCTTCATGGAAGCGGGGTGCTTTTTTCAGCACAACACCGGTCGACCGGAATTAGCTTCGTTATCTTTTCCCACGGACTCCCTAACGGTCCGCTGTCGGGACGGATTTTAAACAAAAACCTGCGTAGCACACGAATAAAGGAAAAATGCGAGCAATGCCAACATTCGCGACAATACCTCGGAATAAAATCCACCATTAAACAGACTTTCTGGTAAGTTTGGTGCCGTTTTATGACCGGTTTCTCTTTTTTTTTCTGTTAGCCTGTTAGCATCAGCAGCTAACGAGTGATGCTAGCTTCGCTTAGCTTGGGCAGTGGGAGGTGACTGGACAGGAGGAATTTGAGTTTAGCATCACTCTTCTGTGTTTTTTTGAATACGCACGGTGATAAAATGGCAACATTAATGATAAATTGTGTCGGGCCTCACGTCTTTGAGTCACAGATCGGAGTAGCAGACCGTCTGACAGTCAGACAAAGGTGTATTATTCTGCTGGTTCTGAGGCAAAACGGGTGATAAAGGCTACAGTGTCTTTAGTGACTTTCAGGCTGGTTTAGGGTAAAAAATATATAATTTTTTTATTTCTATTTTAAGTAGCCGGAGACCTTCATTTTTCATCTCAAGGGCAACCATAGCGGTGTACATATACAGCTGGACCCAGCTGCTAATGTTAGTCTATAATCTCATCCTGATGCACTGATGTCAACATTTTCTATCATTAAGTCTAAACATTCAATCAGTGAAGGACATTTCACACATTCAGTAGCTTATTAAAAATGTAAAGAGTAAAGTTCTTAAAGACAATGACAAGATGAAAACTAAATGAAATCATTAAATTATAGATTGTGTTTTTTTCTTTACAAAAATGAAAAAAATCTGCTGAAAATCTGTTGGAGTATGTTTTATAAAGCATGATAGATCAGAGCATCACAACCCTGCAAATGCTGCAGCTCTTTTCAGTTAAGATTACCTAATTTTGGGGGGAGTTTATGCCCCTTTTATCCATTTAAATGTAGTTTTTGGAATGGTCAGTTCGTTTACACATTGGACCTTATCATTGCATTTGGACAATATTATTAGAATATAATCACTTTTAGCACTCAGTTGTTGATAGAAATGACAGGTTAATTGGTTTGAAGTCATTTTTTGCAGCCTCATTAGCTGTAGGTTTTGCTACACTTCACTGGTAACGTGGTTAATTTGTTAGGAAAATACATCAGGCGATTTTCAGAATAATGTCATGATGAATGTTTTCTTTAGACTATATCTGCTTCCTCTCTGTTAAAATATTGACTTTAAATATTGCATGCTTGTCACTTTCTAGCTTTGTAATTTCTTTTGCTTCACCTTATGGTACCCGCTGAGGATTTGTCTGGCAAATACGCTCAGCAACACTGTTTTTTTTTGTTGTTTTTTTTCACACTCATTCATTTTGTCATTTTCACACATTCACACTAGCAAAGCTGCCAAATACAACCACTGCCATGCGGACACCCTATATTTGCTTGCTGAATGAAAAACTTGCACGATGCCAGGGATTTTTATTTTATTTTGTTTGACCTTTTTGTCTGCTTTCAGACAGGTGGGATCAGGGTTGGACGCAGACATGCCAGAAAGCGGGAGCAGCGTTGCCGCCCGCCAGGCAAAGCAGAAGAGGAAGTCTCACAGTCTGTCCATCCGCAGGACCAACAGCACCGAGCAGGACCGCTCAGGCCTGCAGAGGGACATGCTGGAGGGACAGGTGATGGCGACTCCGGTTTCCTTTTAAGGAATGCACGTGTCACTTCTGCGTATTTCCAGCTGCTTCTCTTTAAATGCCAAGCTGCTGTCAGTCATTATTAGCCTGCTGTCCTGCTGTTGCCGTCTGCACTCGTAAGCACTAAACCTAAGCCACTTAGGTTTTAATGCACCCGTTTAGGCAGACTCACAATGGTTTATAATATTATCGCTGACTTAATCACGCCACAATTACTGCATTATTAATGTCATGTACTGTTAATTTAGCTGAAAACAATTGGATTTAGACACAGATCAACTGGCTCGTTGGTGTTTGTTCCTCTTTCTCAGTGTTTGAATATCTCTGACCAGCAAATAAAGTCCCGAGTCATTATTAGGATGTAGGATAAATTCAAATTGCCTGTTGTTTCCCATCAAAACCATAGTATTAAAAAGAAGGAGGAAGGTTTAATCTCCTTGATTCCCACATGTGTTGATGTAGAAGACATTTCTTTTAGGTGAGAATCTGTGCAGTTAAAGGACACCTGATGGTCTTGTAGAAAATGTTAACTTATTTAGTTCTATGGATTGTACCTACAGATTGATGCATTAGCTATATTTAGTGGCGCACTTGAATAACTGAACATAATAGAGAGTTGTTGAGGAATTTTAATTACCGGTACACAAGTGCATTTGCTGTAATGCATTGTAAACATATGTTTTTAATGGTTTTAATCTTGGACAAAAAAAAATCTTCAGTCATGATTTTTTGGGGGTTTACTGGTTCAAGTTTGAGACATAAAAACTATGCACCTTGTTACATTTTTATTTGTGAAGACAAAGGAAGTATTAGTACATTTGTTTTTAATAGTTTTCAAGTTTTATACATTTAAATGTAAAAAAAAAATAAAAGGTAATTCATTGTGGATTTCACAACAGGTGAAAGCTGAATTTATTGTCATGCAAATGGAGGTTGGAGCTCTTTTGTATCTGAATCCTTACCTGCGTTTGTTCTGGACAAGTTAAACGCAGTCCCCGCCTCATGTCGTGTTTTTTCTTTTTACTCTGGTCTGTTTTGGTTCCAGTCCTTTGATAATCTGGACTCCCTCATGAGAACAGAGGTAAGTTTTCGGTGCCTGAGGTTCTGTGTTTCAGACAGTAGAGTAAAAGCCCAGATAGATGTTAGAGCTCGTGTTTGTTGTGTACGTTTGGTTTAGTTTGGGTTGGGTTCGTACCGACAGCAGGTTTTGTTTGGCGCTCCAGTTCAGTTGTCCTTTGAAAATGTGATTTTTCTAGATGTTCAAGTAACTTCACAGATTTCATGTGCAGTCAGATTTTGTATTAGTTTGTGTCCTTCTTAATCCAGGTCTGCTTCCAAAAATTTATGGATCCTGATGTGCTGTGAAAAAATTTATGGATCCTGATGATCCTGTGGGCTTTTATCAATCAAAAGCATAAATGATCTTGAAAATGAAATATAAAGTTCGTCTGGGCAAGAAGAGAATATGAGCGAGACAAGCTAAACTTGAATAAATTGTTATTGTGATACTCATGACTGAAAAATGACAAGGCTTCATCTGACATTATAAATGACTGCAGGCAAAAATGTATTTTCTTTGAAATTTGAATGTGTCTTAATTAATTTATCTATTTTTTTAATGAGCCAATCAGTTTTTTTGTTTTATGGAATAAATAAATAAGAATATTTTTCTAGAGTTACTCGAGTTATTGTGCTGCGGCACTAACTTTTCTGCTGCCATCGTCAGTTCGTTAATACTGTCGTGGTCACGCTCGACTGGTTTTCTGTGGAAAATGGCTGCAGCTCAAAAAGATGTATTCTGTCAGAGTACAGCACGCTCAGGAGTTAATCGAGCTCCTCGCTCTGAGCACTCCCATTATGAATGACTGGTGAACGCTGCGAGGAGCTGGAGCTTATTTCATGTTGGTTTCATTACTGCGCTCCAGTCTGTAAGTAATGTTAAACTGCATGAAGAGTACAGCTAGGGAAAAATGAAAAGAATTAGAAAGTATTTATAGCTCTGTTTTGAAACTGCTGAATGGCCTTTTTCAGAAAATACAGTTTTAAGATTATTTTTTACATTGCTGGAACTAGAATTTTCTTAACTTTTCTTTTTAAATGAGGATCTTGTAGGTTTGCAAATACAGTATTCAATGTAATAAGATACTTTTTTTTATTTGAGGCAGGGAAACACCTTATGTTGCTGTTGCCATACTGTTAACTTGTCTTATAAATTATTGGTTTCAGCTTTTTACAATTGTACACATTTACTTCCATAAATATAATTTCTTTTAGTGTGGATTTATTTTTTATTTTTAGATTAGTTCAGTACATTGTATAGTTTGCAGCTCCGTTGATTAATTTTTTTCCCCCTAAACTTTTGAAACAAACATTAAGGATAAAAATCACATTCCAGCCGTGCTGCTGTGCATCTGCCACTTCAACTCTTTTGTACCTTTTCATTTTCTCTTACCTCACGTTCATATACAGGACATTATAAAATGTAAACTGGTAAATTGTAAGGAAGCCAGACGATTGTGTCAAAATGTCATTTTGCTGCAATCCCCCATCTTGAGAAGCACGTTGGTTGGTGCCAGTGGAAAGGAACAACTTCCTTTTAACAGGAAGAAACTTCCAGCAGAACCAGAACCAGGCTCAACGTAGGCAACCTTCTGCCTCAACTGGGTTTGGGTCAACTGGAAAGAGACAAACAGACAGATTGGTCCAGGTGTAGTTTCTATGGGAAGAAAAACAAATGAAAACTCAGGTTAATGACAGCAGACGTGAAGAAATGGGGTCAGTTTGTTTTCCAGAAGCCTAAGCCTATAGCAGCAGAACTAAGGGGTAGTTCAGGAAACCCAAGCCGACACTAACTACAGGATTCATTATAAAGGAAAGACTTGGGTCTGACTCAAGGTGTCGGCCTCCTCGATGGAAACTGGAAATTCCTTCCACCTGTAGGAGAAAACTGAAAGCTCTGCCTCCCATTCTTCTTTTAGAAACTCTAGGAACCACAAGTAAACCTGCGGTCTGAAAAGCAAATTGCCCTGTTGGGAAAATATGGAACATATACAATAATAATACACACTAACTTCTTAAAGTTAGCCCTGCACAAAGTCTCCAACCATGAATATCTCGTACACACAACTTTCTGCTCAATTCTAAACCTGAATGCTTCCAGATGGTTGAAGATTCTTTTCTCTTTTCTTGCAGGACTCCAAACTGCCCCTGTCTCTGAGGAGCAATCTGCTGGACCTGTTCAGTCAGATCGAGAGAGAGTTTGAAAACTTATACTTAGAAAACTTAGAACGTAAGTTACCACACACCTTTGCTGTTGTCCTCAGTGTCACTGAACAGATCTGAGGTGCCTCTGAAGCACACTGCTACATGGACTGCTCAGGACAGACTCCATTTTATTAAACATTTGAGCCATTTGCTTTTAAAATGCTGCCAAACAACAAAACTTTGATTTTCACTTTTTCCTTGGCGCAGTATTTTTTTTCTGTTTCAGGTTTTTTTTGTAAAGCTGGCTTTCTTTAAAGGTTTTCCATAAAGTGTGCACAACTAGAGCCTCTTATTTTATGCTGTGTTGTCGTTAGCGCACGTGTCCCTGTAATGAAATCAAACTTAGTTTTCTATTGCTAAATAAATTTATTTGGTTTAGAAAACAAAACGGGGATAAGATCAGAGCAAAGTTACTGTTCAGGCTTCACTCGGTTCTTTCACTCTTTTTGCTTTGGACTAAGATTTTGCTGCTTTTCTGCCACTGGCTGGTTGTTTAATGTCATATTTTTATTACTGAATTAATAACTGTCTTGCATAAGAAGTATGAACAGTGAATCTGTTCCCACTTGCTGTTTTGTAACGTGGTGTTTAAAATAAATCACGTTTGTCCTTCAGTGCGCAGAGAAATCGACACGCTGAATGATCGGTTGGCTGCAGAAGGGCAGACAGTTGAAGGAGCAGATTTAGCTAAAGGAGCTCTTAAAACAAAAGGTAATTCTCTATTAAACCTATTTACATTTATTTACAGTGACTTGTTTTTATAATCCTCTGACCACTGCTAATGTACAACGTGTTGGTTTGTCTCCTGATGATGAACAGCGAGCCACAGCACCAGTCAGCTGTCTCAAAAGCTGAAAACTACCTACAAGGCATCCACAAGCAAGGTAATTATTGTGAAACTTTTGTTTTTTTAAAATACTGTTTTAAAGAAAGATGCTACATTTTTTAGATTTAATTTGGGTTTCATTTAAGGTAAAGCTTTAAACAACTTTATTGTATATTTTTATTTACATTGAATTTATTGTAGGATGTTGTCAGAATAAATCAGTACAACAAACAGTTAATTGTATCTTGACAGGTAGAAGGCATTTGATGAGCCTTTGTTAAATGATTTCTGAGTGATAAAGAAAGAAACCGCTGTCTTTTTTTTTTTTGTTGTTGTTGTTGTTGCTCGTAGCCGCGTTCAAATTCTTGCCACGCCAGAGTAGGTGGATCCCGCAACTTCAGCGTAACCAGTTGGGAGTTGTGGGGTGGAGACTCATGGGTAACTTGTACATTTCTCCCCCTTGTGTGCCAATATGCATGAACAGCCCAGCCAGGGGGTCGACCCTCCCTCCCCACGAGACTTGGTCATTCAAATGTAGGAGTTTGAGCTTTTCTATCAGTTTCTGCGTGAGATAAAACTTGACTTTCATTATCTCACTAACAGTATTTTTTATTTCAGTTGCACCTCTTTGGCTTTGTTTTAGCTTCTTGTTGGCATTCACATAATGGTACACTGTGGAGATCTTTAGCGTAAAGCAGCTCGTATTACAAAATGCTTTTCAACTCCTGGAGTGATGAAATATTTGAGGATGAGGAGCATTTAGTGGCTGCTTTAGGTAACTGCTTAACGATGACCCGGTGTGCAGTCTGCAGAACAGCACTCAGACAGGTCAGCTTTAGCATTTTTACAGGTTTTCTTTTTAGGTTAGTCACCAAAACTTAAAATATTTTATTAGATTGCAATACCTGCTTCAGTAACCTAAATTCTGATGCATATAATATGAGCTCCTATTTATTTTCACTTTCAACTGTATTTTATGAAAATGACCTTCACATTTCACAAATCTGTAATAATGCAAATTTCTGCAGAGCTCTGACCTCAGCTTGTGATAAACAGCTAGCAGCCATTTTTTGTTTTATTTAAGGCATCATGATCTCATGATAACAGTTTTGCAAGTATTTGGTTTTGTTAATTTATTTAAGATGTCATATTCCTCTTAAACAGAGCTCTCAACCATCCTGTATCTGAGTTTATGAGCCTGAAACTCATAAACCTGTTTGACTTTAAAACTAAACATGTCTTCAAGGAAGGAGAGGGTTTTTGTAAGCCATCCTGGTGTATTGCAGTTATTATTATTATTTTTTTTTTTTTTGGTGGATTCAGGTAGTTTTGCTGAGATCAGAGCTTTTAGGAATAGTTTCTTTAGACTGATCAGACAACTCTGATAGTAGTTTTTAAATCTAAAATGAGCTAAACCTGTCTGCGGCTGTGGCGGACTGCACACTGCAGCCATTTAAACTGCTGGGTGCGTTAGACTCACTCCTCAGACAGAAACTTAAAGCTTTTTCTGCAGCGCTGAAACCTAAACCTTCTGGTGAAGTGACGATTAAGCACGATCTGCTGGCTTCCTGAGACAGATAACTTTTACTAACTGGTGTTTTGTAACGTAGGCGAATGCTTTTGTACGGTGCCGTGAGATGACTTGTTGTGAATTGGCACTTTATAAATAAACTGAATTGAATTGATTTAAATAAAATCGGAGCAATCAATTCCTTTTTTTGGCCAGGATTCTTGTTTATTTAGTTAAAAAAAAAAAGTTGTGGAATTAGGCCTGTCGCGATAAACAATAAATCAATTAATCGCATGATAAATTAAAATTATCAACCTCATTTTCATTTATCGGCTTTATCATTTCTTTGTGTCTCTCTTTCTTCTGAAGACACTGGATGACAAAAGGCTCAACTCTGGTGTCTTCACTGACGCCTCCCTTTCTCTTTTATCTTTAACAGTAATAATAAAAATGTCACACAATGTCATCACTGTATGTTTCCATACAATGGCGAAATTAGTCTCTGCATTTAACCCATCCACCACCAGGTGGTGCAGTGGGCA
>JAVCKU010000072.1:1864311-1877920 GCA_032273985.1 Hypsolebias coamazonicus
GAAGGTGGCTTTATGGCAAGCCGATTGTGTCATTAATAGCCACTTTTACCTATTACATGACACAGCGGCATGCAATACTGCTTGACTGCCATCTAGTGGCTGAAAATGGTAGTCTTCAATATTTTCAGTCAGAATGAATGGAAACGGTCATATCTCAGCCAGAAATTATTTATAAAAAACGTAAATAAGTCACTTCGGTGTACAAGTCACAGGGCATGTAAATTATGCAAAAACTGCTACTTATACGGCAAAAAATAGGGTGTATCGTGGATTAACTCTTACTACTTTCAAAATTTGAAAACCTGTAGAAAAAAATCCGTAGAAGCTCAGATAAATGTCGTGTTTGTCTGGAGAGCCTCACTTTGCTGCTGTCTAACGCAGAGGGCGACGTGTGGAGAGGACGAGGCCTCTGAGGCTTTTGGTCGCATAAAAACAGAAACTGCGCTCGTCACGAACACAACAGAACTCCCTGCTTCAAAACCCGACACCCTTGTCATTTATTCCTCTTATAGCTGTGTTTATTGCTCCACTTCCACCCAGCCCATTTCATTCAACCACATTTGAGCATTTTCACTCCTCAGGAAGTCTTTGGGCGCAGATGTTGTTGAAGATCACAGTTTTTTTTTTGAGGGTCTGTCTGCCTTAATAGGTGGACCAAATTTAGGTTGGGTGTTTTCTCCTGCCTCAGTGTTTGTATGGACCTTCTTGCGACTTCCCCTGTTATTAGAGAGGAATGCTTTCTGCAGGAAAGACCACAAAAAATTAAGTCCACTTCTGAGGACATTAAGCCATTTCATAACCATGGGATTAAAAAGATATGGATGCAGTTTGTATTGACGTGCAGAAATGAGACCAAACGGCTTCAGGAAAATAAAAACAGATTATATTCTACTCGTTTTTATTTATTTTTCCCCACAGATCGTTGTAGCTATTTAACAGTTGGTCCAACAAGCGCTTAAAAAGGACCATTTGGAGGAAAACTACTTCAAGGCTTCAAATCCTCCATGACGTGTGTGTGCTTGCACGATAGTGGGATTGTGAGATTTAGCTCCATCTCTCCCAACTTTTCCCAAAACTCCGAAGCCTCCTGTGGGAAATGAGGTGTCTGATTTGTTTCGTCCACAGCAGCATGTCGTGCTTTTCAATTCACAGTTTCACGCCGACAGAATCTCCTCTGGAGGAAGTGAGAGGACGGCCAGTTGATGGAAAATCTGTGAATTTGACCCGACGTTTTACATTTTTACTGTCAATGTAGCACGGAAAATGATCTTTGATAAGCTTTCACCACAGGAAGTTAATCAGTTTTCATCAGGTATTTATTTAAATGTATAAAATTGTATTGTTCTTACTCTAATTTCTTGTTTTAATTTATAAAAATACTGTCGCTGACATGAAATGCAATCAAATCCACTGTTATTGTAGAAATCAAAAGCCACTGTTGTTTAAATACTGTCAAACATAAATGGCTAAACTTCAACACGATGCGCTAAAAGTTGTTTTACAGCTGTAGTTCATCGCTTTTCCAGTATATTTAATAATCATATGTAACATTTTAGTAGCTCCATATACGAATGAGCCATGACAAGATGTCCTTGATGTATGAAATAAATAAAACGGCTCCTCTTTTTACAACCGTCCATTTAAATGTTACCTAAAACTAGAGCATAACCAATTAACTGGTCAGCTAATGGATTTATTTAAAATTTGCAGTTTTTAAAAATAGCTCTCCATGCCTAAGCATATAATAAAAATCTACTATCAACAGCCCCAATTTCCAAATCTGGCATCTGGCTTTGAAAAATAATGGTTGACATTAAAATCTACCTTAACCACTAACAGTTGTCACAATGTTATGATAGTTTACTCATGTAAAATAATTCAAATGTGAAAGAAATGTGTGAATTCAATCAATCAAACGGAATAATGAAGAGTTTTGCAGCTTTAAGTCAAACCTGTTTTTAATCGTATCCTCGTGTTATTTCCATTTTCTGTTGTGGGCTCTTGATATTACACAAGCCATCACACAAAAGGCTGCTTTTAATTAATGCTCTGCAGCCTTTGATGGCAGCCAGGCCCCGGAGAGGGAGACGCACTGCTTTGTGATGTGTTGGAGTTGTTTCTCAGGCCCAGCAGATTTACGCCTTTACAACTAGAAATATTCCACATCTTTAGAGAAAAAGCTCCAACCGCTGATGCTGATGGGTTTTATTTCCAATCAAAACATTTATGCATTCAGAACATGGCCCAGCAACTCACAACGGGGATGGATTGTGGAGGTTTGGGGTTGAAAAGTGCAACAAAGTGTCAACAGAACCCTCACTTCATTAAAGTGAGGTTTGTCTGAAGTTTGCATGCGAGTTATCGTGACTCTATTATTTATGGTGTACCTTGAATTAAAGTGGTTAATCTGTGAAGGGGGACTAGATTATTCACCCCCAGTGGAAACAAGTGAAATCCAAGAAGACGTGTATCAGTGCCTATTCTTGTTCAGTGGTTACTGCTTGGTGTTCGATTTCCTCTGGTCTTAAAGGCAGAGATGCCTGCATCAGTTTCAAACTTAAATTTACGTCATATTCTTCTTGAAGTTACCAACTTCGGCTTTAAAGAGTGATCTGCAGGACATGCAAGACTAGCTACATACAGTGTAATAATAATGAAATCAAAAGTAGGCCGGTTACAATAACAAATTTTGCTGTTCGATTAATCGGCTCAGAAATGATTGCGATAAACGATAATATTGTTTGTAGTTTGACAATAATTAGTAATTATTGTCAAATTTAAGAAGACATGGTGGTTAATTTGTTTTGCACGTTTTACCTTTTTTGACCACTAGATGACAGTAAAAGAATGTTTGAACAAAAAGATGGATAGTGAGGGAGTGAGCAGCGTGTCTCTTTAAGAAAAATGGGTGGGAGGCCCCTTGACGTTACATGGGCTGTTCTCAAAATGGCGGACTCTCGGTGTGGCTTGAGCTCTTTAGCATAGCATTTTTCACACAAAGCTTTTAATAAACAATCAGTAAACAAGTTCAGCTTCTTTTTGCAGAGAAAAACAACTTTTACACGAAGGCACAGGTTTCAACTGTGAATTTTGTAGCTTCGACAAGACGGAGGTCGGCCTGTTAGCTTAGCTCGTAGCTTAGCTTCTCAACTTAGCTGCTTTTAACAATCCAAATACGCAGTTTTTGAAGATTACAAATTAATTTATTTTAAAGAGATATAGAAAGAGAGGGATCGGTGAAGAGACACGAAGAAACGATAAAGCTGATAAATGAAAATGAGGTTGATAATTTTCATTTATCATACAGTTAATTTATTTATGGTTTATTGTGACAGGCGTAAACAAAAGCACACCTTTTAATTAGTTGTATAATCACAAACAAAGATCTGTAAAACTTGTTTTCCTTTGTGGTTTTTTTCTAAATATAAGCAAGAATGTTGAAAACTATGTAATGAAGGTAAAGTAGTAAACTTGGTTTCACTCCATAAATCTCAACAAGGACTTATTTTAGATTGCTCACGGGGCGTGTTCATACCAAACATTTTTAGCTCTTTATTACAGCACAGAAACGTTTACTCACTCTTCATAACGCAACGCCATCTAACTTGAATCCAGAGAACCTCACTTCTAGTGCAAACATATTAAAAAAAAAAGTGAAAACAATAGAAACGAGATTTAAGATAGGTTTGGATTTTTCTGGGCGTCATTTTTATTTCCCTTCTACTTGTAGTTAAACTTTAGGGCTTGGCTGCCCCATGACGAGGTGTAGCTGATGGGCCTCGTATAATAACTTTACACTTCACCTGTTTGATCCTCTTGTCACCAGCCTGTACCAGACAGGGGTTCCTGCTGCTAAAACGAGTACAGAGCAGGATTAAAAGCTTTGCAGATGATTCACCGGGTCGCTGATTATGACCTTGACTGAAACGTTGCTTAGAAATGCCCCTAAAATGACCCATTGCTGAATATCATTCTTTAAAGGAGTCCGGTATTTGCACAATTTGATGGTGAAATTGGCCAGCTGGGGATTATGGGTGATTTTTAAATGGTTAAGTAAAAAAGTTTAGATTTTTCTCTATTCAGGCAGGTATAAAATAATTCTAACACCAATGTAAAAAAGCTTCACGCAACAAGAGAAAACAGTCAGCAACCATAAAGTCTGTCAACTTCTTTCCTTGGGGCATGAGAGGCTTTGCACCCTCTGCTCCAGCTGATGACATCACCATAATTCCCACATGCATCTTTGCTGTGCTCAGCATTTTTAATAATTTTTTTTATATATTTTTCCCCTTTGTCATGCATTTCTACTAAAACATGTCACAGTAGGGAATTAAAATAAACTCGTAGCATTGCTATAATGTGCAACATTGATTCTAAAAGTATGAACTTGTGGCTATTTTTCCAAGAGTGACTTTTAAGCCAGAATCGTTTTAGAGTTGATACTTAAGGTCATCCAGGAGGTGGAAAGTTGTAAAATGCTGAATGCAGACTAAGTTGGTGGAGAAACCGGTGCTCTCCTTTTTCAAGTTCATTAACATTTCAGTAGTTAAGGTCCTGCTGGTGAAGCAGTTTCTCTACCTGTTCACCCATAAAGCACAGAACCTGTGTTCCTGCTCAAAATACTGCTTTATTTTAAGATGATGGCGTGATGAAGAGCACAGGAGACGTGTCGCCAACAGTACTGCATGCTGACATCACTGAGCCTCCATGAAAGGCTCAGGAGAAGTAAATGTTTCAGACAAACGATGCATTTCATTGAGGATGACAAAGATAACGTTACTAACACTGATGTATTTTATCTCTACATTACTGTAGATTATTGTTCTGGATAAAGTTTTACAAGGCAGTAGCCTATGTTAGGTTATCTAAACATTAGCTTACTAACTTGAGAGGCACGTAGCTAATGACAAGCAGGCTGGAAGATTGAAGATAATTTATTGTTGATTTTTTTTATTTATTTAACTGATCAGTTAAAACAAACTCACCATGTTCTGTTCAGCAAAATATGCTACTCACTATTGCTCCCTGCTTCAGCTGTGCTGAATGTGAAACTTAAAGTGAATGGCCAAGACTTGAAAGTAGTCCACATGCACCCTCTGCTGGACACATTGTAATTTATGCCTTTTGCAAGTAAGGACAGGGCTTGTTCCCAGTGTTTATATTAATATTAATACTGGGAAAATTATCACCGGTACAGATATGTCCCCAAATGCTTATATCGGCCCTACCAATATATCGATCGGGCTGGATTAAAGATGGCTGCTACTGTCCTAAAGACAGTCCCTAGAAATCACAGAAATAGTTATAATTCTGTCATTTTTACAGATCTTGAGCTAAAATATGGTATTGAGGCTGAGAGCCATTCCTGACGTGTCCTCTGAGCGCTATCGGATATGATATATACAAAAACGTTGTTTAAACTAGGGATGCATGATATTGGATTTTTGGCTGATATCCGATATGTTAAAACTTATTTGGCAGATAACCAATATTTTCTATACATTCCTTTGTCAGAACATAGCTCTCTTATTTAGGCTTATTTGCTACAAAAATTGTACAACAGCTGTAAGAGCTGGTGACATATATACAGTAACAACCATATGATATGCATAGCACTAACTTATATTAAATGAAAAGTGTTAAATGTTATTTATTAGCATTAGTCAGCTGTGATGCTGTCTCACTTGTGGAGGCTTGTTCCAGGTTCCTAGCTGCAGTGTGGGATCCTCTGCACTCCTGTGCATGAAGGACAGACTTTTTAAGTTCAATGTTTTTGTCTATCCATTGTGCCATAAGACTAATCATGCTAACGGGGCTAACACGACATCCAAATGTTTTGGTAAATCTCACCCAACAAGTTGTGCTATCAGCTATTAGCTTCTCAATGACGTCGGGAATGCTGCTTGTAACTCGGGTAACGCTACGTCGGAAAAATATCTCTGGGGACGATGTAGCGAGGCTCAACACAGTCCATAAATCTTTGGAATCCAACATCCTCACCAACGAAAAATGAAACTTCCACACCGCAGACATTTTGAATTTTCTTCTCTGCCGTGACATTGGGTAGGCACACGTGACATCATCATGTTGCGCTGCCGCTGCAGGCAAAAACAGCACCTTTTAATATCGGCGAGTTATTTTAATGGAATTTCCAATATTGAACTTTAACGCCGATATCAGCCGATACGCATACCATGCTGATAATATCGTGCATCCCTAGTTGTTTTCTTCGTCCATCATCATCACATAGTCGCTCAACAATTGGCTTTATTCAAATGGGCTTCATTCTTACTGACTAACTTTCAAACTAAAGTATTTTCCTGATGCTTTGCATTCCAGTACCTGGTACCTTCAGACAGGAATGTTTGCCATGGTATGAAGTCCATGTTAGGCGCTGGAAAACGAAAAACTAACAACCCTAACAACACTCAGTTTTGTCTTTAAGTGTTTTGTAAAACGGACTTAAAATTGTGTCATAAAAATTGGTACAGTCTCAACCATTGCTATTGTAATGGTCTTCTAACATTGCAGTTCACGTAGCATTGAATGGTATGTGAAGCTCAAAGAAATATGAAAAGTGTAGTTGGAAACCATCCATTAATCTATTTTCTTAACCTGCTTTTCCTTTCTGTGTCACGGGGCAGCTGGTACCCATCTAGTTGGAAAGCAAAATGCAAAATAAAATAACAATGAATTCAAATATACTTGCATTTATATACACTTACGGTTGAGTTTTGTCTGAATGTGTCCTCAAGTGGAAGACGGTCGAGACTTGTTCGACCCGCCTCGCAGCCTACGATGACGCAGCAGCTATCTTCATCCTGCACTCCAACAAGTTAATTACATACTTGTTGTACAGTGTTTGGCTTACAATAAACACATAAGATGTTGAAAATTGCACCGTTTCTGTATCATATTTAGATGTTTGCTGATATACAATAGTTAAAAAGGATGCAGAACTTTTTATTTCTCTATCATGTCCTTTTTATTTGAGCCTAAAGACATTTTCACCTCCGGAGGCACCGTTCAAGACTGAAAATATGCTTTTAGTATGATTATGTTCCTCACTGGACATGGATTTTCTCTTTCCGTTGCCTCAGATGACTTCAAATGTGTCCATTTAAGACGAGGCAGAATCAAACAGACCCCTTAAGATTTCACATCAACAGGATTATGAAGCACTGGCGTCAGTAAAGTCCTGGAGGAACCACAAATAAATGAGAAAAGCAACAGGAGGGTGTGCACGGCCATTTGTTGTGATTTAGTTGGTGTTTTTAATCACAAGTCTTTGGTTTAAGTCATGAGAAACATCATTAGGTCTTTGAAAAGAGCATGTTTAATTGGCGGGTGTGGATTACATTCAGCATTTGAAGACTCTCTTCGGACTTGACAGAACTTCCTTTTCAAACGAAGCTTTAAAACTCAAAACTCATCTCTGCTTTCAGCTTTTACAAGAGGACTAAAATCAGTCACATCTGTTCGCTGCATACGTTACAACATCATTACTGAAGTAGATGCTCGACCGTATGCTTCCTGGAAAACCAGCGTAATCCTGAACTATCCACCCAGATGCTTTTTGCAGATGATCTCCTCACAGAAAAAGTCCAAGAGCTAAAACAAGCTTTTCTTGTTGTGATCTGAGCTCTTCACCGTTCAGGCAGGGGTGGGGGTAGCCTGAATCGATGAGTCCAGACTGAATGAGGCAATGAACGTCTCCGGTCAGACAAGCATGTCCAGTTGTTAAAGTTGTGAACTGCATCTCCCAGCATACTCTGTAAACAATCAGACATATTTAAGGCGATTGATGCGTTAAAGAAAAATATCACCACCAGCACTTGAAGCCGTCGATGCGTCGCGGGGTGGTGTTTGGCGATCCCGTCTTGTTTGGCTCAGCTGCAGTGTTTCTTCTACAAACAGGGGAAACAGTTGAATTTAAACGTGTGCAGGGAAGAACTATCAAGAAGCTCATAAATAGCCACCTTTTTGCCAATTTCTTTTTTTTTTTCTGTTCATTTTTATAAGCCTGAACTTTTAGTCGGTCAGTTTATTTATGAAAGACGTCCGTCGTTCTTCTTTTCAGACGAACATTTGTGGAAAATGAGTGCAAGTGTCTGAGAGAGCTGGTGTGTTTTTAAAAGAATACAGTCATTGTGGAGACTCGGCACAAGGGTTGGAGGGTTTGACCCCAAGAAAATGTAATGGCATGAATGTTAAATGCCTTATAACAACAGTGTTTGACAATTAAACATTTTGAAACATGAGAAACAAATTGGGGCAATGTTATTAAAGTTATATTAGCATGTTAAGGGGTTTCTTACAGAACAGTGTCACTGCTTGTGGTATGAACACTATATAGTATTCATCTGAGCAGCCCTCCTTAACTTGACTCACTGGAGTTCTGTGGTTTGAGCCTCAGCAACTCTTAAATGGTCTTAACTGATATTTATACTAAACTTTCCAGGCATAACTGGTTAGTCATCAACTTTCTCCTATAATAAACACGCAGGGTCCACAGCCTAAACACTGTCTCTAAAAGCAGAAAGAAACAATGTCCTTTTGGAATTGAAGTCATCTGGTCATGCTTATGTAAAAATTATGGAGAAGATTTGGCCTTCAAACTAAAAAAAAATGTCCTGAACTATATCAAATGCTGCAGTTTGAGAGTTTATTCCGGTGGTTTTCCAGATCTATCGAATAACAGTTTGAAATGTGGGTCCACACTCCATGAACATGTAGCACTCGGCAGAATTAGCCAAAACCTACGTGAAAGCTTTAGTCAAATGACTGACCTACTTTAGGCCTGCTCTAGTCTGTGTAGGTGAATATGGTGGAATTGGAAAAGGGTAGAATCTTGAAGAAGCGGTTTAGATAGGAATAAGAGAATATTTTTGCTAAATATAAAATGAAAGGGAAAGCTTTGCAAAACCTTTCTCTAGACCTGAAGGTTTAACAGGTCAGCAAAAGTAGACTTTTTCATGGGCTTCAGTCACTTGGGCTGTTTTTGTAGGTAAACAAATGGACGTGATATTGTAAGTGGCATCAAGTTAGACTATTTTTAATTTAAGGACATGTTAACCATCGATATGAGAGAAGTATTGTGGAATTTTAAGTACCATATTTTCCGGTGTATAAGTCGCTCCGGAGTACAAATCGCATTAAAAAAAGCATCATGAAGAGGAAAAAACCATATGTAATAAGTGAAAATAAAACGTTTTTTAAAAGAAAATCTACCCCCCCCCCCAAAAAAAAAGCCCAGCTAGTTGTAAGGCAATGTAGAAAACTAAAAACAAGAACATTGGGTTTTACCAGGAACTTAATAGATGTTTAAAGCCACTTCGAGAGGTCAAGGTGGAGAGCTTCAGGTCTTTTTGCAAGATCTTCCAGGAAACAGGAGCAGAGTAGGAGAATAACCTTTTACCTAGTTCGGTCCTCACTGAGGGAACACTGCAGGTAATAATGTCCTGAGAGTGCATGCTGTAGCTGCACTCACGTAGTGACATGGAGGAGACATGAAGGCAACATACCAAGAAGTGATTTAAACATGAAAATGTACCAGTGAGAGAGTCTGCGTGAAGTTTATGATGTCCAGTTACAAGTATATAAGTCGCAGGACTGGTAAATCTATGCTAAAAACTGCAACTTATACGTTGGAAAATATGGTATTAATTTGGAAGAAAAGGTGTTCCCTGGCAATTTGTTCTTGTAAATTTGCCCGTAATATTTTTTGTGTCTGACACCCAAATCTCCATGTTAAAATATCAGAAATGGTCAAATAAAGGGGAAATGGGTGCGGCGAGACAAAAGAAACGAGCTTCATTAGATTTATGGTGGAGCTGTAAGTAAAGATTCATCCATCCGTTATCTTTTACCCACTTCTTCCATTTTGGGTCATGGGGGTCACCGGTGCCCATTTCCAGCAATCACTGTGTGAGGGGTGGGGTACACCCTGGACAGGTCTCTAGTCCATCACAGGGCAGTAAGTAAAGATGAATTTCTTTTTCCTGGGGCCACCCTTTGAGTTTAAGTGTCACTTTGGACCTTAATTTAAAGTTTAAAACCAACTCTTTAGAAGATCTTTACATAATCAGTTGTTGATAACATCTTAATGGTGGATTGAGGTAGAACAATAAGTGAAATAGGATTGGCCCTAAGTTATAAAAGCACATCTTAACACAGATTAACAAATCAAGTGAGTTGAATATCTTTTTGTTTTTACCACTCATTTAGCTGTAAAGCAGACTTTTGTCCATTTCATTGCAAAGCAAAACTGCAGGACCAAACAACGGCACCAACAAATGTAAGAGTGTTGCATGTATTTTTCAGACTGTTCCTAACTAGCTGAAACACGCTAAGACGAAAGACCACCCATAACTGATGTAGAATCATGTTCAAGCCACTGTCTGTTGCCGTCCACTCAATATACCTTTCTTTAAATTTCAGTAATCTGTAAGATGACTGTGCGTTTGTTTTCAGAAGGCAGACTGGCCTTGTTCACAGGGTTGAATGTCCCACGTCCACCAAGTGGACTGACACCAACTAAAATGTCAAGGACTTGCTGTATGTGGGTCTCGGAGCACAGAGAGAGGATTGTCTCTACATGTCGTAAGCAGCAGCCCTGCTCAGATGTACTGTGTTCATCTACACTCGCATGTGAGCTGACAAATACTAAATCACACGACTTAATATTCTCTCCAAACTCCAGTTCTGCACTGGTTGTAACCTCTTGTTTAACTTGTTTATTATTAATTTCTTCCTCCTGCCTCTGAAATCCCAGTGAGAATATACTTGCCAGATTCCTAAAATTAAATTATATGTGTTTCTTCAATATGAAGTCTGTTCTCAGCTAGCGGCAAGATGGTAAACCGACCAGTATCGTAATACAAAAAGCACCAGTCAAGTTCACCATGGAAATCCAATGGATTTCATAAAAGGGTCCAGAAAACTGCACATTTTGTTTAACACAAGAACGAGGAAACCATGTGCTGACTGTAGAACCTTCATTACTGTGGCTGAAATTATTTATGAGAAGATTAATGATGTTCCCTGAAATTGAATTCGGTACTCAGGCTGATGAGGCTTTGTCTGCCAAATATAGTCCGGACCAACTGAGAGCTCTGCTTTGACAGATAATTATTGGCCTTTGGGCAGAGCTGAGACGGGACGGGGAGGGCTTTAACTTCAATCTTCTACCGTGTGGTGCTTCTCTCTGCTGTGATGTCTTGATTACTCGTCAGATAGTTAATCAGGACTTTTTTTTAAGTCAGCTGATGGTGGTGGACCTGGTCGGCTTAAAAGCAAGAAAGAAACCCCCCAAAAAACTATTTTAATCAGTTTCTGAAGTAGAGATCTACAGCTTTTAAGTGTTGGTCTTGTGTTTTATTAAGACGATGTGTACTAACTTGTGCAAATTAGATGGAAGGAGACACATTGAAGGTACACATTGGTTTATGGATTCTTGTTTTATCATCTTTTTTACGCTGACCATTGCTCTTTTTAAATTTGGTTTTAAAATTATTTTCGTTAATTTGGCTTTTCAAAAACGTAATGCTACATTAATGCATACTTTGTGTTTCAGTTTATCTTTAACTAACTATGCTTTGAGTATAAGTATTGGTGACTACCACACCAAATTTTTGCTCCATATCTCTAAAATAGCCTTATCATACCCATGTTTGCGTTTGCTATATTTGATTACCTGTGGCAGCCATCTTGTATTGGGTTGACCCAAGAAGTTAATCAGCAGTCATGACGTTCTGAGTTTCAAAGGGATGCACAATATTATCGGCATACTATCGATATCAGACAATATTAGCGATACAGTTAAATATTGGACATCAGCCATTCCATCAAAATAACTCACCAATATAAAAGGCAGTTTAAAAAAAATACTGTATACTGTATATATATATAGTGTTACGTAATTTTCAGTCCCATATTTGGCATCTGCATTTGGTAGCAGGCCAAATTGACAAAGACCATGCAGAATAATGTAGTATTTTAAATCCACAGCAGAGAAAGCTGTGCAGTCTCTGTAAGTAGGTCTAGGGGAAAAATATTGGTATTGGTATCGGTCATTGGACACATAAGTTTTAACATATCTGCATATTTTGATATTAGCCAAAAATCCAATAATCCAATACAGTGCATCCCTATGCCAAATGTAAACAGGAAGTTGATTTTAAAAACTGTAGAGGCCTTGAGGGTTGCACTTTGAAACTGCTGCAGGTTGTAAAAACAAAGTAAATATCAGATTTAATATCTAACATGGGAAATCCCACCTTTAAGGACTGAAATCACTGTCGGAGACATTTCTCATCATGGAAATCACGTATTCAATTAAGTTTTGTATTCTTTCTTCTGAACACATGAGTTAATATAGTTCTAGTTTTTGTCAAATAAAAAAAAAAATGAGCTGACAGACATTTTGAACATGTTTAATTGTGTAAAGGTTGAAATGCAGGCCTAGTTCCTTTAGCATAAATAAGTTTCTTTGATTCTTGGACACCTTTGCAAACCCGAGCCTTCGTCCTCTCCCGGGTGTGTGTTTGACGCAGCTGCTCTCCATCTGTTTGATTGCTGGCTGTAATTCAATATTTTTCACTCCCATAGAAACACTGTGTCTGTCTTGACGTTCAGATTTAAAATGGTCTCTGAGAGCCTAATCATTAGCAGCCTAATAAATATTTATAGCAGCTATAAAATGCCAGAACTGTTAAAAGCTTTGCTGGTGGTTGCGTGAAGCACACATGAAATTCCTTTAGTACATTTTCCGAGCACTTGTCATTCAGCTGAAGACATTGATATTTGAGATGTGGTGAAGATGCTGCTGAACAGGAAAATCTGCTCTCGGACGGAGCGGCCGATGATGCCAGACATGAAGTGGTGCCTTCACGTGCAGCTTTCAAAGAGCCTTTCTTTTACACCAGTGTCATTTATGGCGCATGTGTTTGGTTTCACTTTTAGTTTTTGAGTAAAACTGCCATGTGCTGTAGAAAAGCTACTCTCCTAAATGCCTTTATACTGTCTGTTGAATAACGAATAATAACATAATTACGGTACTAGTTCTCATCCATCCATCCATTATGCTTTACTCGCTTCTTCCTTTTCGGGTCGCGGTGGTCACTGATGCCTATATCATGCTATCACTGTGTGAGAGGTTTTCCACATGAAGCTTAAAAGAGAGATATGAGTTGGCCAAGATACCCAAATATTTGTAGGAATCAAAAAATTCAGCAGGGGCACCATTCAAAGATGAAATCAGAGGACAAACTACTAGGACTGACTTCCTCTTTGAAAAAAGCATCCCTTTGGTTTTGTCTGCGTTGACGACAAGTTTGAGGTGGAACAAATCTGAGTGGATGATGTCAAAAGCAGATTGCAAAAGCTGGAAAACCTTAGCAACGGTTTTTAGCTCGCCAATACAGGTTGTCCCCGAGTTACGGCGCCCCCTACTTACGGCAACTCGGACTTACGACGGCACCTGAACGCACCACATGACGTCATCCGGCTGCATACGGCACTTTTTTTCATTATTTTCTGAGGTTTTTTTTTTGTCTGTTAGCAAGCTAGCAGCTTTAAAATACATTTTAGAGGCACAAAATGTGTGCTG
>JAVCKU010000072.1:1949873-1960951 GCA_032273985.1 Hypsolebias coamazonicus
ATCGCTGGCAGTAGTTCCTCTGAAGCTTAATTGAACTTTTTTTTTTTTTTTTTAACCTTTTTCAAGGCCGGTCAGCTCGCGGTCAAATGGCCACATGCGGCTGGTGATTGTATGGTATGGCAAGCCATATAATAGGAATGTATGCCAAGCCATGTTGCCATATAATTGGATCGCCAGCCGCACGCGTCAGCTGACACAATCAAAAGCCGGACACCGACCCGGCCCGCCCATCCAGCACACTGCAGCCCAGAAATGACAGCTCTACTTTGTGGCACTACCTCTTTAAATATAGTGCACTGTAAACAATAAAAAATCAATTGATTTTCTTGTTGGTGGTTTTTGAATAATCACTGGTGTACCGGTAAATAAAGAGACCTAAGCCATGCTGATGCATACTCTGTTGAGAAAGAAGCTAAACGAAAGCAAATCAAACCATGAGTTTCTGCCTGAAACCATCTGTCTGTTGACAGACGCCCTTGTTTTTGAGTTGAGTTTAAAAACAAGAACTTGTAAATCTTAAAAAACAAAAAAACATAATTTAATCAATCAGAAAAACATAATTTAATCAATCAGACAGAAAAGGCCGTGTTTTGTTTTCTCTTGTTGTAGAAGTTTCTATCAAACATTGCATTTTTGATAAAGTCAATCATTTGTCTAAGGCACACACAATGCTCTTTGGTTTTATTACTGGTCCACACTGCTACAGCTACTGTAACGTTTGAAGAAAACACTTTTATTATGGAGCAACAAAAATCTGGAATAAGGAATCTGCATGCTTTAGTCACAGGGCTTTCATAAGACCTGATATGAGGTCAGTGAGAACTTATTTAAGTTACATAGTTACACACCGTATTTTCTGCTGTACAAGTCGCTCTGACATATAAGTCGCATCAGTCCAAAAATGTGCTTCACCATATAAGTTACATCTATTATGCATCACCGCTGACCCTTGGGAAACGTGGGCCGGTGTTGTGCCAAAAATCGATTGGCTACCAAATGGCGGACAAGATTAACGCTTAAAAACAATTATTTGTTTACTCACCATTATAGCAAAGGTGTGTCTCAGTTTAACTCTACCTTAATAAATGCTCTGTAATGGTCAAATCAGCTGCATTTCACTTGGGCGCTGGTGTCCCCAATTTATTACCTGTGGTTATTTTACTTGTGTTAAGTTTTCCACAGTTGTCTCTAAGTGAACGTTTGTGTGTGTGTGTGTGTGGTGGTGGTGGTGTTGGGGGTGGGGGGGGTGGGGGGATAGAGGAACAACAAATCAAAGCCTAGAGCACCCTATAAGTTGCAGGACTTGCAAATGTATGCAAAAGGTGTGACTTATGTGCCAGAAAATACGGTAATGTATCATTTCAGCAGCAACTCACTATTGTTTTTATTTCCAACTACATTATGAGGGTTTTGAATTTATTATTTTACCTACATTGTACTTTGTACCTGATAAGAGTGATTTTGTACAAATCTCAAGGGAAAAACTTCCTTTTGTGTTGTTGTGTTGTTTAAAATTACAATTAAACAGGATTTTGAGTACTGCAGTCGAACTGCACGTATTTTTTTGTTGTTGTTGTTTTCACCGATTTGTGTATAGCTATCATGCTAAAAATCCATAACTTAGCCCAAAAAGTTGGCTCATGTCACTTATTTAGAAATTATAGGTCTGTTTTTAATGTGCATGAGCTTCAGGATTAGTTTTTTCCTAAATTTTCCAGTACTGTTGAACCAGTTCTGGCTGCCAACCACAATACATTTCTTGTCTATAAGCTCCTGTACTGTAGGACCGGGTTAATGTTATTGCTTTTGGTATTTTTTGTTGTGTCTGTGTGTTTTTGTATTTACATTTGCAGCAACTGCGGGCAGCTAACATCCATGACTTGTTGGCAAGTTTGTAATTACAGGGCTTCATTCCTACCAGCAGCTATCTGTGGTGCTAGAGACTGAGTGTTGCTGACGAGACAAATGCATTCAGAAAAGTTGCACATTTTAACCTTCAGCCACTCATTATAATAAACATAATCAACAAAATGTATCAGCATTCTGTTTGTATTTTTTATATGTGCTGTGGCAATATATGGTAATTAGATTCTTGGAAAATAGGAGCGTCTCCACTAAAGTATGAAAAATTATACTTTTTGAGTGTCAATTTTTTTCTCCAAAATTAGATTAGAAATTTGTGAGAGCAGTCAAGATTTATGTAAAGAAAGAGGAAATGATTTTCACTTGACCCCAGTCCAAAACAACCTCCTGTACATAGCTCTTTGAGTGATCCCCATGTGTCTTGCTGTTTAGTCCTGGACTTCACGGGCTCATCAGCCTCGCACTTCTTTTCACCGGCATTCTTGGGAAGACAAAAGGCAGCATGTCCGTCGTGTCACAGTCCCTGTGGCACTGGGTTATGACCTCCTTTCACAGGCACTCAAGAAACCAATGACATCCATGACATCACTGTTCCAAATGTGCAGCACTCGTCCCCTCACCCACTATCTGATCGTTTCTATATTGGAACAGTGCCAACCAGTATTCCCAAGTGTCATTTTTAGTTGTGCTCTTCTCGGTTGTAACGATTAAAACCACAAAGTCAACAGTGTTGCATTAAATGAGAAACTGCAGCAGATTTGATAACTTTCAATGTGTATTATGAACCAACTTTGTGGCCTTATCTGTTACAGACATACAGCAGCTACTGTAAATATGTTGTGCAGCTGCAAAAAAAAAAAACAAACATGTTTTATACAAATAGTTGCAGAGAACTTATAAACTCTTGAACTAAGGTATTATAATCATGTTATTTATAATTTCTATGACTGAAAAAAGATAAATCAGAATAGATGACACCATACATAACTGCATTAAATGTATGTTTTGCCTGGACATTACCCTAGAAATTATAGGGCTGCAGTAGTGACATGAAAACACAAAGACTGCACAAAAGGAATCCAAAGCTATTTATTGTATATACACAGATAGACTATGATGAACATGAGGAACAGGTGTGCTGATCACAAATTCAGGGCAGGTGAGACAATAAAACAGAACTGCAATGACTGACAAGACTTGCTGGTCTTGATAAATTAACACATCACACATAATAAAGTTAGAAATAGTGATTTCATAAGGCAGCTTGTAGCAGAAAGATATCAATTCTGAACCTTTTCTATTTTCTTCTTCGTGCATATCTCATCGTTTATAATTTACTCGATTCAGGTTTTACTGCAGGTCTGATTTTTTATTAAAAAATGGCTGTAACTCCACCGGTTTATACTAAGCTAAGACTTGGTGTGTTATAACTGAAAGTCATTCACAACACACACTCCAAATCTACACATTCCACAAGATCTTTGCTTGAAACTTTAGCAAGAATTGCTGGAGTCCACTTTGTTTGTTGCCAAAAGATTTCATGAATCTCGGCGCAGATTTTAATGAAACTTTAAGCGGATGAATACTTTTGGAATCAATACACAGCTAATTGACATTAAGCAGCACAAAGCTCAGTCAATATTACAGAAACTGAGCTAAAAATTTGATGTGGTAGTTGATGAGACATCTCATGATATTATATTTTTTAACCTAACATGGCCTAGGTGGGGGCATATTCCTTCTAGGAATGCCAGGTTACACTCAGCTGTAACCTTCATCAAAATATTCAGCCAAGCATCCTGTGGAGGACTTTTTTCTTCCATCACTGGAAAAGAACATTCCTCCTCTTTATTTAAAAACAACAACATATTTCATCAGTGAACAAAGGTAAATTAATAAAAACAATTTGGAAATTAATTTGCAGAGATTCTTTCCTCTAATGAAACAAACTAACAAAGAAAAAAAAAAAAACATTCCAGCAAAAATGTTCCAAATAGCATCTACAAAAGTACCATAACCTCCTACAGTAGGGGTCAGTGGTTAGGGTATTTCTTTTAATTTGTCACTTTTTTTGTACGTTCCACTTCACCTTCGGTTTAAAACTTACTCTGATGAAGTTTGTGGGGGACGTCTTGATTGAATTAGCTATGGTCAAGGACAATGTGTCTGGAGGTAGCTTTGTTATGGGAGCTGTGGAGACTCTGTTATCGTTCTGGCTCCATTAATTCCTATTCATTTTAGCTGTGTGATAGCCAGCAGCGTCTACTTGTCTGTGCTTTCACAAATCGGCGCTGTGTTTCCAGATAAAGATTGAAGCCTGTTGTGGGAGGCGTCCCTTGCCCCGTCTGTTCTCATGAGTTTAGTGGGAGCACAGTTCTGTTCCAGAGGAGGCTCAGCTAAATTACTGTAAATACAAAGATGTGAGCAAACTTTAACGAACCATGGAAGCATACACATTTAAAAATGTAATGTTCCCATCTTTAAAAATAACACCTTGAAGATGTCGGTTATTTAAAGTACAAAATATCTGTCTAGCTTACTGAGTGACCCAACGCAATTCATATGTAATCTGTCATTTAAGGAAAGATTAGCCATTTATGCTGTTTGGAAAATTTGTGTACTTTATGTATTTATGTCGGGACCAGAGTTTTGTTTGTAATCTTTAATTTTCTAATAACAGAGGGCACGATATAAAAATGACAAACTGCTCATTATCAGGTTTCTTTTTTCTTATTTTACAACCATGATGGATGTTGTGGCTGTTGAACTGGAAACTACTTTTCAGTTGTAATTCTCTAGCAATCCTCTCTTTCCTGCACTAGGTACCTTTACTTTTAGTTATTTATTTTACTTACAATGATGTTAAAATAAAGATAAAGTACTGACAAATTATTGTACAGACCAAATAAATAGATTCAAGCAATAACATGGTGCAGCAAAACTTCTGGTGCAGCCCAATAGAAACTCAATGACCTACACAGGGAGAGGTCAGTGAACAAGGCCAGGATGATTCTGGCAGATCCTGATCATCCAATCCATGGTTAGTTCAGGCTGCTTCCATCTGGGCGCAGGTATCTGCTGTCCAGATGTAGGATGAACAGACAATAACTCACTCATCCATGTAGTGATCAGGCTTCTCCACAAACAGTCATGATTTCATGTCATGTTATTTAATGTCTTAATGTCTTGTCTAGTGTGGATGTTTTGTGTGACCACAGGCTGTGAAACTAATAGCCTCTTGGGGATGATAAAGATTCTTGAATTGAACTGGTGTGCAGGAGCAGGGATTAGAGTCTTTGCTTCACAGCAAGGAAGTTGCAGGTTCAACACCAGGATGTACTCTTTCTGTGGACTTTGCATGTCCTCTCCTTGTGTGGGTACTCCAATTTCAACTCACAGACTGAAATCAAGCAGGTTAGGTGAACTGGGACGTTTATTGCCACTAGGCGTGAGAGTTGGGCAAAAATGGTTGCCTGTCTCTATGTTGCACTGTGATGGACTGTTGACCCGCTCAGAGTGTACCCCGCCTCTCACATTATCACCACTCGAGATGTTCATGAGCTCCCTAGGACCTGGCTTAAATGCAAATAAATAAATACAAATGGATGGGTGGAAGTAATTATAAATTAGAATACACAACACAGACGGAGCTAAACAAAGAAAAAAAAAGTGAACATATTAACTTAAAAATGCCATAGCAGAGATTTTTATTGGTTATCTTTAAAACGATATGTGATAGATAGATGGATAGATGGATAGATGGATAGATGGATAGAAAGATTTTTCAAAATGACTTCTTTAGTCTGAGGAGCCACAAACAAATTGGAGTCCCACAAGCACCAACTCCCTGTAAGAGTAGCACTTGCTGCAGCTCCAAGATGGCCGCCATTTATCCCCAGCTGACGTTCATCCACCTGATGAGCTCCACCTCAGTCCTACTCTTCGCTGGAGCATTGATTCCTCTAGCCACTAGCCTGCCTTGTTTGCCCTCTGCGATTCACTACTGGAACCATTGGATATTTTATTTTCACCACTTTTATTGTCTGTCCAACAGATCTCACTTGTTAATGAGTCTTCGAGGCTCAATGTGATTTATTTGTATAAATAAAGGTTGAATGAAAATTTATATCAGGACCTAAAGGGCCAATGATTTTAAGAATTTCAAGTTGTCCTTTATAAATAGGGATTTCAATAGGGGCACTTTTTGTCACAATGCTAATTAAAATATACATTTTAGTTGTTTATTGACAGTTCCTATAAAATCCCAAAACTTGGATCTCAGCTGAGCTACCTCCTTCCTCCCAGGTTACATGCCTAGTCCCCCCACACTGATCCACTGGGTTGGGTTATTGGGAGGTGTTGCTTGACCATTTAAGCAATTTAATTATTTTTACATATATTTTTTACAAAAAAAAGGTAAATTATTTCTTATTCATTTAAAATTAATGTTCTGTTGCCGAATGTTGCCAGCAAAGGTTACTAGTTTCGGACACCATTTTGGTGCTAATAGTAAAAAAAAAAAAGTGCATTAATGGTAATAATAATAACAATAAACAACAATTGATCAAAAAGTATCATACAGTTATCTTATGGCAAGTCAGTTAGGCTTTAATTTATTGTAGTTTCTTCAATATATTAGCTTTGAGGGTGTAACTGCATCTTTGAAAAGACGTCTAACATTTTAATTTTCACACAAGAATGTTTATTTATATACTCTTTAGTTGTTAGGCATGCTTAATCTTACCCAGAAATAACAGTGTTTTCTTGCCTGCCCTTGCTTATCGTTCCGTTGTGTACCAAAGTGTCTTAAATAAAAAAAAATCTGACTCATATACTTCAGTTTTGCTTTATTTTTACAGTTTTTTTTATTGGGCGGATTTCTTACTGATATACTGCTTTAAAAGAGCATCTTAGCCGTGCCGGATGGCTGTTTTCTTGTGCAACAGAAACTGAGCTTTGGTGAGCGGTGCCAGCTGTGTTGCTACACTTGCGCTCTCTGCTTTAGAGCCACGCTCACACTTTCCCCAGCACCATTTCTCAAGGCCAAGAGAGTGACACAACACTTCCCGGCAAGGGGAGAGGAGAAGACGTCCAGTTCACTGTGTTCTGAATGTGGCCGCCAGACTCTGTCGGGAAAGAAAACCCTCTCTAAACTAAAGCATCGTTGGTTGTGCATCCAGAGTCTCCCTCATTGACGATTGGCCTCACTTCTTTCCAGCTTTTCAATTCATTCCCCTTCACCCTTCATACAACCTATTGAGTTCTTTCTTTCCCTTTTTCATCCTCCTCCTCCTCCCCCGGGCCTTTTCAGTCCAAATTAATTCTGTAATTTTCTTTTTTCACTCTGGCTTCATTCTTTTCAACTTTATCTATTGTTTCATCATCTTTACCCTCTATTTTCCCATTAGAACTCCTAACACTATAATTACCAAAGTGACATTTAAATTTTCTTCTAGTTAGGTCGTGCTTTAGTGGTTGTACTGCAAGAAAAAGTTTTCTCTAGATAAAAGTACAACAAACAGTACTTTGTGTTCCTACTTGTGAAGCTGCAGTGGGTTGTATTATATTTAGTCAATATTAGTTAAGCTTGTGCTGAATGATGTGGAGAAGAAAAGCTGCTTTAAAATACAGATTTGTAAAAGAAAACAACGTTTTTGGTGCAATTGTGAACCTAAAATTTAAGTTTAGATGAATTTATCCCACAAGAAGTAAGCAAATGTTTTGGTAACAAACAAAGTATGCGGCATAAATCGGCGCAAAAAGCATGCAGTACATTTTAATGGACAATATGAAATAGCATTTGTGAAACAAAAATGTTAAAACCCTTAAACTAATTAGCCCTGAGGACATAGTCAGTGGGATTTAGCAGCTCCAGTTATCACTAAGCTGAAACTCTGTTTACGATAAACTGAAGGTGAAAATGGCCATTTTCTTCTTTGAGCGATCAAGGCCATATGTTCGTATGCAGTTTGCCTGCCTAATTAAACATAAAGTATTCCCTGCATCCACAAATCTCCTGCATACCCACAGCAACATCTGCAGCAGCAGTGTTGCCTACTAAGTGTTGATCACTCCCACAGAAAGCAGGTAATTGAAGCTAAATGACTAAATTTAGTCCTATGTGTGACTAGCACTGATAGAACATGATGTATGATGCTCATTAGTGTGCTATATAACACCCCCCCCCCCCCCAAACCATCTCATCTTCTCACACACAGTGATATGCGTTAGCCAGTAACTTGAGGGAACATTCCTCAGTTTTTAGGTCCATCTGTGTGTGTACTGCTGGGAGATCAATACAAGGTACCAGTGCTGCCTTCATGTAGGTTTTATAAAGATGCGTTCGATGTGTAGGTGTGTAAGTAGGCCATTCTCAAACTTTCTTTTACCGGTAGTTTGTCTAGTGGGGTTTAGAAAGACGAACACTAACATCAAGTTTAGAAAATCAGTCTGAAAACATCCAGTCTCATCGTTTCCATGGTAACATCCAGTAACAAGTGCCTGTGACGGACATCAATTTTCAATCAAAAGTTGCATTTCTAATACTTAAAAAACACAATAGGTGCTTTTAAAGATGGTTGTAATTACAAAAGTTGATTTTTTTTTTTATAAATCAAATACACAACAATTAAACTCCTGCCAGGCTAAAGGAATACAGCAGACCACAGTACTATCATGAGCAACAAGGCCAGTTGTGAGTGGCTGCCCTAAGGGAGCTTTTTAAAACTCAGAATAACATTCACAGAGATCTTCAGTCTCCTCACACAAGTTGAACGGCCGTGCGTTTGTGTTGCATGGATTTAGAGCATGTCCCAAACAAACAAACAAACAAAAACAAACAAACAAACAAAAAAAAAATATATATATATATATATGCAAGGGCGTTAAAGCTCTTTTGCAGACGTCTGAAACCCTTCTCAATTTAGTTTCTTTAAATCTTGAGAGCTAAAGTTGGATTTTCTTTGGAAATTACCTCCTGTCTGTCTATTGCTACTGTATGTATTTATAACTTGATTCTGTTAGCGTTGTTGGAACTTGGTAAATAAAATGTGTGCGGAACATGAATTGTTTGTGGGATAAAAGCCCTCCTGTTTTCCTGTCGGCCACATTTGAACAAGCTCAAGTTCAAGAACCTTTATTATCCCCGAGGGGCAGTTAGTTTCACAGTCGAGTAGGCACATAAAAACATCCATACTACACAAGACATTGAGACGTTAAAAAACAGTACAGAAGTCATCAGTGTTCATTAAGGAGCCTGATCGCTACAGGGATGAATGAGTTTTTCATTCTCTTCGTCCTACATCGGGGCAGCAGATACCTGCGTCTCACCATGACGTGGTGATCAAGATCTGCCAGAATCAGCCTGATCTTATTCACTGACCTCACCTTGTGTAGCTCAGTAGGGCTATGCCAACAGTTTTGTTGCACATCTTGACAATCAAGGACTATTTATTATAGCCCAACTGATACGGAAATTTAGGCTATCGTCAATGCCACTAATGAGAGGGGAGGTGATTGTGGATAACCGATAGAATGACTGAAATTTTGTGTGCTTTTTCATCCCTGAGAATCTCAGTAAACAGCGAGTGGAGCTGGGCTTATTTATTTAGCGCAGCTCTTAGCAACCATGAAGCTAAGCAAATCAAATCCACGCTTTAATTAGTCCTACTGTGTTGCCTTTTGTTCAAAGACAGTAATGAGTTCTTCACATTGGTCAATTACATAAATGAGGTGATAAATAAGTCGTAGTTAATAAGTTGAAGTAAAGTCATGCTAAAAACTGCTAAAACATTTTGGGTTTGAATTCCAATGTAAGTAAGAGCATCTGATCTTCGTCATATTTGTTCTCTCACCACAGAACAATCTTTGACGTATTTTCTCGGTAAAACAAGTGCTTTGGAAAATAAGGGAGAAAACAGCTGTTATACATGCTAAATGTACCCTACACGCTTGTGCCTTGGGAGACTTTCGTCTTTTTACAGATTCATAGATAAAAGGTCTTCAGTAAAATCAAGGAAGCAAGCCTTGTCTGAGGACTTTTTTTATTTTGTTCGCTGGCTGTCTACAGACAAGTGTTGTGAGGACAGCATACCCACATTAGGTTTACACTGATCATAAAAACAGTCTTCCTAACATGCGTTCACATTTTCTATCCTCCACTATTCATGATAAAATTATCAAGTGAGGTACAAAAATATAAATTAAACAAAGGAACGCCCTTCACTGTTCAATGTTTAAAGATCCAGTCACGTATGGTGAAGGTTTAATTAGCTTTGACACCAGTGCTGTTTATATTTCTTTGTAAATATTTCAGACAAACAATGCATGTCATTGAGGACGACAAAGATAATGTTACTAACACTGGATGTTCTCTCAAACTGGAAGCTCAATCCGACTGGACTGGTTGCTATAACTGACAACGGAGCTAATGTGAAGGCGGTGCATCTGAACACTAACGTTAGCTTGCTAACTTGAGAGTTACGTAGCTAATGACAAGCGGGTTTGAGGACTGAAGGGAATTTATTATTGTTGATTTGTTTTAATTTTACAGATTAGTTAAAAGTACACCGCACAGTATTGCTTCCTGCTTCAGCTGTGCTGAACGTCAAAAGTCAAACCTAAAATTAACGGTCATGACTTGAAAGTAGTCTTTGTGCACCTTCTTCTGGATACAATGTACAATTACAGCTGGTTTCAGCATTTTAGGTGTGAGAATTAGAAGTTTTTAATATTGGCGAATAATGGGACCATTATCGGTGATACCGATAGGTCCCCGAACGTCTATATCGGTCTAAATTTATCAGCTCTGCCGACATTTCAGTCGGACTCTACAATTTATTACTGCAGAACTGTAAGGATCGGACTGGAGAGGAGGTCGGCAGTGAAGCGGATGCTGTACACAACGCTGTTGTGTTGAAGAAAGAAGTCCAAAGGCGAAGCTCTCAGTTTTCTGACTGATCTACGTTCCTACCCTCATCTGTGGTCATGAGCTTTGGGTTGTGACAGAAAAAACAAGATCATGGATACAGGCGGCCAAAATTATTTTTCTCCGCAGGGTGTCTGGGCTCTCCCTTACAGATAGGGTGAGAAGCTCAGTCATCCAGGAGGGACTCAGAGTAGAGCCGCTGCTTCTCCACTTCGAGAGGAGCCAGTTGAGGTGGCTCGGGCATCTGGTTAGGATGCCTCCTGGACGCCTCCCTGGTGAGGTGTTCCGG
>JAVCKU010000072.1:2027893-2044792 GCA_032273985.1 Hypsolebias coamazonicus
TTTATATTTTGTTTAATATTGATGATTTTTGAGAAGTTTTTTTTACATCTGTTTTTGCTTTTAAACCTAAACAACAATAATAATAAAAAAATGGTTACCAACTAATTTGCATCAACCTCTGAAGCCTGCTGGTCGAAGTGACACTGTTCTTAAACTGCAGCTGTGGGCCGCACAAAGTCACTCCAAGGTCCGCGAATGGCTCTCGGGCCGCACTTTGGACACCAGAGAAACCTCTGCACAGGTTTCTAAATGCAGCGAGGTGTCCGGTGTAACGAAGGCCTGCAAAAATCAGATCCAAGTCTCTGACCGGCTACAAGGTTAGCATGGAGCTGTTTATAACTCAACCACTAAGACTTGTGCACCGCTCAACCACTGCGTTCCACTGAATGAGACAGGAAAGGAAATAAAACAAACAATTAACGAGGAATAATAAATACATAAAGAAGGCTAGAGGATGGACTCAAGCCCAGCAGCCATTCAGGGCATCTGCTGAAGTTTGACCTCAATTAACCCAACCGAGGAGATTATATTTGCCAGGGTTCGATTGATTGAAAACCAGAAGGAGCCTGATACAGCGACTCAACAATTCAGCAGATGAAACGAAACATTCTTTACAGCCAGAAGCCGCGGCACATTTAGATAAACAAGTGCTTCTGATAACATCTACAATAATCATGCACCAAACCATAAAGTGCTCTTAGAATCAGTAACAGAAAACATTTTTCTACAAGACAGTCCTACTTGTGTCCGTCTTCGTTTGTAGATCCAAGATGGTGGATCAGCTTACACATGCCAGAGCAGGGACGTTTGTCTCTTCTTCAGATAAAATGTCTTCTTTAACACCTCAGCCTGTAGTTTTGTATTTGCTCCACCTGTACTGTCATTTAAATAAGTCCGACAATGAATAAACTGCGTTGTTCTTCACTTGTAAAAGACTCGAATTAAAGACGAATCACAAATTCTGAAGTTGGTTTAAAGTAAGTCACCAAGAACAGTAAATAAAAAAAAAAAACTGCTTTTCTTAGTATTAAATTATTTTCGGGTCTTAAAACAGGGTGGTAATAGTTGTCAGCTTTGAGGATCTATGGAAGGATGTTAGTTTTTTTGTGATATTTTCCTTCCCAACAATCATTACAGTAATATGGACAAGAGCCAGACGGATCAAGCAAATGCACTGTGGTCACAGTGACTCCTCCTGCCCCCATTTCGTCTCCTTAATCCCCCTCCTTCCTGCCTCCAAACTCCAAACCTCCAGACGAGCCTCTTTTCCACTCACCCTTCCCGGAACATCAACCACCGTAATGGATTCAGCGCCTTTCAGATATTATCTGTTGTCAGGCACCTCATTTTAAACATCTCGCTGCCAATAACAACAGCGAGCGCTGGCACCGTGCGAGGTTTTATAGACGCCGCGTGTGCCAAACGGAACAGGCCAGCTTTTAATGGACTTGCATGTGCATTTTCAAGAAATGGATTTATTTCCTGGAGAGAAGGTTGGGTTACGAGCAGCAGAGCCACAACCAAGATGTGTTTAAATGATCCAAATGTAATATATTTTAGAATGGTTCATTATTCAAACATTTGTTTTGATGCAAAATAATAAATAAATAAATTTATCTTGACTTGGTGAGCATGAGCTTTAGGTGCAACCTGTTGCTTTAAGATTTGGCTGATTAGTTGTATAACTTTCTGTGCATAGCAGGTAATAGAATATACCTTGAAAAAGTTTAACACATGTTGATTCTGGATAAGGTTTTCCAAAGTTCCAGCTTTTAGTTTTAGAGGTGAAGATATATTCTGCAAGAGAGGGAGAGTTCTGCTGAGGACCACACAGTGGTCCCGAGTGGGACAAGCTGCTCCAGAGACCCTCACAATGACCCACATTTCTACAGCCGTCCACCTCAGGCTCTCTTTAGTCATGCGACCGTCTGGTTTGTTTCGTCTTGCTTACGGGCGTCTGAAGCTTTAATTTAATCAAACTTTTTGCTCAGTCAAGCTCATTTCTGCTTGAATTGTTGAATAAAGGAAATAGAAGTTAGGAACTATTTTGTGTCTGCACACCGTGTAACCCTGACGCTGACCATTTGCGATAACATTTACTGTATTTTCCGCTGCACATGTTGCACCACCGTCTAAGTCACATCAGTTCAAATATGTCTAATAAAATGGAAAAAAACATAAATACGTCGCTTTGCCGTATATGTTGCATCTATTATGCGTCACCGCTGACAACCTGGAAATGGTGGCTGCGGGAGCGTGCACGGGAGGACTTTTTACACGAATTTAACAAGATTAACACTTAAAACAATTACTTGTGTGCTCGACATTATAGCAGAGGTGTGTCTCTGTCTAACTTTTGCTAAATGCACTTTGACGTCAAATCAGCTGATTTCAAACGCCAATACTGGGAAGCGGGAGCGTGCAGAGAGATGACTCACTGTGCATTTCTTCGAAATTTAACAAGATAAGCACCTATAGCAAATAAAAAATAAATAAATAAATAAATAAATAAAAAAAACAAGATAAGCTCCTAAAACAATTGTTTGCTCGACATAAGAGTAAATGTGTCTCAGTGAGCTTTTACTTAATAAATGCACTTCAATGGTTAAATTAGCTGCATTTCGCCAGGCGGTGCAGCGAAATGAAGCTGATTTGACGGTTGCTCCAGGCATGATCCCAGAACTGGACAGTGGTGGCAGACTATGGCAAGCCGATTCTGTCAATAATAGCCACTTTTACCTATTACAAGACACAACAACATGCCATACTGAAATGCCATCTAGCAGCTGAAAATGGTAGCGTTCAATATTTTCAGTCAGAATGAAGGAAAACGGTCATATCTCAGCCAAAAAAATGTCTATAAATATGGGGATAATTCATACATATGTTGCTTTGGCGTATAAGTCACAGGACATGCAAATTATACCTATGACTGTCTATTGTTGTTGTTGTTATTCACTGTTGTCATCATTCTTTGTTAAGAAATCAGGTCTCTCTTGTAAATGAGTCCCCGAGGCTCAATGGGATTAACCTGTCTAAATAAATGTTGAATGAAAATTATGAAGGAAAAAAAAAAAAAACTGCGACTTATATGCTGAAAAATACGGTAGTTTCTCATTACATGACATGCTGTCCACTTAAGGTTTCTAGTTAGGGGTGTAGCTTGTGGACCTTGCAGTCTGTGATTGTTTTGCTCTATAGAAAGAAACGGCATCACAGGCAAATGAGATAATTCGAGTGGCTGCATGAATAGACGAGTCATCAATCCATTGCTTTGCTGATAGTCTGTAAAAACGAAACACTTAGTTGGATTTCCTCTGTGTCTTTGTCATCAGTGTTCTCCCCGTCTCCTCTCCAGTTTCGTTTTGTTTCTCCTCTCTTTCTTTCACTCCATCCTCCCCATCCTTCTGTTTGTCTCACAGAAACGCTTAAAACACACTTTAAGACACACATCCTGTCCCCTGCACCTGGCTCCGACAATGGAGCTGATCAAAGGCATCCGTCTCTCCGTGCCGGCTTTGCTCGTTTCGTTACGGGCCCATAACATGAACATCCAGCCCCATTGTTTACACCATTACTCACACGGGCTTATGGAAAATTACTGCAAATGCTACGTTGGGAAGCCATCAACAGCAGCAGCAGAAGTTCAGCAGCAACAAGATGCTGTCTGTCACACGGGCATATTTCCTCTCCTTTCTGTACACAGAGCTGTTAGAAAACAATAATCTGTTTTGATGTAACGGTGAAGCATTTCTTGACGACTTAATATACAGTGGCATTTGGCACAAAATTACGCAACATAAATACTGTCTGCTTCAAACGATCTGTCTGCATCAGGTCTTTGAGTGTGCTCTCATTGTGTTTAACATCATTATAGCAGGAGCTGCTTCAAATAGTACCATATTGTCCGCCCTACACGTCGCACCGCTGTATAAGTCACATCAGTCCAAATATGTCTAATAAAGTGGACACATCCATAAATGCGTTGCTTCACCGTATAAGTTGCATCTATTACGTATCACTGCTGACGACTCAGAAACGTGGGCCGGTGTTGTGCCAAATATCGATAGGCTGCCAAATGGCGGCTGCGGGAGCGTGCACGAGAGGACTTTAACAAGAATTTAACAAGATTAACACTTAAAGAAAAAAACAATTTATTTGTTTGCTCAAAATTATAGTAAAGGTGTGTGTCAGTCTAACGTTTCCTTAATAATTGCACTTTGACGGTTCAAAAGCTGATACGCGAAAGTAGGAGCGTGCATGAGAGGACTCGCTGTGCATTTCTTTGAAATTTAACAAGATAAGTACCTAAACCAATTATTTGTTTGCTCAACATTATAACAAAGGTGTGTCTCAGTTTAACTTTTATTCAATAAATGCACTTCAACGGTCAAATTAGCTGCTTTTCGTCGAGACGGCAAAATGAAGCTGATTTGACGGTTGCTCCAGGTGAGCTGGATGAAGATGACTGATTATGGCAAGCCAATTGTGTCATTAATAGCCACTTTTACCTATTATATGAGACAACGGCATGCCATACCACTCGAGTGTCATCTAGTGGCTGAAGATGATAGTGTTCAATATTTTCAGTCAGAATGAATGAAAACGGTCATATCTAAGCCAAAAATATAAATGTGGTGAAAAATCCATAAATAAGTCACTTCGGTGTGCAAGTTGCAGGGCATGCAAATTATGCAAAAATAACGCAACTTATAGGCCAAAAAATATGGTTATGCAGAAACTGTCAACTTCGGGTTTAAAGCTATAACATCATTATATTTCTCTTAGCACGTTTAAACATATTTGCTTACTAGTGAGCTGAAACTTCCGTTAGACTTGTCCTTATACTTGACGTGGATAAAATCTGTCTTGCAGTTCAGTTTACAGGAAATAACATCCGGACATGCATCACTGACTTAGGTGAAAAGATGCTAGGAGTGTTTCTTGTTGTGAAGCAACAATAAATCCTTACTGGAGTTATGCAACTTGGCATTATTATTATTATTATTATATTATTATTATTATTATTATCAGTGATAAATGTCTGCAGCTCTGTGGCAGAGGGCTCGCTGCTGCTTCTGTGTGAGATCTGCTGGTGACACAAGCCAATCAGAGGAATGTTTTATCACAAAACTAGTTTTTTTTCTTAATTAAAATGATACTTCAAGCTGTCACACACACACATACACACTTGCACTCAGCGCAGAGCTGTGTAGACTATAAAGAGGCTGCAAACTCAAAATCGCACAAACCTTATGGCAGAAATGCGCTGAGCACATGCACCATCACAAATCTGCTTGTGGAATGACTTGCAGCAGCTGTTGCTGTAATTGCTCGGGCTTCAATAGCTTCAAGTGGTCGAGCGAGTGGGGAAAAAAGAGCGCTGCTGATTAGATCTGGACAGCAAGTGTGACTGCACGGTTGTGTTCTTCTATCAGATGTTGTCCTTGGTGTATTGAGATACTTGCAACGTTTAGTGGTTGCATTTGTGCTACATGTATCCACACACGTAAAACTGCCCTTTTTTTTTCTGATGGTCTCCTGCACACATACGTCTGCACCTGTCTTCCTGTCCCTTCCTCCATGCTGTGCCAGGCTCGGTTCAGTCAGTCTCACAGGTGTTTGATATTCATGGTCTATCAGCATGAATCCACGGCTAGATGCATCGGGGAAAAGTACGAGAAAGGAAGGAAAGAGAGAGGAGAATGGAGGACACAAGGTAAATAAGCTACTGATGGAGATGAGAGGGGAGATTTGACTTCATTTGAAAATCAAAGCACAAACTGAACGGGACAAATGTCCACATACGTGAAGAGATGGGAGAGATGGAGGGATGATGGAGGAGAGGCGTTGCTTTGGTCGTGCTAAATGAAGCGACCAAACGTGAGCTAAAGTCGGAGAATGAATACGTAGAGATAGATGCTACAGTAAGCAGCCAACAATGGTCTCCACGCTCGACTTCTCTCCACCAATTACACCCTTCACTGCCTTCTTTTCACCTCATCACTCTGCCCTTCTTTCTCTTTATATGCAACCCCCCCCCCCTTTTTTTTTATTTCCCTCGAGTAACTTTTCCAGAGGCCATCAAACTAGCTAGTTCCTTTGGCCAACATTGAGTTTGCTGCAAAACTGCTAATCATCTCGTGCTTTGCAGCTGGGAGAAGCTTTAGGTTGAAGGAGGAAATGGAGAAAAGTGGAACGATAGAGTTCTTAAAATGCTGAAGGTGGACTCGGTCTGAAAAAAAAAAAAAAGCAATAAAGGCTTTGAGGGTGAGAGACGTGCTTTAAATACATACAGCGAAGGTTTGTGGTAGAAGCAAAGAGGAGAAAAGATGTGGTGAAGAAAGGACAGAACAAAGTAGGAAGTTTTAAAAGTTTAGTGAAAACTATTTTTTTTATATTGTGTCACTTTTTATTGTAAAAGCATCGTTTACATTGTTGCAGAGCAAAACATTCAGCAAACACAGAAAACAGATTTAATAAAACACGACAGAAAGAGAGAACAAGTATCGCTCAAAAACCAAAACACGACAAGTCACAAAACAAGAAAAGAAGAAACGCAACAAAATGCATGAAAGAAGCATTCCTTGAAGAAACGCATATCGCCCGCCACATTTCACGTCCAATTTCTAAACGAAGATCGTGTGCGATTCATTAGCTTTTAGAAAATGTTTTGAAGATGACTTTCAGCTACCACCACAGCAACTTTGAGTCAAAGATCTAAAAAAAAAAAAGTTTTGTGTGTTAGTTTTGATAAGCTATGACATCCATCTTGCTTTGGGTTTCCACCAAAAGTTACTGTATTTTCTGTCGTACACGGGGCACCGCCCTATAAGTCGCATCAGTCACAAAATGTCTAATGAAGTGGAAAAAAGTATAAATATGTCGCATCTATTATGCGTCACTGCTGACAACCCAGAAATGTGGGCCGGTGTTGTGCCAAACATTGACTGGCTGCCAAATGGTGGCCGCAGGAGCGTGCACGGGAGGACTTTAACAATAATTTAACAAGATTAACACTTAAAAGCAATTTTTTTTTGCTCAAAATTATATTAACGTTGTGTCTCAGTCTAACTTTTCCTTAATAAATGCACTTTGACGGTCAAATCAGCTGCATTTCAAAAGCCGATACGCAGAAGTAGGAGTGTACTGTACATGGGAGGACTTGCTGTGCATTCCTTTGAAATTTAACAAGAAAAGCACCTAAAACAATTATTTGTTTGCGCGACATTATAGCAAAGGTGAGTCTCAGTTAAACTTTAACTTATAAATGAACTTTAATGGTCAAATCAGCTGCATTTCACAGGGGCGGCGCAGTGAAATGAAGCTGATTTGACGGTTGCTCCAGGCGAGCTGGACGAAGGTGGCAAACTATGGCAAGCCGATTGTGTCATGAATATTACATGACAAAAGGGCATGCCATACCACTCGAATGCCATCTAGTGGCTGGAAATGGTAGTGTTCGATATATTCAGTCAGAATTAATGAAAATGGTCATATCTTAGCCAAAAATTGGTTTAAAAATATGGGAACAAAACATAAATATGTTGCTTTGGTATATAAGTCACACGGCATGCAAATTATGCAATAAAACGTGACTTATAGGTCAGTTGACAAACATCTAATGATTACTTTCTGCAAGTTTCATTAAAATCTTTCTGGTGTTTCGTGACGTGATCGCCTGCCTTTCATTGCAGCCGGCAAAAAAGATATAACTTAGAACAGGAAGTTTAACAACAAAATCATGAAAACATTTGACCAAACAGTAAAATAGAAGGAAAAACTAGTTGCACAATGGCATCAGGCTCGGCAGAAGCTGATGCATCTGAAAGTTTGGTACCAAAGAGCGGCAGCACGTCCGTTGTTTGGAATAATTTTGGCTATAAACAAGAAGACACTGTGCAACGACATGTATTGTGCAGAACCAGCCTTGCTGCTGTTGCTACCTCTCGACGTAACACCACAAATCTTTGTCAACACTTAAAAAAAACACCACTAAGTCATTTACGATAGTTGCATGGATAGAATGCCAACGACCAGTAGGCAAAGAACCAGCCAACAGGGATCACTGACCGAACTGTTTGAAGGTATTACGCCAAACATAATTCAAAACGGCATGCAGAGACAATTTGAGCAATAACAGAGTTCACAGTGAAAGACATGACGCCCATTAATATCATGACCAAGCCTGAGTAAACACAGTGGATAAGCGGTACAGGATGACATTGTAGCCAAGTTGCTTTTATCCAAGAGCTATGCAAAAACAAAATGCAGAAACAGAGTTGTAGCGGAGCTGAAAACAGCTGCAACAGATTTATTGCTTGTGTTCGCTGAAAAATACATGAGAAGAAGACATCGAAAAATAATCGCACATTAAATCGCAATATTGAGGTTAAAAATAATCGCAATTAGAATATTTACCAGAATCGCTCAGCCCTAATTTGAACCATCAGTCTTTTTTTACCTTGCAACTTATTTCCACGTTCATGGCAAAATTGCATTCCAGTCCATGCACATTATTTAACCGGTAGTTGTCCCCCTACGTCCACACCTTGACATCTGCCTCCATGTTTGTCATTTATCTGCTGGAGTAAACTTTTCAAATAAAGAGAAGTAGATCTGGATCAGATGTTCAATCTTTTTTTAACCATCAGCGTGGTTTTTATAAGGTGCCGTCTCTTGCCCCGCCTATAATTTCTGCCCAAGATAATTTATTGAAACGTCAGACACGTATGCATCATCACCAGACGGAGTTTCACATAACTTTTTCATCACCTCATCGTCGAGGTCAAGTTCCCAAAGCAAGGTCAAATGTTATTCAATGTGCTATAAAAATACTTTATTGCTGTATAATAGTTTGCCGACGGGCGTATAATGGACTGCAATACTCTTGTTAGACCTGGACCTTTAAAATACAGCTCTTTTTTATTCAACCTTTATTTATACAGGTGAGTCACAAGTCTTATTTCCAACTCTTGAGCTATTGAGATGGGTTGGAGTTGTCTACGATGACTATGAATATTTTGTTGCACAGATTCTTTGACCGTGTTTAAAACGCGAGCGGCAGGTGACAGGTCTATGTGGCCGCAGATGTCGTGAGTCATTCTGAGGACGTTTGGGAGACTCCGTCATGGATAGACACCACTTCATCAGTCTGTTTTAATTTACACTTCACGCTGTAAGACTTTGTTGTTCTTCCATGTGTTTAGTCGTAGTAGAAAAGCGGCGAAGGAGATTTGGAAGTGTTTAAAATTTGCAAAGAAATATTAAGGTCAGAGGAAAAAGTTGTCTTAAAAAAATAAGAAGAAATTAGCTTTTTTTTTCCTCTAAAGAGTGAAAAAGTAGGATGAACAGAGACAGGTGCAAAAGGTGTTCCACGTGGATTCATTCCTTTCTGTCGGCCTTTCATTCACACTCGCTCGCTCGCTCACTTCGTCATTGTCACGCTCACACCTTCTCATTCTTTTCACACTTTTCTTTTCGGCTCCTCGCCTTTTCACCCCCGCTCTGTTTGCCTCTGTCCCTCATCCCTCTGCCACATCATTCTTCTCTCTTCTCTCACCTTCATCCAGCTCCTCTTTGTGCCGTCTGCTCACTTTCTGGCTGCCTGCTTCTATTTAATTTGCCTTCACTCACTTGGCCGACACGTTATAATGGCCATTATTCGCCAGCGTAAAAATCTGCTGAAATATTTATTTTTTAAATAATTTATATTCAAATGTAGCGTAATGAGAAATGACCTATGGGAGTTCTTTTGACCGTTTTCCCCAGACAAATCCTTAAATATTGCTGTTGCGGCGACAAACACACTGAGCAGTTAAAAGTGAATTTTAGAGGAAGTTCATTTTTTGCAGGTTGTCAGGGTTACGTGTCTGAAGGCGAGCCGTGTCCATCCACATGTAATGTTAGCTCCACATACATATACTTTATGAACTGAAGTATTCACCTTTTAATAGTTAAATTATGATGTTCCAGTCAGGGTTATGGCTCGACACCTGCTTCTTTGTAAATGGTAAATGGACTGTACTAATATAACTCCTTTCTGTCTTATCAAGACACTCAAAGCGCTTTACAACAAAATCTGTGCCTCATTTACTCATTTACACAACACTCTACTAGATCTCTACAAAGCTAATTGATCAAATAATTCTAAAGAGACTAATCGGTGCTTTATCACATTCATACACTGATGGGACACACATGGGAGGGGTTCATTTCTTGCCTAGGGACACTTCGGTATGTGACTGCTGGTGGATTTGAACCCCCCAACTCCTGCATTGGAGGACGACTGCTCTAACCACTCAGCCACAGCCGCCCAATAAAGTTTATCCTAAAGCTTGAGCATATGATGACATTTTGGATGTTTTTATGCTTTTATGTTTGTGGCAACACTTTGTCAAAAGCTTATTTTTATTCCAACATGTCTGTGTATGCCTCAGGACACACAGCGAAGACTATAAAAGCACGGTTTGATGAGTTGGGTGTGGAGGACTTGACAGATTTGCGCAGAGGCACACTTTTGGAATGAACTGGAACAGAGATTACAAGCCAGAGCTTCTCATCCAACATCAGTACCTGACCTCATAAAGGATCTATAGAATGAAAGGACACACATTCCCCCTGGAAACCATTGAAAAATCCCATCGGAAGCCTTCCAAGAACAGCGGAAGCTGTTAGAGCTGTAGACTGAGGGCCAACTCCGTACGCCGTGAGAAACCGTATTCTAGGCTGTTCACGTTAATTCATTGTCCGCCTCTGCCCACGTCGTACCGCCTTGGCAACTCTGAGATGATTTTAGGACTAAATTTGTCGCTCAAATTTACTAACACGTTTAAAATTCAGCTACAACTGCCCGTTGTCACCGATTCTGTTCATAACTTTTATGGACAGAGTTTCTCGGTGCAGCCAGGGGGTGGAGGGAGTCCGGTTCGCTGGCCTCAGGATTCCATCTCTGGTCTTTGCAGATGATGTGGTCCTGTTGGCGTTATCGTAAATGGTAAATGGACTGTACTTATATAGTGCCTTTCTATCTGATAGAGATACTCAAAGCGCTAATCTGTGCCCTCATTTATCCATTCATACAGCACTCTACTAGATCTATACAAAGAATAATCAGCACATTATCACATTAATATACCGTTGGGACACACATCGGAGGCAATGAGGGATTCAGTGTTTTGCCCAGGGACACTTCAACATGTGGCTACTGGTGCAATCGAACCCCCAACTCTTGCATTGGAGGATGACTGCTCTAACCACTTAGCCACAGCCGTGATCTTCAGCTCTCACAGGAGCGGTTCGCAGCCGAGTGTGAAGTGGTTGGTATGAGAATCAGCACCTCCAAATCTGAGGCCGTGGTCCTCGTTCGGAAAAGTGTGGATTGTTCTCTTCAGGTTGAGGGTGAGGTTCTGCCTCAAGTGGAGGAGTTCAAGTATCTCTGGGTTTTATTCATAAGTGAGGGAAGAATGGAGCATGAGATTGACAGATGGACTGATGCAGCATCTACAGTATTGTGGACTCTGCTGGTCCACTGTGGTGAAGAGGGAGCTGAGCTGTAAGACAAAGCTCTGTTTACCGGTCGGTCTACGTTACTCCCCTCACCTCTGGTCATGGACTCTGGGTGGAGACTGAAAGAATGAGGTCGTCGATAGAGGAGGTTGAAATGAGTTTCTTCTGCAGGGTAGCTGGACTCTCCCTTTGAGATAAGGTGAGGAGTTCAGTTATCAGAAGAGACTTGGAGTAGAAGCACTGCTCTTCCACATCGAGAGGAGCCAGTTGAGGTGGTTCGAGCGTCTGGTAAGGATGCTTCCCTGGGCACCTCCATAGGGCGGTGCTTCAGGCATGTCCGACTGGGAAAGACCCAGGACATGCTAGAGAGACTACCGTACGTCTCTCTAGCATGTCCTGGGAACACCTTAGAGTCCTACCAGAAGATCTGGAAGAGGTGGCTGTGGAGAGAGATGTCTGGACCTCCCTGATCCAGCTGCTGCCCCCGAGACCTGACTTCGAAATAAGCAGATGATGGATGGATGGATGGATGGATGGATGGATGGATGGATGGATGGATGGAAAATTCAACTAACAAGACTACAACCCTCTATGACTTAAATGGGGAAATTGAAATCTCTGCAAATTCCACCAAACATTCTGGAGACTCTCTGGCATCTGTTGCTCACCAACTGGTCTCAGACCAGTGAGATAAGGGCTGAAGTTAACCAGTACTTGCCCTAACAGATTATTCTCAACCCTTAAATGGCTTTAGACTGTCGACATGCCGCCGTTAACAACTTCATTTTCTTGTTTCCTTCCATAGTACCTTTTTTTTTTTTAAATTAACCTTAAATTCAATTTAGTAGAATTAATTGGATTTAACTTCACAAATAATTAATTCTTGATGTTTTCCAGTTGTTTTCTCAGAGTAATTCCCCCAAGTTGTTGTTCCCAACGTCAAATTGGTTTTTCCTCGTGTTTAATTATATTACAAATTTATTTCAGGTAGCATTCTTTTGTCTTCCTAACACGAGCCGACACCCTGACTGTGCTTTTCATTCCCGCTCGCCCTTTATCTCCCTCTCAGCTGCTTTCTGTTCCCTCTCTTTCCTCCTTACTCCATCTTCATTTCTCCTCCCTCCATCCTTCTCTCTCCCTCCTCCGTTCCTCCCAGAGTAATGCCGTCTCTCTCCCAGCAAACAAAGAGAGCTAATGACATGCTGACACTGAGCCTGATGATTGAATTCATTAGGCGTGCGCAATAATTGCCAGCCGGCAGCGCGCACGCACTCATCTATTCAGAGGACAGCTGTCAAATAACAAGCAAGAGAGAATGGCTTTTTATTGTTGCCCTGGAATACAGAGTGAGGGTGAATATAAGGAAAACGTGAGAGACGCACCTGTTGTGGAGGAAGAGAAAGCTCTCAGCGTGTCAATTAGGCTGATGCGTTCGTGCAGGGTTACAGGAAGTTGACTGCCTAGGTGACACGTTCACGGTTCAGGTGCAAAGTTTAGTTTATTTGTGTGTGTGTGCCTGACTATGGGTCTTTTGTGTCCAAACGATGGGAATTATTCCTTTGTGGTTTAGGAATAGAACTAGACTTATGTTAAAGTAATATCTAAAACCAGCTACATTCTGTATATTAGGTGTTTTATTTTTTATTTTACCTCCATCATACCTGCTTAAAACAGAATCAGCAGCAGAGGAAGCAGCAAAGTAAACTTGGCTGCACACAGATAGGACATCCTGTCTGTTATAATCACTGGTTCCAGGGAAAAGCTGCAAACTGGTGAAACAGGAAGAGATAGCGTTCATCTGTCGAACACACTGAGCTGGAACACGACATCTGATAAGTTCAACTTCCAGGGAAATAAAGTAAAAATAAAAGTTATCCCTTTCTTTCTTCGCCCGTGCCTTAGGAATCGGCTCTAACCGGCGCCGAGAGTGAGCTCCACTCGTAAAATGGATCTGCTCCATCTTTTTTTTTTAATCCGTGGGTTGGTTCGCCTGTCACGTTGAGAACTGGTTTAAAAATGTAGCTGCGCTCATTTTTTGCTGCTTTAAAGAAACGGTGCTAGTGTGGCGCCGCAACAGCTGATGAATTTAAAATGTTAGTGCGGAATAAGTTATGTATAGTTTATTTATTAACCTTTATTTAACCAAGCAAATCCCATCATTGTCACCGCTCTGTTGATTTGAATCTGAACTGGTTTAGTCATTTCCCATTGAAGATAAAAGCTCATCCAGGTTGATGAATCAGGTCCTCTGGACGGATTCTTCTTCTTGTTGCTGAAATGTTTCATCTATTATGAAACCATCTTTGTGAAAGAACCTGTTCATCGTTAAATAGGAGCTGAGGCCTCTGTGTCCAACTGGCCCCCTCTTAACATGCTGGTATTGCTCCCAAAGTCCATGCTCAATAATCCAGGTAAAAATCCAACAATGTTCAGTCAGGTCATCTGGACTGTTTCTTTTTTATTTTCTGCTGAGGTGTTTTGTCCTTCATCCAAAGGACTTCTTCAATCTGAGGAGCCACCAAACAAACCGCTCACTCCCATAGTGGGAAATTAAAAAACAGTTTGCTGGTGATAAGATGGCCTCTGGGACCTGCCCTCTCCCCCGTCGACTCCTCTGAGGCAGTCAGACCTCTGCCCAGGTGAAATGCTGCTGATTTGACCATCACAGTGCATTTACTAAGGAAAAGTTAGACTGGGACACACCTTTTACTATAATAATAACTGTTAATCTTGTTAAAGTCCTCCCGTGCATTGATTTTTGGCACAGCACCGGCACACGTTTCCGGGTTGTCAGCGGTGACCCTTAACCGACGCTTAACCGACGCGTCAGCGCTGACTCAGAAGTGACTTATACGGCAGAAAGTACGGTACTTTTTATACGTTGATTTTAGTTTTTTTTAACACAAGATCAAGAATCAGAGCAACACACTGTTTTTAACCTGCTTCTCATTAATTGCACTGCATCCATAAATATGATGAAGTCAGCAACATATGCTGACACAGATGATACTCGTTACTGTTTTACACCTGCACATGCGTCATGACGAAAGCGTTCCTGCTGTATTTGTGCTCCGTTGCTTCAGACTGACGCTGTCGGACACGCTGCGACCTGTAGCTGCAGGAACTGAGAGGTTTTAACGACAACTTGCTTTAGAACGCGTTTCAGGCTCACAGATGTAAATGAAATTACTTTGCCAGGCTTTTACTTCACGAACAACACGTTCCCCGTCCTGATCCAGAGTTCTTGTTTTGATTGAAACAGGCCGTCTTTACATTATTAAACAACCACCTCCTGTTTGTGGGTCTATAGTGATGAACTAAAGTCTCAAGATAAAATAGCACGAGCTAAGTACACAGGTGTGCGCTATTGTAGCTACAATATCTATTGTACCGGTAGATAATGACCCTAAACTGATTTATCTCCCTGTTAACTGTTCACTTGTAATTTATATTCAAGTAATTTTCTTCAAGCTCGCGATGACAAATTAACTTCACTTTTGTAATTTGTCCAACCCAAGAAGAGGCGCGACTAAAGCAGCTTTTGTGTTCTGAAATAAATGCATAAATGATGTGACGTCTGGCAGTTAATCACAGTGGGGATGGTTGTAATTTAACTGTATAAAATAACCCCTGAAGGTTTTATTTTTCATGTTTTCTTGTTGCTGGTCACCTTTTGTTGCAATTTTTCATTTTATTTTGGGTGCTTTTCGATATCTGGGATGCTGTGTTTTTATTATTTGTTTGTTTATCTGCTACAGAAAACGGAGGAGGATGAGTTGGTCCTGACCCCCGACGGGACCAGAGAGTTCCTGACCTTTGAGATCCCGCTCAGTGATTCGGGTTCGGCTGGTTTGGGCGTCAGCGTCAAAGGGAACCGCTCCAAGGAGAACCACGCAGATCTGGGCATCTTTGTTAAATCCATCATAAACGGAGGAGCAGCCTGCAAGGTACTGCACCTTCGTTACTAATTCACTAAAGGTCTAACTGCAGATATTAACTATTGTCTTAATATTATGAATCAGATATTAACAATACTCAATATTCTGAACCAGTTATCGCAATATATATTTTCTTTTTATTGTGGCACTTTAATTATTATGATTTAGGTTTACTGTTTATCAAACGTAGGCAGACTTTGTGCTGGGAATAAAAATCACTATTCACTATTTCAGAGTCAAATCATATTACGGTAATTTAAAGTGACCTTAACACTGAATATATTGTAACATATGGTGTGGCTGCTTTTATTAGAGATGAATTGTTCATATCATATACGGGTAACCCTCGGTTTCCGGCGTCATCGGTTTACGGCGTTTCGCGTTTACGGCCGCCACCCCCAGTGACGTCATCACACCTTACGTTGTCTTTTTATGCAGCATTTTATATTTTTTCGGGTATTGTGTTAACTAACTGCTTGGAATCACATTAAAACGGCGTTCTAAGTAGGTTGTTGTTGTTTTACATTGAAAAAAACGTGTTTAAAAGACGTTACGGCCGCCATGTTGCCGGCGCTCCGAGTTACGGCAAAATCGAGTAACGAACGGTCCTTAGGTCCGGAACCCGTTCGTAAGTCGAGGACTACCTGTATTTAAAAACTGGGTTCCAGGTTGAAGAAAATTATTATTTTTTTTATCATGCAGCTCGGACATAGCTCTAACTTGTTTGTCCATAAACCTTGGCTGGTCTTTCACAAGCTCCTCTTTGCACATGTCTGAAGATAAACACGGCCAGGGTTATTTTTAGCTCCTGAAGGTACTGTGACCCAGCAGACATCAAAGGCCCAGTCCTCCTCCTACTACACCTTTTTTTTTTTCTTGAAACCCTAGATAGGCTGAGGCGTCAGCGGTCTGGTGCTGATGTCATGAGGCTGAAAGGCAACCCGAGTCAGTGACAGAGTCCCAGCAGACAGGAAGGGGCAGCGTGCTCCTCCTGTGTCACACCTGGATCTGAGCTCCACAGTCCACTCTCAGAGGGCGTCATCATCATCATCACGTCTTCCTCTGAAACATAGCTCCTCTAAGGTTGCTCTGTTACCTCCTCTTTGCTCTCACCTTAACACTTTTTGATGTCAAATATTTCAAAATGTTCCAGATCCTCTAATGTGCGAGTGGAGAAGAGCCATCTCCTGGAATGACCAAATGCAAAGGCTGACCTCTGAACCCTCCTGCTGCCCTTGGGTCATCCATGGCCTCTTTGTTAAGACTCAGGCCTTGTGGGTCGTTTTAACCCACAGTGTTATACTCAAGGCCCGGGGCCCAAATGTGGCCCACATAGACATCTGACCCCCAAGATGATGTGTTAAATGAAAACTACATTTTTCAGTAATCTTTGATTATGATGTCAAAAGTGCAACAGAGAACATCAAATGAGACCAATCAAACTCTTGTTGAG
>JAVCKU010000072.1:2065740-2087871 GCA_032273985.1 Hypsolebias coamazonicus
GATTTTTCCACTTTATTAGACAAATATGGACTGATGCGATAGGGCAGTTCGACGTGTGCAGCGGAAAACACAGTATATAATATATAGATACATTATAAAATTACGGTATTTTTTTTTTCTTTTTCCTAAACTGGGTACCTGATGGCTTTGACCTGTTCTTGTCTATCTTCTATGTGTGTAACTGGCACTTGAGCAGAGTAGGTTATCCCCACCCATCCCTAAACATGAGTTAAAACCACTTGGGCTTAAACTAATTCACCTTCCTTTGTGTGCAGATTCGTTTTTGTATTATTGTTTCAGCCATTTCACACAAATAAGCTGTGAACTATTGGCTATATTCACAATTTTATGAATGAAATGTGCTTTGTTTGGGAGCTATCAGTGGTGTGATTTACTTCGCAATTAGACGCATCCCTGACCCAGCAAGGAGACGAGTGAAACCTCCGCCTCCTCCCCTTGTTTCACTATCTGTGTGTCAGATCTCAGCAGGAGCTACACAACCTGCACCTGGTGGAGGACGCCCACTCCCCACAAGTGGAAGAAACCGATATGAGGTCTAGACAGGCTACATGAAATAATGTGTTTTACTTATTTATTTGGGGGTGGGGGGGCTTGTGCTTCCTTGACAAGATGCAACCCTGGACAGCTGCCTCACCCTTTTCAGAAACTGCCACTCCATCTACCCACACATGTATTGCTCTCATTACCAGAACCAATCTGTCTAGTACGTGTTGCAGAGTTCTTCTCGTTCGGCTCCTGAATCCATGAGGTCACTATGTTCAGAGTTAACATTTCATTTAGCAAGAATAGCACAATGAAGCAGGTAAACTTTATCTGGTGTCAAGACTGATGCAATAAAAACAAAGAAACACTGTTCTGAGATAATGTAATCTAACATAATATAGTGTTTCAGAAATACACACACACACACACACACACACACACACACACACAAGCAGCAGAGCTACATGGAGAGAACATGTTACAATACCACGACTTCCACCTTTGAAATGTTCTGACCACCACAGAGGAACTTGAGTCTGCTTGGTGTCACGACCTTGCAGCACCTCCGCCTTAGTTTCTTTTGAAATGGATCGTTTCACACTTTTCGCTCCTTTTATGGTGACATTTCAAAACAAAAGTCCTTTCTTGAACAACCTTCACTGAACTTTTGCAAAAACTGTTAGACTGAGTGCACTTAAAGACAATTTGGTTAAAAAAAAATATAAACTATGAGTTTAGGTGAGGATAAATATTTTGGGTCTTTTTTATTTCAATTGCCCTTTTTTTTTTTTTTTTACCACAAATGTATTTAGTCTTTGAATCAACCAGAATACATTTTTCAAGTTGTTTTTCTACAATGGATGCTGTACTAATTAATATTTTCATACACATCAAGAATGAAATTACTGCGCTGCTTATATTGTCAAATCTTATATCAATTCACCTTAGCTTTAAAACAGATTTATCATCCTAATGTGAATGAGTGAAAATTGCATGAAGTGCAGATATGTTGTTGGTGTTTGTGTTTCACAACATTTAGGGATTACAAAGAAGACATTTTGAACTCAGTCAGTAAATAAAAACTAAAACATTTCATTCACGCTGCCTAAGTTCATAGTTTCACTCGTGTTTATCTTGATTTAATTCAAAGAGACAGAGCACGTTAATCAACACGAGTACTTTAGCTCATCATGCAAATCAGCCAGATTAAGCACAATCTAGCTTTTACCTGCAGTCTCTGACAAGTTTATGGTAGAAAAAACTCTCCCGCTGAATGAGGAGAACGCTCAGGTTCTTATTTGTACTCTGGATAACTTCCTTCAGTTTGAGTTCACTTTCCACCCACAAATACATTTAGAATGACATTTGATGGTGTCGTTTGACCCCTATCAGTTGTTATGTTGAGACAACAAGTAGTCCATACCAAATAAAATAAAATAAGATCAGACAAATCATCAAGTTTAAAAAAAAAAAGCCAAAATGTTAAAAGTGTTGTTCATTTTTATTTTATTCAGTTAAGAAACATCTGTAAATTAACCACTATAATCCCACAGTGACTACCATATTTCTATTTTTACTTGCATGTACTACATAAATCTCTACACTTACTTAAAGAAAACCTCATTACACTTAAATTGAAATGATAAATTACATGAACCTAAATAAAGAGTAGCATGAAAAAGAGCATTTTACAAAATGTAATAGCTACTACCATAAAGTTTGACAATTAATTTAGTTAACCAGTGTCGCATGTGATGTTCAAATACACTTTTGTTGTTGTCTGTGGACCAGGTTTTATTTAGTAAGTTTATTTCTCAGACAAAGAACAAAATGATGCAAACCTCTTTACACCAAAAAAAAAATCTGCACATTTCTTGAAGGTTAATGTTTAGTTTACACACCACAATAATAACATTTTAGCTTCTTATCTGATTTGTTTTATGTAAAAAAAATATTTGAGAGTCCTTGTGAAATTTAATCTGTAAATCTCCCAGCTTGGTTTCCAGTTTAATCAATTTCAGCGCGCGCACGCTGTACAAAACTTACGGTTCAGCAGAAATCCTGTTGCGTCACTACCACAGCCGTTACGATCGACCGTTGGCGTTCCGCGTTGGCTCGCGGCCGAATCACGTGACACAGCAGCACAGAGTGTACAGAGCGAGCGCGAGACGCTGCGCGCGTCATTCTCCATCTGCTCCGAGCCGCCGCGCGGATGAAACACCGGTCACCTTCACCGGAGCAGCATCACGGGAAGCTCCCCCGTGTCGGTGTTCCCGCTGCGGCCGCCGCGATGGAGGACGAACCCCCCAACCCGCGGGAACTCACCCAGAACCCTTTGAAGAAGATATGGATGCCGAATAAAAACGGCCTTCCCGAAAAACACATATCTCATCGAAAGGGTGCGTTCTTGTTAGCATAGCTGTTATAATTATGTTTGAAGTGCGACACGACGTGAGGCGGGAATAATATAAAAGAATGTCCGGTTTGTCTCTTTAACCTGGAGTTGTTCTTCTCACGGTTATGTAAGGATTCATCATGTCTGAGCCCAGCACCAGTTTAAACAGCTGCTGCGAGTTAGCATCGCCTCTTTAAGCAGTTTAAAGTAAACGGCTGCTCCTCTCAATGGAGAACATTCAGCAGCTTCTTGTATTTAAGTTGTTGTTGACAAGTAGAACACTCGACTGTGTAGAAAATGGCCTGCACCATCTAAAAACTCTGCTCCCTGACCCATTTTCTTCCACTGTGGACTCTTCTTCTGTCTTGAGTGGTGAAAGTGCAAGACTTTGCAACCTGCGTGAAATCTGAAAGCCCTCTGCCCTTTAATCTGCCCAGATACAGACAATCTGGTGCCAACATGCAAACTTTTATTGTGCAGGGCAGCGATAAAGCAGATTGTGAAGTTTCACAGTTTTCACATGTCTTGTTGCAGTGTGCATGACCAACTGTCCCACGCTGATCGTGACTGTGGGCCTTCCTGCCAGAGGAAAGACGTACATCTCCAAGAAGCTGACCCGCTATCTTAACTGGATCGGAGTGCCCACCAGAGGTAGGACTTCTCTAGATTTTTAATTAAAGGACTTGAGAGAAACGTGAAAAGTAGCAGCTAATTTAATGCGCTTTTTTAAAAATCTGCTTTTCTTTGTCTGCAGAGTTCAACGTGGGGCAATACAGAAGAGACTTCTTAAAGATCTACAAGTCCTTTGAGTTCTTTCGTCCAGACAATAAGGAGGGGTTAAAGATCAGGAGGTATGGGTAACGTTTTGCAGCACATTGATTTATTTAAACAACCGTGTGACGTTTATTTGCCGTTTTTGCAGGCAGTGTGCTTCGGCAGCGCTGAATGACGTGCGACAGTACCTCACGGAGGAAGGAGGTCAAGTTGCAGTAAGTTAATTGTTATTTTGGCAGATATATTTTAAACAGTTTAACTGTGTACAATGCTAAAAGGCTTGTGGTGTTGGTTCATTTGATTTTTATTTAGACAGGTTAATCCCATTGAGCCTCGAGGACTCATTTACAAGAGAGACCTGTTAAACCTGTTGTGGTGTTGGCTGCTTTGTGTTTCTGTCTTATAGGTGTTCGATGCAACAAATACCACCAGAGAAAGAAGAGGCACCATCATTCAGTTTGCAGAACAAAATGGCTTTAAGGTAACTCGTTGTGTTGCAGCTCTAAATGAGGCGACGGTTCATGCTGATACCTAGTCTCAGGTGGTCCCCTCCTCTCTCAGGTGTTCTTTGTAGAGTCTGTGTGTGAGGACCCAGACGTTATACAGGAGAACATCGTGGTGAGTGGCCGTGCTTGTTTGATTAGTCTGCCTCAGAGGGAGTTGAACCGTCGTCCGTGCTGTGCTCACTCTTCTTCTGATGCTGCTTAGCAAGTGAAGCTGGGCAGTCCCGATTACACAAACTGTAACACGGAAGAAGCTGTGGAGGACTTCATGAAGAGGATCAAGTGTTATGAAAACTCTTATGAGACGCTGGATGAAGTTTCGGACAGGTGAGGAGGACACCAGTGGGATGGATGTTCCCACACTGCAGCTGTGGTTTTGAATATGTTTGTTTTACTCGCAGGGATCTTTCCTACATCAAAATCATGGATGTTGGACAACGGTTTTTGGTCAATAGAGTGTTGGACCACATCCAGAGCCGGATCGTCTACTACCTCATGAACATCCACATAACACCGCGCTCCATCTACCTGTGTCGCCATGGTGAAAGTGACCTTAATGTCAACGGGCGAATTGGAGGAGACTCTGGTCTCACAACAAATGGCAAAGCGGTAAAAAAAGAAAAAGTGGTGCGTATCAGAACTGTTTACATTTCTTTCTAAATACAACAATTGTCTGTCTTCTCTGTGCAGTTTGCTAAGAAGTTGAACCAGTTCATCCAGACACAGAACATCCAGGACCTGAAGGTGTGGACCAGTCAGATGAAGAGAACCATCCAGACGGCGGAGGCTCTGAGCGTTCCTTATGAGCAGTGGAAGGTCCTGAACGAGATAGACGCTGTAAGCAGAGCCCTGTTGGTCTCTAACGGTCTGTACTCTGTTTCTTTGGGAGCTGAACTAACATTTGTCGTTAATGGTTTTAGGGTGTGTGCGAGGAGATGATGTATGAGGAGATCCAGGAACATTATCCTCTGGAGTTCGCCCTGCGGGACCAGGACAAATACCGCTATCGGTACCCAAAAGGAGAGGTCAGAAGCAGATTTTATGTACTGTATTGTAAAGACGAGTTTCTTTCATACACATCTTACTCCGTGCACATGCAGGTCAAAACTATGACTGAGCTTTACGACCATGCTAAGATTAAAAAAAAAATAAAAAATTAAAAGCCATAAAGCTACAAGAATAAAGTCTTAATGCATTGCCTGGCCAAAAAAAAAGTCACACACTAATACAGGTAGTCCTCGAGTTACGACGCCCCCAACTTACGGCATTTCGGACTTACGAACGGCACCTGGTGACGTCATCACGCCTCCATTGAGCAGTGTTTTTCAGTATTTTCTGTGTTTTTTGAGGGTACTGTGTTAGCTAACTGCTTGAAAATACATTTTTAAGTTACAGAATGTACGCTGGTGTTGTTGCGTTGAAAAAAACGTGTTAAAAACGCAGTTTACGTGCGCGGTCCGACTTGCGGCAAAAAATCCGGACTTACGACGCCACGTGCTACGGGTCCCAACTTAAATCAAAATCGGGTTACGAACGGTCCGTAGGAACGGAACCCGTTCGTAAGTCGAGGACTTCCTGTACTTGGTAGCATTTGAAAACTTTTAGGAAACAGTGCTAATCGCAGAAACATAAGTTTTCATGTACAAAACTCGTCGTTATTTATAACAGGATGTGACACGAGTCGTTCTCCGACAGCCATTTAATCGCATGCATCGATGTAGAAATGTAAATTCTGCAGCGAGCTTGCAGATTGCCCCACTACACGGCGGCTTCAGTACCAGGTTCGCTCCTGACGAGGCACATTTTTCAGCGTGCGGAGTGAAGCCTCGCTGCAGTCCAACACAGTTACCAGCAGCAGTTGGGTGACTACAGATTTGATTTTCTTTCATTTGGCTCGGATGTGGCTGAGGCGCTAATTGTTTTTTTGTGTGCGATGGAAGAAGGCGAGCAGAGGACGCTCTCTGTCCTTGGTGAGGGCGGCGACCTGACGTCGAGCCATCCGTCACTGTCGGTTCTTGTGTATTTTCGCTGTCGCCTTGACTGAATCAAACACGGACCTCTGAAATCAGCAGCTTGAACTCCAGGATGGATGCTGCTGAAGGGAGACGTTCAGAGGAGCAGAAGCGTGCGAGCTTTAAACACAAGGAGGAAGTTTGTGGCAGTTTACTTAAAGAAACGGCAGGAAAAAAATGTGCGAAAGTGTGAAAAAAACAAACTGACATGTTGATTAGTAGTTTCGTCGTTTTGTCGAAACCTTCTCAACGGTGTGTGGGCAGCCATCAGACTGAGAGGAGCTCAGTTCCAACTTTGTGTCAGGAAAATTGAAGGAGTAAATGTGTGTAGAAGGTGCGTCTGCCAATGGTGGCAGCACAGTCAGCTGTACTTTTATATAATCTGATAAGAGTCAGAAATACTCTCATAAATACAGTAGTCCCTGGTTTATCATGGGGGGTCCGTACCCTGAAGCCCCACGATAAGAGAAAAACTGCAAAGTAGGAATAATAGTACAAACATTAAGTAGTAATTTATTTTAGTATATACATATATATTTATATAAAGGTGTTTTAAACACTTTCCACTTGCAATATTATAAACAATGTTTCTAAACGCTCTAAAAGAGACAGAATGTCATGATTTCAGCCACCTGCAAGCGTTCTAGGCCACGCCCACTTCTTGTTGGCACAGGGAACAGCTGATCAGCTGCAGCAGGAAGTTTATCCTGCAGTAAGTGCTGAACAGAGGTGCAGCAGCTGATAAATCATTTTAAATAATTTATTTAAAATAAAAATACTATGCTGATCGCGCGACTCATCCGGCAGTCAGCCAGTGTGTCGTGTCCACTCTTATTTTGAAAAACCGCGAAAGAGCGAGTCCGCGATAAACGAACCGCGACGTAGCGATGGACTACTCTACATGTTTTATATCTCTAATCTGGCCAAAGAAAGCTGTGTTCTGAAACGACTTTCTATATTTAAAAAGTAATCTGTGAAATAAATACAGATAAATAGACTTTGTCATTGACACTGTTCAGTGCACGTGCAACTAAATCTTGTTGCAATGACGGTTGGCACTTGCTCTGATTGCTCTTAAGGAAACTGTTCCTAAACAGCTCCGTTTTTTTTTTTTCAGATATGACGCCTCTATGAAGCATCAAATGTGTGTAATTGACATTTAATGTGACCCTTCGTGTCGAACCAGCGACTTATAAGCAAGCTGGTTGTTTTATTGTTTTTTTTGTTTGTTTTTGGTCAAACATATGATGATTAACTACTTTATCTGCTGGAAACTATCTCCTGTCCAAAAAAAAAAAATCCTAAATAATGTTTTGAAGCACTTTTCTAAGCAATACAAACAAATACCATTTATTTTGAGCAGAAATAAATAGATATTCTTGTTACTTCCCTGCGCTCTAGACAAGCTATTTTCAATACCAGCTGGTAAATTCTGATATTTAAATACGGTTTGAAGTTTTCTCTTTCAAATGCTATCAATAAATCATTAGAATACACAAAAAATACAATTCAGATCCATTTTTTTAGGGTTTTGGTGATTAGCTCAACTAATGAAGCCAAATCTGTGGAACCTCATGAAACCTGGATGGTCTAGTTGTCAGAATGTAGCTTAAAAATCAGGAATCCAAAAATGTTTTGTTTAAATCTGACTTAATCCCTGATTTGATGTGTCATGTTACAGTTTTAATTCCTAATCTGTGCAGTCTCCAATGACCCACCTAAGCTCCATTTGTGCTGCAGTTTCAGTTAAAAATATCCATTTTTTATTACCCGGTGCGATGCTTATTATAATTGTTAACCTAATGACTCTTGAGATAAACTTATAAGATGATGTCATTAAACAGTTCCTGGTAACTAAATCTGATTATAACTGCGGTGTAGATTGATTCTGAACTTTATAAAAACGTGTTTAACTCACACCTTTAAATGTTTTTGCCTCATAAATCTGTCTTTTTTAAAAACCTGGACATGGTTTATTTTCACTTTTTGTGCAGAGAATGTCACTTTATCATTTATTTTTAATATAAATGATCCGTGGTCCATTTGCGAACGTTAAAACACAGCCGCCCTGTCCGTGAGGTGCAGCGAGGGCTTGTGTGCTGTTCTGTGTTCGGCCGGAGCGTTTATTGACACAAACTGCTGCCACATGTTCAGGGAGATCACTGAAGACAATGTTGGACCATCAGAGGAGTCCAGAACGTTTTCCACGTGTCATCAATATCCTGTGAGAAACTGCTCTTCAAGCAGACGTCTCGGCTGAAGAACTGGGTTCTTTCTTGGAGTTGAATATTTGCAATGTATGAAAAAATTAATTTAAACCATTAGAAACATAAACATGTAAATAAATGTTGATGTTGTGTAAAAATCCTTAATTTTTTTCTGTACGCTCTAAAAATCCTTGGTTATAATCTACCCTTAGTCTTCCCAGACTGGATTGTTTTTGCAGATTAGTTTTGTTTTCCCATTAAAATAAATTGGCAGCGTTTCATTTTAGTTTTTCTCACTGTATTTGTTTATTTATTTATTTTTTTTAACTTATTTCTGACTGAGGTGTTTTTAAGAAGAAACCACTTCGCCAAGTTCAGAGTCAGGACTTTTTGTAAGGTTGAAAATAGTTTTCATGTTTGTGACGGCGTGCCATTTGTCAGGCCTCCAACAACGTGTAAATGTATCCTTTTTGTTTTTCCACCTCTTTAATGCCGTCAGTGGAGTGTGACTGCTGTGAGCGGCAGCAGGCGAAGCCTTCAAATAAAGTGGGTGTGCAGCGTGAAAAGCCTATCAGGCCGGCTCTCAGTGAGACGTTAAAGCAACAGGACAGGCTGATGAGAATAAATGGGGGGGAGCGCTAACCCGCGAGCTTGTTCACTCTGCATGTATTCAATTTTCCAGTTCAGCCTTTTTTACCTCAATCTGCGTCCCTTTTTTTTTGGAGTTTTCCTAAAATGAAGCATTTTTTCCTCCTTTCAGACTAATACTTTAGAATAGTCTGCAGCCCTGAAAAGCGTGACCAAATTTCAGCTCATGTATAGTCTAGCTATGTTCACTTTAGCTGGTTTGACCTGGACAGTGCACAGTAGTACACATTTCTACAAAAGCATCAGGCTTTATTTTCTTTGTCGTGAAAAGAAAATTACAAAAATCAAACATAAAAAAGCCAAATCTCAGCAAATGAGCAACCGGGGCTTGAACCTGCAGCCTCAGAATTACATGTGCACTGACTGAGTGGACCACTGAGCTACTGCGGATCCTCAAAGAGAAAATTAAAATAAAATGAGTAGACCTGTTATTTTAATTAATTGAATTTATTAATTATGTAAGATAATTTTTCTTGTCACCAGCTGCAGGGCTGCGAGAGCAAGACACACACATCAAACCACGATAAAGTCCGTCCTGTAATTTAACTGATTTTATATTTAGTAATTTCATTTTTATTACTATTATTTTATGATTTATTTCATTTATAATTTAATATACTTGTAATACAACTCCTTAGCAGTGCGGTTGGCCATAACATTTAATGCTGTCAGTGCAGACACGTTTAATGAAGCGGTGACCTTCAATAGTTGTTTCTGATCTTCCTGTTCAACGTTTTGCCTTTAACAATAATAAGTTTTAACAAAACTGGTCCAGATGACATGATTTAACTTTTTTTTTTGTTGTTGTTATATACCTGGATGATCGCGCGTACAAACTTTCTTTCAAATAAACTCTAAAGGCTTTTATTTTAATGAAAGTTGCTTCGTCTCCATGAGGTGAAGCAGTTTGGAAGGTTTCATGGCCTCGTAGGGAAAAGCTGGTCGCCACATATCACACAGAGCGTGTGAATCAGCTGATGTGATGGACCCATTCATATGTGGCCCAGTTCAGGTCCCCGGCCCAGTGGTTGGGGACCGTGGTGTAAAGGACCGTTCAGAAGATGCATAAAGTACCTCAAGTAAATCAAAAGTTGGTAACGAATATTAAATTAAATTAAAATTAAGTCTAGTTTCTTCCCCAAACATGTGAACAAAGTTGCTCTGATCGGTTCATCAGGGGTCACTCGTGCGCATGCATGTCCAGCAGCCGCTGTGGAAGAGACAGCACCCCGTGGACAGGTCTCATGTCCATCACAGGGACGTGGAGACGGCACACTGCACACGATGGTGTCAGGATCGGTTGAAGGACAGGAAATGAAAGAAAAAGCAGCTGAAGTCCAAAGAAAACCTTAAAAGTGATGCATAAAGAAAGGATGGAGCACTATACCCTGATGCATGCTCAATAATCCAGGTAGAAAAATCTAAAAAAAAGCTAAATCTGGTCCTCTAGACCAGATTTAGCTTTTTTAAGTGGAGAACTATCTCTTCCCACCAGGAGACTTTTCTCAATTCAGAACAGGAGAATGCATTGTTCCAAGCTTTAAGCTGCTCTAAATGCTCTGTTTATCTAAATTCAGCTGCTTGAACTACAGATGACGCGTCCAGTTGTTTTATTAAATTAAAACGTTTTGATGTTTTTCTGTGTGCTGGATCGCTGAATATACACCAGAATATCAAGAGCATTTTACACGATGAGAAGCAACCGGCTGCTTGTACACACAATATAAATTGATTAGCTGTGATTTCTAATTTTTGCACAGCTCTGAACAAACATTCAATTCAACCTTTATTTATACAGGTTGGTCTCCGTGAGCCTCGAGGACTCATTTGCAAACGTTTGTTTTAAACAGCGTCACTTGAAATGTGCTCTTCACAGAAAGATGAAGTTTGCACGTTCCGTATTTCAACGTGCATTCCTCCTAAAGTCATTAAAGCTCATCTCTCGTCCCCCATCGCACTGGGTCGGCCCGGTCTTGTGCGTCCTGCAGATTTGTGCCGCGGCGGCTCCAAAGTGAAACCACCCAGGAGACTTTAGATTTTTCATTTACCTCCATCCTGCATCACCTCCTCAGTTATTATCCTCACCACGTCTTGTGAAAGATGCCAAGTGGGAGCAAAGAATTATGCCTGCACAACCATTGGAATTGTCTTAGTTTAATTAATCTGCCATGTTTCTCCAATTCTGCTGATGCTTATTTTAATTTACGGCCTCGTCTCGTAATGAGATTTGCAGTCAACTCGGGAGGAGTGACGCACGAGAACACACGATCGATTAGGAAACGATATCCAGGTTTGATCGCGGCGTGTTGGTGTCAGAACGTAGCGTTCCTCGGGAGGGGACTCGTGCTCAGGTGTTTTCTTTGTGCAGTCTTTCCTCGGCAGCCGTGGGGCCAGTAATGAGATTTTTATTTCCCTGCTTCTTAAGGTCAGCAGTTTCTGTACAGTTCAGACGTGTTGACAATAAACAGCTGCTCCGTAAAAGAACTGAGCTGCTGTTACTGACAAACTTCTGCCAGTTTCCTGCCACACTACACAACAAACAATAATATAACACCTAACTGGACTGACACACTTAATTATATGACCGTATTTTTCAGCCTAATAGTCACGGTTTTTTGCATAATTTGCATGCCCTGCGATTTATACACCATAGCAACTTATTTATGGATTTTTTCCCCATATTTACATTTATAACCAATTTCTGGCTGAGACACGACCGTTTTCATTCATTCTGACTGAAACTATTGAACAGAACCATTTTCAGCCACTAGATAGCGCTCGAGTAGTATGGCATGCCGTTGCATCATGTAATGTTGTGTCAAGTGGCTATTAATGGTACAGTCAGCTTGCCGTAACCTCCCACCTTCGTCCAGGTTCAGGGTCATGCCTGGAGCAACCGTCAAATCATCTTCATTTCGCTGCACCGCCCCGGCGAAACGAAGCTGATTTGACCATTGACGTGCATTCGATTTTTGGCAGCCAATCTATTTTTGGCACAACACCGGCCCATATTTCCAGGTTGTCATTGGTGACGCGTCAGGGGTGACGCATAATAGATGTGACGTATACGGCGAAGCGACGTGTATGTCGGAAAATATGGTACTGTAACATTTGTGGCTATACCCAGATAGAGCTGTCATTACTAACCCAAAACTTTGCCCGGACTGACCGGATTAGGGCCGGGCCGTTATACTACGATTAATGGGCGGGCTCAGCCGGTCTTGGGCTTTTAATTAGATCAGGATCAGCTGTGATCCAATTATATAATAACATGGCTTGCCATACATCCACCAGCCCCATGCGGCCATTTCACCCCGAGCTGACCGGCCTTGAAAGAGGTAAGAAGTTCAGTTATGCTTCAGATGAGACTATACTGCCAGGCAGCGATCCATCCATTCTGCCGCTGCACTCAGCGGACGCGCGCGGGCGATGATCCAAACAGGTGAGATCCCAAAGCAGACGTGTGTCAGAGCTGTTGGCGTGTCTCAGTAATTAAGAAGAACGCAGTCAGAAATAGGGTTTACATTTTTTTTTATGGCCATGAAAGGACAAACACCTCTCAGCTTCGAATATTCTGCCCCGTTTATTCAGCTGCGCGTCCCCGACTGTTAATAACTAATTTAAAATGTTGGGGTTTTTTCTGGGTTATGACCTGTAATTACTGCTAATTCGTCGGGTCATGTGGGGTTCGGAAATTATGACTGTGGGCTGAGGCCGGGTCAGATCAGATTTTTGGGCCTGAACGCAACTCTATACCCAGACACATGGACGAGGAGAACATATACCAGCTTCAAAATGTATTTAGAGTTTATTTACAAGGTGATAAATCATTCAGTGAGTCAGGTATGGAGCTGGAACCCTGAGAAGATAGTAGTCTGTCAGCAGGGGTGATAATGTTGTTGCTGCTCCTTGTGTAGAGGTAGGAGTCAGTAGTGGGGAGAGTTGACCCAAATGGTTCCAGGTGAAGAAGGTGCTTGTCTGAACAATGGCAGGATACAGGAAAGTGGTCGGACGGTGCGGAGGCACAGGAGAGCTCGAGGTCCACAGAGGAGAGTCCAGGGGACAGGAGGACATCAGGGGTTGTTTACATTTGGCAGGTAATGCTCCAGCGCTGACTGGAAGTCCTCTGCAGCCTTTTTTATGCTCCTCTTGTTCAACAAGCCGATGATCCTCAGGCGCTGCTGGTTAGCGTTAGCTGTGGCTGCAGGGAGCTGGCACAGCAGAACTCCCACAGTAACAGAAAAACAGACGACCAGAAGTGGCCCGTCTTCAAATGTCGCGTTTTTTTTTTTTTTTTTAATATATATTTTTGCTTGAAGTATTTTTATTTTCTAATGAAATCTTCTTTAAGGAATTATTTCTGGTAACTTTTGTCGGCTACTCTTTAAATGATTGAACTCGGTGAAAGAAACACCAACAAACATCGTATTACTAATTAGAATCAGATTGTGTGGATTTTTGTGGCTTTTGACTCGTTGGTGGAAAATCTTAAATGGGAGAAAACTGTCATGGTGCAGCTCATTTATTTACAAAGAGCGTTAATTCTCTTTTCCAGAGCTGTGTGTGTGTTGTAAATATTTAATACCAGGAAATTGGGACTATATAGCAGGCTGACTGTCCAAATTCAAATAAATGCCACATATAAATAAAGTTGGCATACTTGTTGTCACCCACTGCCTACGTGTTAAAATTTAATCAAAGATTTAATACAATCTGTTACAGCTTAGTGTATGTGCTGGAGATTATCCTCAGCTACTACCACACAACAGTTTGGCTGAGTATCTCTAAAATTGGCTGAACTGTAGTCTTCTCATGTTTGCTAAAGTTGATGAGATGTGGCAGCTAATTTTAATCAGGTCAACTCCAAAGATGAATCAGGTGTGGATGTATCCAGTTATTATTTTTCCAAGGGTTTTATTTAACAAACCGTCTAAGTGGTTCATGAGATGTTTTGCTAACAGACACAGACAAGTGATCAGCTGTTTTTCATGTTGGCGGTCAATAATGTGCAGAAATTTGACTGGTAAGAATAGAATCTGTACAATGTTTACAGGATTACATGCTGTAGTCTCAGTAATTAAATTAATATAACAGAATAATACTTATCAAGGACTGAATGGTTGTAAAACACTTAAAATACAAATAAATGTGTACAAGGCGACCTTTATAGAGTAAAGGTTTGACACCAGTAAATGACACTAAAAATACTTATTTTATTTCACTTACATTTATTATTCAAAAACTACAAAACTTCTATAATGTTATTATTTTAAAAAAATAGACGCTACCTCGTCACCTTCTCCGGAAAACGTGTCGTAGACACTTCCTGCATCAGCTGGTCTCTGAGGAGGAGGAGCTGCCTGTTGGTTGTCTGTGTGGTCACGTCCCAACTACAAGACAAATTTAATGAAAGTTGAATTTTATTTTTATTTAAACTGGTAAAGAAAGAAATGCCCGAACTTCAAAATTAAAGTGGCAGACAAAAAGGTCTTTGACATGAACTGAAGCTTTTGTAACATCTGACCTTTTAAACAGACAAAAACAAACTAAGGAATTATTTTGTGTGTTTTATTTTTTAATTTCATAAAACCAAGTAGCTGTATTTAAATTAAGCTTGGCGTTTTAAAATTCTCTCTTTTCTAAAAGTTGAACGTTTTGTCGCTCGTTTCTCGTCTTTTGTTGCTTTGACCTCATTTTAGATGAACCTCAACAGTCCGTTTTGATCATTTTCAGCCACGCCGTCCACTCAGTTCACCCTGTACAAAGTTCAAACGCAGACATTGACTACTTTTTATTGCACGTTTTCACAAGAAAGTTTCAAAAAAATTAAATGAATGTTCATTGTCAGATAAAGGCATCCTGGTAAAAGTTAAACAGCACCAAGGTTAAACAAAAATGAAGATTTCTAAATAAAATCTACCAGATAATTTGGTTTTGTCTATTTTGTTCATTAATAACTGAACTTTATTCTGTTTGACCCCTTCAGGTTCCTCCACAAAGGATGTGGGACCATCTCTAGGTCTAAAGAAGTCCAGCTCCCTGGAGAGCCTGCAGACAGCTGTTGCAGAGGTCACCCTCAACGGTGACCTCCCGTTTCACAGGCCCCGCCCACGCATCATCAGGGGGCGTGGCTGCAACGAGAGCTTCAGAGCTGCCATCGACAAATCGTATGACCGACCGGCTGCCATGGAGGAAGACGACGAGGGCATGGAGACGTGTAAGATGTCAGACTATTCCGTAGAAACGTGAAACTGGTGCAGGTTTGTTGGAGCCACGTTTCGGTCAAGAGGCGCATCAGTGAAGCGCAGCAGGTCGTTCCGGCCTGAAAACGGGTTTGAAATGTTTGAATGCATGATTGACCTCACTGACTTATTGTCTGCTAAATGAGCCCAACGCTAACAAAGCTACGACCAGGTGTCAGCCACTAAAACTCACCTCTGATCTTCATATTTGTGCATGAGCGTGACCGCATCCCGACTAAAGCTTCACATCCAGCAGCTGATGCGATCAGCGCTTGTGGCGATGGCCGTGTGACGAGTTCGGATGTAACCTCAGCGTCAGATATTAAAAGCATCCCTCTGTTTGCCGGGGTCCTCACATACCAAGCTGCGCTGCAATACACACATACTACACCAAGAAATAAACATTTATTTTAGCTGTTTGTTTTAGGAAAAGCTTATGAAAGCATTACTTTTCATTAATTCTGCAGGATAGAAGCACATTGCAGAGAGCAATGAGAAATCGACATAATACCACAGATGGTCGTTACATTGAAGTGCTCAGCTTCCAGCACTTTTCAGCTGTTTTGGTTGGCTAACACTTTTAGTGCCACAATAAAATATTACGTAATGTGTTATTTATCAATTAAGTCAGTGTATATTGGTTTCTAAAGGTTTCTGTCTCCTTATAAAGCAAAGTTCTTCTCTCACTTGTCAGAGTAATAAACCATCCAGGCTCTTGTAGTTTGGAGACATGCCATAGATTGATGTTCATTGGGGTTTATTGTTTTCAAATGTGCTATAATGTGTCTGAAAAAAAATCACATTTCTATTGGTTAAACAATCATTTCTTTCCCGTTCTTTCTCTGCTTTGGCATCTTTAAAAATGTCTCTTCAGTGGACGAAGACACGGAGGAGAGTTCACGATCAGGCAGAGAGTCTGTGTCCACGGTGGCCGACCAAACCCCGCTGTCCGGCCCAGAAAACCCGCTGGTCAATGGCACCAACCGCTCAAAGGAAGAGAAGAAGAAGGAGAAGGAGAAGAAGAAGCAGGAGGGAGGGAAGGAGAAGGAGAAGGGAAAACCCAAGAAAGGCATGCTGAAGGGACTCGGGGACATGTTCAGGTAAAACAGCATCTCATTGTTGATAGAAGCAAGAAAACATTTTGTAACATGAATCAAATCTCTCCTGATGCTTCCTGTAGCGCCGCAGGAGTATTGAACTTGTCTGGACAAGGATTCAAACTATTATAAGCTTTCAGAATCTAACTGATCAATGATCATCATCCACTGCAATCCATAAGGCCAAACGGGGGTGGGTGGGGTTAGATAGGCTTAAGGGGCCGGCATACGCCATCCGAAGCTGAACAGTCGACTTGCGATTGCAGGACGTTCATTTTCACGCGCACCTTTCATAGTTCACGAGACACACGGCACAGAGTTCATGAGCAGCCCCTCCCACTGCGGTATACGTCACCACACGGGTTTTTTCCTGCCACGGTCTCCACTCCATCCCTGCTTCCGACGTTGGACCTCTAATCTATCATGAGGAGTGCCACGGTTCTCAGCAGACGGACTCCTCCGTGTAGAACGTCTGCGGTTTCCACCCTAGAGGAGCGTTTGGCTATTTCACTTTCCTCTTGTCTTGAAGAGCCGTGCAGATGAACGTTAACAAGCGTTAACAAGCACACCCACAAACTTCTGACCAATCAACCAACACTTTTAGCACTCTCCTTTTGAGAAAACGTTCGCCCCAGGCCTTGTGTCGATATTGCGGGGGTGACGTTCCAGACACCCCCGCTATAGGTGAAAATCTGCAAAGTAAAGAAGTTATATTTATTTTAGTATTTATATTTTAAGGCTTTACAAACCCTTCAATGAAGCTACGGTTACAGAGCCAATCAGCGCCTGGGGGCGGATTGGCCATCAGGAGCACTGGGGCATTTCCCGGTGGCCTGGCCTGCTCAGTGATCGCCGATGGGCCGGAACAAAGGCTCGGTCCGAGTCACAATTGATTATTTTAAATAAACAACCCAGTAGTGGTGTGGAAAGATAGACCCGCCCCCTCCTTTCTCTTTCTGAGGCTGTCTGTCACAGAGCATAGTCCAGCCCCTCGGAGATCACTGAGTGGGCCAGGTCACCGAGAAATGTCCTGGTGCTCCCGATGCCAGTCCGCCCCTCAGCACAATGTTCTGGTTGGTCCTCTTCCATCAATCAGCCAAATCGTGCGTCATGTACAAACTTACGTTGAAAACCTGCGAAACATGGAGTCCGGGAAAGTCGAACTGCGAAGTAGCGAGGGACGAAAAACAAAATGATGGGGATTTTTGTCACGCCCCCCACGTCAGCGAGAGCCGATTAAGAACTGCAAGTGTTTCCTGTGAGGGGGGAGATCAACAGGACAAAAGTCCTAATTACACTCCAAGATTACGTTTGTGGATTATTTCCCTCCACCGTTGTTTCTTTGCAGCCATGATTGTTTTATCAGCATGGCTTTTATCAAATATAAATTATTTTATTAAGAAGCAACAATTGTTCCCAAGTTTTTTTTGTGTGTTTTTATGTTTTATATCTAGGCATCATATATGTTAGGAATAAAATTGGCATTCCTTGAAGTCACCTGCAGCCTCGCATAAAAAAGCTTTCAACAAAAATCTTGTGCACTTTATTAGCACTGGAAGTACATGTTGAGGATCACTCTCAGCTACTACCACACCAAATGTAGGCTGCAAGATAAGATAGAACTTTATTGATTCTGCAGGAAGTTGTTGTATTGTGTCAACTATTTATTTGTGTTATCTATTGTTGATTATCCATCTGGAATTGTTTTGACTCCTTCATAATTTGTAGATGTAGAGCCAGTGATTACTTTGAGGTTTCATAGGATATTTTGCTAACACACATGCACACGCAGACACATAATCATCCACCTTTTAGTTCGTGTGCAAACGAGTTTGTCAAGATACTCCCAAATGCATTCATGGTTTTAGCTAAGAGGGAAAAGTTACGTGATTTAACGCAGAGAAACGCTTTAAGAAACAAAAGTTCTGAGCATTAACAGAAAAACGTGAAAGCATAAAAACCTCCCTCGTTGTAAGTTTGACAGGTGACGTGTGGGCGCTGCAGTTTAGCGCACGCTAAAGTGAGCGCTTGGCTAAAAGCGTTCCTCCAAAGGTTTGAAAATGTGCACGTTTCTCTTTGTGTCCGCCTGTCATGATGAAACAGCATGCTAATGATTGCTGTCCCGCAGCACAGACAACAAAGTCTCGTTTTATTTTTTTATTCTTCAAAATACCGCCGCATCACCGTGCCGAGCACGACGAGAGCAGGTTGGATCCCAGCGGCGGCTGCGAGGCGTGGCAGGAGCTCCCGGGCGAAGCAACGTTTCGGCGGCAGAAGAGCTCGTACTTTGATGTGTGGATGAGGGGCGGGTCTTCAAACCTGGAGGCGTCAGAGGACCGTGTGTGTGCATGTGTGTGTGTGATCGACAGTGTTGCCACAGCCTGACCCTCTCATGCCTCGGAGGCCTCACTCTCACTCCCGATCAAAGCATGATTACCAGCAGCGGCTGCCAGCGGCGCCGCCTGCCAGCTCCGCAGTCGCTCCCTCGCTCTCTGATCATCACTTGGACTCAGCAGCAGCTCCCGCTCTGTTAGCCTGGCAGCTGCTAAGACGCTTCTTGCCCAGAAATGTGAGGGCTGCACTAATTTTTTTGCTGAGGTGTGTGTGTGTATGTGTGTTTGGATCTCTTCCCATCACGAACAAGTGAACAAGCCTGAAATCTCACTGTTACAATCTTTATGGTGTGATGCACCAAGGGCCACATACGAGGCTTGTTTGCGTCCCCTTTTCTGTCTGCTGGTGGTTTTCTGCAGAAGCTCAAGCTCAGATCTGTCACGGGTGAAGGGACTGTGATGGATCATGCTCTGATCTTCATGGTCTCAGCTGCTGGTGAGATTGTGTTCATTGTAATCTGTAGCATGGAGCACCAGCTGAGTCTACACAGCTAGTTATGGTTTGCACACACGTGGCAGAAGACTGCTTTTAAAGAGCAACAGTTTGGATGCGAGATACATTCTGAATGGGAATGGACGTTTTAGACACAAGCCCTCTTCATTGTTATCAGTCATCTGATTATTATTATTATTAGTTTCAATATATGGATTCTATCCACATGTCAGTTACTACAATCTTAACACCAAATCACAGTGATTGGTGCTTCTCACATGTTTATTTACCGTTCTTGCCACCGTACACGTTGCACCGCCGTATAAGTTGCATCAGTCCAAATATGTCGAATAAAGTGGAAAAAAACACAAGTATGCCGCTTTGCTTTATACGGCGCATCTCATATACGTCACCACTGACAACCCGGAACTATGGGCCGGTTTTGTGCCAAACATAGATTGACTGCCAAACGGCGGCCACGGGAGCGTGCACGGGAGGACTTTAACAAGAATTTAACAAGAGTAACACTTAACAACAATTATTGGTTTGCTCGAAATTATAGTAAAGGTGTGTCTCAGTTGAACTTTTACTTAATAAATGCACTTTAACGGTCAAATCAGCTGCATTTCACCGGGGCGGCGCAGCGAAATGAAGCTGATTTGACGGTTGCTCCAGGCATTATCCCGGCGCTGGACAAAGGTGGCAGGTTATGGCAAGCCATTTGTGCCATTAATAGCCACTTTTACCTATTACATGACGCAACAGTATGCCATTTTACTCAAGTGCCATCTAGCGGCTGTAAATGGTAGTGTTCAATATTGTCAGTGTCAGATTGAATAAAAATGGTCATATCTCAGCCAAAAATTGGTTTATAAATATGGGGGGAAAAATATAAATACGATGCTTCAATGTATACGTTGCAAGGTATGTAAATTATGCAAAAAACTGTGACTTACAGGCCAAAAAATATGGTATTTTTTCAAATGATTTGGGGTGGCTAAAGATTAATCTGTTATGGTCAAGGCCACCATTGACCACCCTCTGATTCCCCCTTTACACCTGACGATGCTCTCCAGGATCCGTCGCTCAGTGTTTCCTCGAACAAGCAAATAAAAAAAAATAAAAAAAACTGTTTTCTTCTACACAGTGTAACTCATACCCACTTTAATATCTTATTCTAAAAACATTAAGATTTACTTGTATTCCCTGTTCTATTTGAATTACAAAAATAACAAATTATGATGGTTACAAAAATAATACCAATCCTGATCGTCTGATAAAACAGTAAGTTTTGGTCATGAGCATTTTATCTTCTCAGAGGACTTCTGCATGGTTCCTGTACACACGTGTGTAAAACCACTGGAACATTCCTGTTATAAAATGCATTTTTTTTTTATTTGTTTTGTTTTATCAGTGGAACGGGACAGAGTTTGACCTACATCAAGACTGTTCATTCTCAGTTTCAAGTAAACTACATTTAACAACCAGTAAAACCTTCTTATCTTAATGTGGAACAAGTTACATTTAATAACTCTAAGCCTAGGTTTATTTTAAAATTAACAATCAATTTCACTTTGTGTATCTGAGCTGGTTGGAAACAAAGTCAACCCTTTATTTTGTCAGTTCTACATTTTATGGCCTCCATGTCCAAGCAGACACTGGTGTCACCAGTAAAGAGACTTGTTTTTGTTTGTTATTCCTAATAAACAGGTTAGAATTGACACCCCGGACCGTCTGAATTAATGACTTTTCAAAATGTTAATTTAAGCCCACTGAACTCGTCGACGACTCTTTATATCGATTACATCAGACCGCTGCAGGCCTGTCTCGGTTGATATCCTGTCTCCTCTGCAAAGTTTTCCCGTGCTGTCATAAATCTCCATGTGTGTTTGCACGCATGACAAGGCTGTTTTTAAAGGGCTGTTAATGAAAGCTAGTGGCGTGGAGAGAGAGCGTGTCAGGCGTCCCTCGCAGCGATCCATCACTCCTGCTCTTAGCGTTAGCTTCAGCTGTCACTCTGAGCGTCCCAGACAGCTGCAGCTACATCCATCAGCTGAAGGAACGTCGCTTCGTCTTCCTGCTGCGGCTTCTTGTCCTCCATATTCCCATCGTCCGCTTCCCCTTCAGGTTTTTCCCTCAATGTCACCCCTGTCGGTCGAGGTGCATGACTTTAATAAATGATGTCATTCCAAGAAAAAGACAAAAAGCTTACCGTACATAATGCTTAATTTATATACAGGTAATACACTTTTTTGTTCAGTCTCTACTATATCAGTGTGTTTGTGCCTAGTCCACCAGCTGATGTATTATTCTCACCTGCCGTCACAAGTTGTGGGCAATGTTAGCAAAATATCTCAGCTGCCGGATGGATTTTAACAAAGCTTTCAGAAACTAATCATTTGATGCACTTAGCTGGTTATATTGATCCAAGCCGGTCACCACAGCTAATCTGTAGCTAACACAAAAATGAATTCAGCTTGGTCAAATTTCTCGATTTTTGGACTACCGTAATTTCCGGCCTATAAGCCGCTACTTTTTGCACACACTTTGAACACAGTGGTTTATACAATGCTGCAGCTAATTTATGGAGTTTAGCTTCGTCACACCCAGGCGCTCACATAGCTGCCCAGTACAAACCTCTCTTGGGGGGTGGGGTGTAGCAATCAATGACTTCCTGGTAGACTACTGTATTTTATTTTATTTTTATTCTGTATATTAGGGATGCACCGATCCACATTTCTTACTTCCGATCCGATACCGATATCTAAATCTAGGTATTGTCCGATACCGATGCTTTCCCGATCCGATACCGTTCAAGTATATGAGGCTGCCTCAGCCAGCCACTAATACAGGCTGTCCTCGAGTTCCGGCGCCCCCGACCTACGGCGTTTCGGATTTACGAACGGCACCTGAACGCACCATA
>JAVCKU010000072.1:2146033-2160753 GCA_032273985.1 Hypsolebias coamazonicus
CCACCGACAGTATCCGCTTTTGAAATGCAGCTGATTTGACCGACAAAGTGTATTTATTAAGCAAAAGTTAGACTGAGACACATCCTTACTACATTTCGAGCAAACAAATAATAGTTTTTAAGTATTAATCTTGTTAATTCTTGTTAAAGTCCTCCCGTGCACGCTCCCGTGGCTGCCATTTGGCAGCCCATCGTTTTTTGGCACAACACCGGCCCATATTTCCAGGTTGACATCTGTGACGTATAATAGATGTGACTTATATGGCAAAGCGACATATGTATATATTTTTCCACTTTTAGATACATATTTAGACAGATGCGACTTATAGAGCGGTGCGATGTGTATGGTGGAAAATACGGTAATTATTCTTGATGACTCAAATCTGTTGGGAACTAAACGCGTTGTGTTTTTCAGCATCTTTGTGTCAACGAAAGGCAAATAAAGCTCTCAGCTACCTCGTTCCTCTCCTGCAGAGCCATAACTCTTGTTTAGCTTTTCGAGAGACACTCCGTGACTCAGGTGATCTGCAGGGACCTTCATCTGCTGAATGTCCTTCTGACAGCAGGCAGAGTTACCTGAACACTGTCACCACTGCTAGGCTTACTTTGTGGCCGCTGACACACACTCTGTGTTTCATTAGTCTCTTCCCGCCTGCAGCTGCTGCTTCCCCGCAGCCTGAACTGTCATCATCAGTTCTGTCTGTGTCACCTGGTGGTTTTTATCCTCGCCGAGCCTCCTCCTGTCCCGTCTCATTTTAGTTTTCAATATAATCGGCTCTGGAGTGAATCATCTGAGGAGTGTGTGTTTTTCAGGCACTGCTGCAGGTTCAGAGTGTATGTGGAGCTTCAGACCACATTAATCTCTACCTGTGCCAACACGAGCATCCTTTACAACAAAATGCACACTCCTCTGTTTGTATGAATATTTAGCAGACGCCATCTTGAATATAAATAGTTGCACATATGACAGTTTTTGTTGCAGTCTGGAGCCTTTTCCTGAAACTTGTATAACCAGTTCAGCCTTCTTTCTGTACGACGTGACAATAAAAACACACCTTCTACATGTGATCAGAGGGCCCAGAACTGACGGGAACTGAGTCCAGCTCTCTCAGGTAGAATACCACTAATATTTTTCGGCCTATTTTTTGCATAATTTGCATTCCCTGTGACTTTTATGTCAAATAAACCTATTTATGGATTTTTCCCATATTTAGAAACCAATTTTTGGCTGCGATTTGACCGTTTTCATTCATTCTGACTGAAAATATTGAACACTACCATTTTCAGCCACTAGATGTCACTTGAATTATATGGCATGCCGTTGTGTCATGTAATAGGTAAAGGTGGATATTAATGACACAGTCGGCTTGCCGTAACCTCCCACCTTCGTCCAGCTCGCCTGGAGCAACCGTCAAATCAGCTTCATTTTGCTGCGCCACCCCTGCGAAATTCAGCTGATTTGTCCATTGAAGTGCATTTATGAAGTAAAAGTTCAACTGAGACACAACTTTACTATAAAGTCGAGGAAACAAATACTTGTTTTAGGTGCTTATCTTGTTAAATTTTGAAGAACTGCACAGCGAGTCACCCTCTGCGTGCTCATGTTTCCGCGTATCGGCTTTTGAAAATGCGGCTGATTTAACGTCAGATTGCATTTTTTAAGGAAAAATTCTACTGAGACACACCTCTGCTATAATTCAAGCAAGCAAATAATTGTTTTTAGTGTTAATCTTATTAAATTATTGTTAATGTCCTCCTGTGCACACCCCCGCGGCCGCCATTTGGCAGCCAATTGATTTTTGGCACAACACCAGCCCATATTTCCGGGTTGTCAGCAGTGACGCGTAATAGATGCGACGTATATGACAAAGCAACATATTTATAGATTTTTCTGCTTTATTAGACATATTTGGACTGAGATGACTTGTAGGGTGGTGCAACGTTTACGGCGGAAAACACAGTACTTTGTTCCTCATTATATTTTATTATCAAATCTCCACAAAAACACCTGTAATTGACTTACACCTCAAAACTCACATTAAACATTTCAACCACAACAGGCTATGACTTAGAGAATTTATGTCATCTTAAAATTTAAAGTCCCTTTTTGTCTTCCTGTCACAAGGCGAACATATTACAGCAGACTCCGCAATGGTGTCCGTTCCTGGTCTTGGACGAGCACTATCCTGCACGTTTTAGAAGGTCCTCTGCTCCAATACACATGCTTTGAACCAATACCAGGCTTCTGCAGAACATGAAGAGGTAATTGAACTGTTTAATCAGGTGTGATGGAGCAGGGAAACGGGTAAAACATGCAGGACAGTGACCCTCGAGGACAAGGATTGGACCCCTCTACAATAGAGTCTTGGTCCGTCTGTAAACTTTCTCATGTCCCACCCATAATGTCGCTCAAAATATAATAAAGAAACTTCAAACACATGCATCCTCACCAGACAGATTGTCACATATGCTTTTCATCACCCCAGTTCCAAGGTCAAGGTCACAAATCAAGGTCAAATTTAAAACAAGACCTTTGCTTGTCCAGGTTATTGCTATAGATTGTCGTATAAGGGATTGTTGATGAGCATGTAATGCGCTTTACGTGGAACACTTTTATGATACTGTATATTTCAAACTCACTAATACAAAAGCCTTGGTGTGCTCGCAAAAATACAAATTTAAACTTTGTTGTTTTTAATTTAATCTGATCCTATACAGGATTTTTTTTATTGGTGCTTTTTTTAGATGTCCATAAAATCAGGTTCTAACGAATCTGAACGTTAGCTTAAGCTAAACAGGTCGCTCTTTAAAACGAGTCCTTGTGATTCAATAAGACTACATGTATCAATGAAGATTAAATAAAATAAATAATCTGTAAGAGCATTCCAGTAGCATATTCAAATAAAGCTCCTCCACTTCAGCCTGCAGAGATGTGAGTAATGAAACCAGAACGACCCATTAAAGACGATGCACTCCACACCTTGGCTGTAAGTAGGACAGTATTACAGATATCAGGGAGGAAATTGTTATTTATTTGCTTTTAAGTGAACAGGCCGCCATCGATACGCTTCTGTCCACAAACCTGTAATTGGCTCTTGAATTAAAAGGAGGCTTGTTACCGCTCGCTGCTCCAATATTGCCTCCAGTGGCGCCGCAGCTTGAAATCGAAGAACGGTTGCCCATCTCCTTTTAAATGCTTGCGTCTGCGTATAAGTGCTTGCATTAATAACGGTTAAAGATTATATTACCATCTCTGACATTCTGACCTGCCGTGCCCCTGGATAAATTCAGATGTGTCATAAAACTGCAAAGCAGTTAAACTCAGTTGGTTCCGTCGATGGATTCCAGTGTTTACCCTCTGCACAAGCGTGGACACTCTGTGGGAATGTAGAGGCTGAGTGAACGCTGCTGTTTCAAGATGGGGTCTATGGGAGGAGTCGTGCCCTGGAAAATCATTTTTATCTCATAGTAATATAATTTATGGGATAAATTAATGTCTGGATGAAATAAAGTTCCTATGCAGTCGTGAAAAGTGTTAAATTTACCTCGAGTATTTTCCAGGTCTGGAGAAGTATATGGACAAAAGAAACCAAAGTTAGGAAAAACACTGGTATTTCTAGACAATATTTCATGTTGTATTTTCTAAAAGCTATGATTTCCCACCATTCAAACATATTATTAAAAGTTGCCCAAACAAGCAGGATAATTTTCACACTGTTTTAAAAATGAACATTGTCACCATGATGTTTGGGTCATACACCACTGGTATTATCATCTGTAAAGTTTAACAGGGAACACAAATTGATTTTTTTTGTCATCAGAGAAAAACAAAAACAAGGGGGAAAGGTCCAGTTTGCATGAAAAGGTGATGTAAATTGGATAGATCTTGATATTTTCCAAAACAACAGGAAAAAACAGAGCAGTATTTGGATATAAACACATTTCTTGCATTAAAAAGTTGGTGTTTTTAAGATGCATCGTGGAGAAGAAATGTAAATAATGGGGGAAAAAATAATTTCCTGGTTACCTACAACTATTAAAGTTCAAGTAAATTGTCATTCGCATCACATGTGATACAAGAGGTGGAACGAAATTGTGTACTCAGGATCCCAGTTACATCCAAAAATAGCAAAAATAAAAAGAAACAGTATAATAATCTAAGATATACGCTAAACAAACACCAAACGGTACGCTAAAAGATCTAAGATACACACTAAACACTAATAATGTAAAATAATATGGCATATGAACAGCAGCCCGAACATGAGTCTGTGGTGAACGGATGGGTATGAATGAACTCACCACATCACATGCAGTGTTTGGCCTCAACCATTTGGCTGTGCAGGGCAGTCATCTCTTCCAGGTGTTTGTGGATGGGGAGGAGGGGGAGACATCTCTGCGTTGCGAACTAGCTGAGCGTCATGTTAGTGCTGGCAGTTGTTGACCTGGGGAAGGATGAGAAGCAGAGCGCTACGTCTGTAGCATCTTAGCTAGCACATCTGTACCGCACACTGTTAGCTTAGTGCTACGTTAGTGCCAGCGATTGTCGATCGGTAGGGGGGTGGGGTTTTTAAGATGAATGAGAGAAGCGGAGCGTGCTCCATTCACACAGGGAGAGCTGTTGGTCAGGTTACTTCTTGTTGCTCTAAAATAGCTATTGAATCAAGTGTTTACTTATGTAAGTAAATGTAGAGCTTTAACAGCCTGTTAAAATGCCAAGAAATGGCATCTACTTTATTCATGATTTTATGGGGGAGGACCCTCAGACCCCCCCATCACACACACACATTACAAATGCTTCTGACACCAGTGGACTAATCACACGTTACGACTGTCATAGTGCCTTTAAAGCCACGTTTGTTCATCTGCAGGGCTGAGGGGTGTGTGTCAGCTGCTCTCCACTTCTGATCCAGTCCTGATCTGAACAGCTTGATCTGAGCCATGAAAACCCAAGCATCAGATTCCTAGTTGCAGAATGTGTTGGCTACATCTTTGACCTTGTTTGCATTGAAATAGAAATCCTGCTCAGGCGTTTCCTTTCCTTTGCATACTACCTGTTTTGTTTTGAGCGGTTTTAAGTCATGCAGGCCCTCTTTGGTCTCGTTTGGTTCATTAACATGACAAGGCTTTGATAATGAGCTGCTAAGTGTGGTGATATTGTATCGATCACCATCTAATTGCCTTGTTTCTGCAGGTATATTGAGCTCTATTAGAGGTTTAGGGTTAAACCCGTGTAATCCAGAGCAGAGACAAGATCAGACTAATAAGAACCTAACTGGCTCGATGTGACAGCGTCTTAATCTTAGCTCCACGTTAAAAGGATACGAGTGGGGCTGTGATTAGTGGAGCATTTCAGTAAAGTTGGTTCTTTATTCTGCAAATTACACTTTTATTTGTTCTCTGCGAGGTCACCAAAGTATGGATATGTTTTTTTAAAAAAAAATCTCCCTGGAAATTATTAGTCATCAGAAAGGATATTAAATTCCAGTGAGCAGCCTGTGGCATCAATAAATTTTAATTTATTGTAATTATTTTTTGTAACAAGTCCAGCAGCCAACATGACATTAATTAGACTGTAATAACTTTATCCTTCTTAATCTCTGCAAATAATGAAAATTCCCAAGAACGGTTGGCTTTGCTTAGTTTATGATCTGCAAACATTCACCCAGAAGGAAGCAGAAGAAACATCAAATTATTACTAAAGTATTCCTATTAATGCATAATTTAAAGCACATTAGCATTAAAGTCGAGCAGCTATCAGTCTTCATATAAAATATCTAAACAAAATAGTTCATTTCTCCATCAGGAGATGCTTTCTGCCATTTTATTTATCTAAAAGTTATTGTTTGTTTTTTTTACACAACTGTGCAAATATTGAATAAATTCAGACAATAACTTAACGAGACAAAACATTTATAAAACCATTCTCATCGCAGTGGTTATCATGAATATTGCAAGCATTTATTTTGAAAGTAATGGGGGAAAATGTCCATTTTAGATCATTTTTAGCAACAAAATTATTGCCCATATCTTTAAAAGTTGAGAAAGTATCAATTCTTATGGCTCTGCTGAAATGGCAGACACTAAAGCAGCTGAAGCGTTAGCCGCTAGCAGCAGTTAGCCAGGACATCAGTCTCCTTCCTATCTGCCTGTGAGCCTTCGATCAATAAACCCAGATTATCATCTTCAGCATCTCGCCTCATTTTTCTCAGCAGAGGAAGGCTCCAGCAGCTGCTCTCTCTTTGTCAGAGGATGTAGGGCCTGGTTCTCCCGCATGATAAGATTAGAGGAGCTAACCGCCACAGCTCCGGCGCTCAGGACGGACACGTATTTACGACCCGAGCCCGTTTCTTACGGCGCGTATCGCTACATCGGGGAATGTTTATTTAACAGGCTGCAGAGCTAGTCAGCACAACAGTCACATTCAAGACGAGCGCCCCATGACTACCCATGCTTAATTAAATGTTTAATTAAGATGGCGCCTTTTAATTAAAAAGTTTATTATTTTGAAGAAAGGATTATTGGCGAATGAATTATCTGTCGCTGAATGTGATCCACGTATTATCACGAGGGAGATGAGATGTTATTAACTCTGCGTTTAGTCATTTGTACAAATGGTAAATGAATAAAATAAGGAAGATTTGAGTTTAGATGCACATATATATATTTTTTAACTTTGTTTTATTATTTCCAGCTCAGGCAGAGTTGTTTTTCATAAAATGTGCACCAACAAAGACGCTCGTCTAAAATCGCCCGATCGTCTCCAGCTGTTCTGACCTCCTCAGCTTTGGATTCTCAGAAGCTCCTCCCAAATTCACCAAATCATCTTGGTGGCTTTTTAAATTTATGTCTGCGTACAGTCAGTGCTGTGTCTGCAGGATGCCTTTGTGGGCACGGGAGGAGCCATGTGTGAATGAGGGCATTCGCATTTAATCTTCAGGATTAAGGTCCTCGCCCGTCAGCTGCCTCTGTCATTTAATGTACAGGAAACCATCGAGGAGAACAGGAGAAGTTGTGGTGACGTGCAGATTCTTTTATCTCGTTAATGAAAGCAGCATTCTTCAAGGAGTACATATGGCTCGCATACATATTGAATACACATTGCTACATTTGTTCCCTACAAACCAGGGTTTTAAACAAAGATCTAATGGGATTACAGTTACTGTGAAAATGACTCAGCCATTCCCGTGTTTGATCTGTTTTCAGTCATCACTTTGAAATTCATTAAAGTACCCGGAGAAAACTCCACACAGAAAGACCCCAGGTCCAAACCGGGGATTGAACCCAGGACTTTCTTGCTGTGACGCAACAGTGCTAACCACTCAACCACTGTGCTGCCTAGTGAACCCTAAAGTTTTAAACAAAAATGTCTGCACGTCTGAACTTGGAAGTGTGCCGGGGACCAAATCAGACTCAACTGAATGAAACCAGCCGAGGTTTAGAACGGCTTTGTGCCTAACTTTGATTATCTTTAACTGAGTTACCGCTAAATGTTAAGCAGCTGTAGATTCAATTCAGTTCAAAAATACGTAATTAATCCCAAAGGGAAATTAAGTGTTGTTGTAGCTCATCATCCTGGTTTCATTCAAGAGTGTTATAGATGCTGTGGGCAGGAAGGATCTCCTGCAGCAAATCCGAAGAATCTGGCCACAGATACTGATCCGGATCCAGCTTGCTGTCAGATCTGGCGGGCCTCTCGGTCCTCCCAGCAGCCTGCCGAGCTCCTCATCGCCACTGTCAGACCGCTGAAGGTGCCGGGAGACAACCCCAGTCCTCCCGTTGTCACAAGCCGAGTCTCCCACCAGCTCCAGGAACTTGGTGGCCAGGCATTCGAGCGCCGCCGCCAGGTTGACGGGAATTCATCCACGGCGCCTCCTTTTCAACTCTGTTTTATGCCATTTTTTTTATTTATTTATTTGTTTATTTATTTATTTTTAATGGGATTTGGGGCTGTAGCTGAGGTATTTATAGCTTTTGCAGTGATAATCAGCTGCTCCAGGTTGTTAAAACAAAACACCTTGTTGCCATGGTTACGCATCATAACAAATGCTCAAATGTTTCAAGATTAGTTGATTAGATGGACATCTAATCAACTTTATTTATGACGCAATACAGAACATTATAAATAGTACAATAAACCCCAAAAGCACAGTTTGCAGACTGAGATTTGAGCGGGGTTGTTTATGTCTCTTACCAGAGATTAGGAATAAAGTAAAGCGTCTCCGCCTTTAAAAAAAAAAAAAAAAAAAAAAGAGTTGTTTCTCATTCAGCTGAGTGAAACATTATTAGCAGATCAGCACGATGAACACAATAGACTCTCAATGAAATTGTTTAATGCCCGGGATCCATGTGTGGAGCTCGTTAGTGAATCATAACATCGCCGTGTGTCAAAACAATCAATCGCATCAATTCCTGCTGCTTGTCTCGTCTTCAGGTTGCAGAGAAAGTTAATTAGACCAGCTTCATCGATTTGTCCTGATCAATAATCAACAAGATGTTTTTAGTCTGAAGGATTTTATCAATGTGTTTAAATGCAACAATGCTGCAAAAGTTGTTTTTTTTAAGAGTCTGGTAAAGTTTTCATGACTTTACAGGAGCTCCAGGTCTTTGGATCCGGCGGCTCCGGCGTTCTGCGTTAGAGCTCAGCGGCGCTGCACGGCTCCGAGCTGAAAGCTCTGCCCACAATGCCGACATCATGGTTTCCTTTAAAGCCTCCTCCTTCCTTCCCAGGCTTCGGGCAGCTTTTCCAACAGGCACGCCCGACCATGAAAGGCAGGGTGCATCTCAGCGTGAACAGCTTTGCTGCCAGCGCAGTCAGCGAGCCGCAGTCCTGTTATTGAGTCCCACAGACACTCCACTCCACAAAGCCTCACTGTGACCTTTCAGCCTCGTACGGCGGTGGCAGATATTGAGTGAGTGTGTTCACAGGATGAAGCTCATCGCGGACTAAATTTCAGCCTGCTTTTCTTTCTCGTCTCCAGGGTTTTGGGGGGGCAGTGAAGTCGGATTGCAGTGTTGCTCTTTCCCTGATTGATTTGCAGCACTTTGTCAGACTAAAGGATTGAAAAAAATTTGATCCCTTTATCTGAGTTTCTTTTGGCTTCGCTCTCCCGGGCAGGATCCTGCAATATAGCCTGGGTCCATAGGATGTCTTGATGATGATGTACTTTTGATTGCAGACCTGAGTCACGGTCTCAGGAGGGGCAGCATCTCTCATCTCAGATATTCAGACAAATCAGCTCTGTAGGTTTTACATTCTCATCTCTTGGTGGATTTGTTTCCTTCTTGTGCAGACGTCTCTTTACATGTTCTCCACTTTTATCTGTAAGTTGTTCTTTGAAAGGCAACACCGAGGCCACGACCCATCATCAGAGGGTCGCGTGTAGCGTTTATTGGGTCAGCCAAGCTCTAAAGAGGCCGACCGGCTGTGTTGCGTGTCACGGAGATTTGCAGGATTGCAGATGACAGCTTTCTGGTCTTGATCGAAGCTGACCCCCTCTGGTTGGAGTGTGTCCTGTTCATAGCTGGTAAACGGAGTTATTTGTTTGCTTCATGGAGCATAAGGTGAATGACACTGAAATTTACTGACATTTTTCTGAAAGTATTTTTTTTTTGGTCTGTGTTTGCCATATTCTAAATTTATTGCTACTGTGACCTGTTTCCTCGCTCTCTGGACAGGGTCATTAATGCAAAGTGGACGAGATCTTAACTGGTCTTTTTGTGTTCGAGTCACTCCGCCCGTTGTGGTCCTTAATGGTCCTACAATCCGACTTCAACTTCTTTAGCTTATCCTGACACTGCTAATAAATCCGGGTGTAGCTGTGCTGCGACGTCATCTCCAATACCTCTCGATAAATGTGCTCATGGCTCTTTCTTTCTTTATTCACCCCCAGTAAACACAGACGTTTCCAGAGGTTCTCGTTCAAACAGGGCTACAGAGGAAAAACTTCAAAAAGTTGAGAAGTTGAGCTCAGAGTCAGAGTTCTCCTGCTGCTCCTCAGTGGTGGAGGCCAAATAAATATCACTGTTCGAGTTGCTGCGCTACAAAGTTGTTCAACTGGACTGGAAGTACGTTGATAAAGTCTTTCAAACACTCCAAAGTCAATGAAAAGCTAGATGTTTGTAGCGCGTGTGTGAAGTTAGTCAAGGCGGAGGTTTGAGCAGATTTCCCCCCCATTGAGCCAAGACGAGACCCGAGTTTAGAGATTTTATTGATTGATTGATTTTATTGACATTTTAAGTGTTTTGATGAAATTATAAAAACACTGTGGCAGCATAAACTATTTTTGCCTTATTTTAAAGAAACCAAGTGACGCGTGCTGGTGACGGTTTAGTCATTCGCAGTTAAAAAGCTGAGCCCGTGACATGCTGATGGTATTCGACATGCACTGCTCCTTCTATGACTCAGAACGACACAAATTAGCTGAATTAGTAAACTGTGTTTCCCATATGAAAGCATGGCTAGCTAACATCTGCCTTCAGTTAAATTAAAGACTGAAACACTGATCGTTGCCTTGGATCAAACAACATCTGGGTTCTTTGGAGTTCTGTTCCACCAGTCCATGTCTTTGGACAATCGTTCAAAGCTTCTGGTAAAAAAAAAACTGCTTTTATCATCTGAGAAACATTTCTAAACTGAGGGCAGTGTGATCCAAATCTGACCTGGAGATGATTATTCATGTTTTTATCTCTTCTCGTTTAGATTATTGTAATTCCCTTTTCACTTGTTTTAACAAATCTGCTGTCGCTCGTCTCCAGTTGGTCCAGAACGCTGCTGCGAGGCTGTTAACAGGAACTAAGAGAAGGTCTCGCATCACACCAGTTGTATCTTCTCTTCACTGGCTGCCTGTTGAATTTAGAATCAATTTTAACATTTTGGTCTTGACTTTTAGAGCTTTAAATGGACAGGCCCCCCAGTACATCACTGAAATGTTGATCCTTATTCTCCAGCCTGCACCCTTCGGTCTTCAGCACTGAACCTTCTAAAGGTCCCTAAGACCTGGTTTCAAACTCGGGGTGACCTTTCCTTTCAGGCCGTGGCCCCCCGGCTGTGGAACGCCCTGCCCCTGTCTCTTCGTGTGACCATCTCTGTTGATTCCTTTAAAATGCAGCTTAAGACACTTTCATTCAGACAAGCTTTTAGTTAAAATGTTTTATTTAGTGTTTTTATCAATGGTTTTTATTGTTTTATAAATAAGCTGTTATTATTTTTGTTCTGTTTTTAGCTTTTATTTTGTAGTTTTGTACAACACTTTGTGATTGTATCTATGGTAAGTGCTATGCAAATAAAGTTTACTTACTTACATGCATTGATTTCAGATTTAAAAGTGATTAAAGCAGCTTGATTAATATACAATAAGTCATTTAGCCCAGCTACTGTAAATAAAACCAGTCTGAACCTTAAACTAAATTTTCATCTGCAAACTCTTCTAAACAACAAACTAATGACTTTTTAGGGAAAAGAACAAACAATACAGGCTAAATTATGCGTTTCCTAAATATTTTTTACTATGAAATAAAAGTAGCCCTTTTAGCAATAAATACTTTTATTGCAGCCTAAAGGCTTTATAAGTGTGTTTGATATTTAATTATGACGTACATTTCCTCAAATAAAAGCAGAGACCTTCATTTTAATGAAGTGCTCAGGGTGTCTGGCTTTTATTAAAAACAAGACTTTATTTCTAATTTTCTCATTATAAGAATGACGTGAGCTGACGTTTCTCTAAACCTTTAATTTTCTGCCCTAAAATTAAATAATTTGACGCTCGTTTTCTGCTCGGTGTTTTGTTTCGTACTTAAACGTTTTCAAGTAGATTTTAGAAAGTGAACTAAAGTTTGGTGCAAACTGCAGGAAACAGACTAACAAGGGAAACTTTATACCTACATGAAGCCAGTACTGAAAAGAGCATTTACAGAAAATTAATATTTTATTAAGCGTCCACACACAGAGCCCAACCTACTTTTATTATTTATATTTGAAACATTTCCACGCACATACTGAATACACTTGGAGAGGGAAAGTGCTAAAACAGCTGTTTGAAATTCCAAATATATAAATACAAATGTTTAAGGGCCACAACTATGCTCTGCAGAGCGTGTTAAAAGAACCAACGTGTTGACTAGAGAAATTGAATTTCCTGCTAAAATGCAGTGTGAATTCTTACTGCTGAAGACCCTGCTGAAAATCAGCTGAAATTAGCTCAAATAAAATAAATAAATAAAAAAACATGCAGAAACGTAGCTGGAGGAGCAGGAGGCGGCAGAAAGAACTCAGAAGTTGGAGTGCAAAAAATGTGGAATTACCTGGAAAAGTGAATATTAGCATAAAGACAGACAGCTAAATAGTAGCTGAAATAACAGAAACTAGCCGAAATAAGTTGAAAAGACCATAAAAATTTGAAATTAGCAGAAATGATTTAATAAGGCTGAAAGTAGAAGAAATTATCTTGAAACACTTGAATTTATCTGAAAACAGCTGAAATTAGTTTAAATATGCTGAAAAGGTAGAACTAGCTTAAAGTAGCATAAGAACATTAGGCCAATTAGGCTGAATGATGCAGAAATGAGCACAAAAACGTGAAAATTACCTGAAAAAAAGGTGAAATTAGCATTAAAAACAGCTGAAAAGTAGCTAAAATGCAGAAAGAAGCTTACATTACCAGAAGGAAGTAGAGAGAGCACAGTTTTGCTGAATTAGGCTGAAGAAGTTGAAATGAGTGCAAATAATGTGAAATTAGCTGAAAAAGCTAAAATTATTATAAAAACAGCTAAATAGTCGCTGAAATAGTAGAAAAAGCTGAAACTTGCAGAAATAAGCTGAAAGGAGCATATCAAGCTGAAATTAGCAGAAATAATGTGAAAGGAGTATAAAACAGCTGAAAATCTGCTGAAAGTAGCTGAAAAAAGTTTAAATTTGCACAAGGAAGCTGAAAGAAGCTGAAGCAGAACAAAATGTGAATGAAGCAGTAAAAGGCTGTAAACACATCTAAAGATTTGAAGGAGGTAAATGAGCTCAATTCATTTTCTAGGAGAAAAAAAGTGGCAGAAAGGGCTAAATATTTCACAAAGCACCAATACCAAAAGTCAAAGCAACCTTCCCCTGAACGAGCTGAACGTTTTGATTTAGTGAAATAGCACAAAAATTGTGGGACGAGGAAGATGAAGGGGGAAAAAAAAAAAAAAACGTACAAAAGAAAAATGGACCACGTTGTGTGAACGCGTCATGAACATTAACACAATTACAAGCGCCGTTCACAAAGAGTTACATGTTTTGTGTAGAGGTGACCACATTTGTTGCAGATCCCTGCTGTGGTGGGTTTTGGTTGCACTCGTGGAGTGAGTTGTTGTGAGTGTATTTGTTCGTCGTGGCATGAGGAAGTGTCACTGATGGCAGCGCTGTTTGATGGAAGCGCCGCAGCCTGGAATGCACAACAGCCGTGCGGCGGTTGAAGGCTGCGAGGGGAAAATGGGGTTCCTGCTCACTGTTCGCCCGCAGTCTTTGTTCATTGTTATGAATAAAACATCAGAGGTGCATTAGTTTGATTCATATTGCTGCTGGCGCTGCTCTCCAAGCTGCCCTCACTTATCACGTCCCGTCTTGTTTCTGGGTTCAGCCTGTCTGCTGATGCCAGCGGTCCGTTTGATCAATCGGGGACGCCGCACGCCCGACTTTTGGAACGGCGGCGTCCTTGCGGGCCGTTTCCGGCAGCGGAGATGGAACCGGTTCAGTCGCTCAGACTAATCCGTCTCTCTCCTCCCTGTTCTGTCTGTTCCCAGTAGCCGACTGACTCCCAGTAACCACGACCGGATACAGAAGCTGCGGCAGGAGTTCCAGCAGGCCCAGACCGTCCCGGACGACCCGGACGATCGCAGAAGGACCTACAGCTTCGAGCAGACCTGGGTGAGTGTCTGACGCAGCCCGTCGAGAGGGGACGGCTTTACCGTGCGACGGCCGGACGAAGACTCGAGTGTTAGCACCTGTCCGTTCGTGTGGCCACCCGCCCAGCATCACTAACCTCACTACCATCAGCCATGAACAAAGACCGATGATCCTCTCACATGTCAGGATCATCATTAACCTCCATGGGTCTTCCTGCCTCATTAATTAACTGACTGCATGCTGGAGTCCATCACTAACCACATCTGTTGCAACCCACTCCACTCATCCATCATCCCTGTCTGTGTCTGTCAGTCACCCACATGGACCCGCCCACCGGCGCCTCATGGACTCTGGGTTGTCTGTTCGCAACCTGATTCTTTGAACTGTGCCTTTTTACCGTTCAGTCGTTTTTATCAAATATCTGTTTAACTCGAGCTCTGAAGGCTTGAGACATGAGAGGATTCTGAAGCAACAAAAAGTAATCGAACAACTCCCGAGGCCTTCCGGGTTCTTTTTTTTATATATAGACATATTACGAGGTGATGAAATGGCTTGTCATGTTTTTACTTATTTATTTCTCTCCTCTTCCATGAACTGCACCTCAGGGGGTTTTACAACGTTTTGAGCATCAAATGATGCCTTCATGAACAGATTTTAAACTTTCACATTTATATGTCCTCTCAGTGTAATAAGTATTATGTTTTTCTTTTTACACACCACATAGGTAAGTACTGTCATTGTCAAGAGTGAGACATCACCCTCCCCCCCACCACCACCACCACACACACACACACTTTTTTTTTTTTTTTTAACTAGGGATGTACGATATTATCGGCATGTAT
>JAVCKU010000072.1:2185165-2196193 GCA_032273985.1 Hypsolebias coamazonicus
GTCCAGAGGAGGGACAGTGGGTATATTGGTAGAAGAATGTTAGAAATGCAGCTGCCAGGAAAAAGACAAAGAGGAGAAACATGGATGCAGTTAGAGAGGACATGGAGGTAGATGGAGTGAGGTGGAGGAGGAGGACTCGCTGTGGAGGCCGTCGTGCAGCCATCTTCTGAAAGTTTCATTAAAATCTGTCCTGTGCTTCCTAAGATATTTTGCTAACAAACAAAATGATTCCAGTAGTTGAGTCAGTTAGCCCTCAGAGCAGGATTCTGGGATCAGCCTGAACTACTGCCCCGTCAAATTTTAGCTCATTGTCTGCAAAGTGCAGCTCAGTTGGTAGAGCTGCTGCCTCTCAGCGAGAAGGTCGGCAGTTCAAATCCCGGCTGGGGGGTGGGGGGGGGGCTTTCTGTGTGGAGTTACCATGATCTCTCCGCGCTGTATGGGTTTCCTCCCACAGACCAAAAACTTGCATTGGCCCCGCCTCAGTGATGGCTGGACTTGGACATCAGTGACCCCTGTAACACAAAAACTGAGAAACAGGTAAAATATAATGGATGGATGGATGGATGGATGGACGGATGGATGGATGGATGGATGGATGATGGATGGATATCAGTATAGTTCATTGAGTTACAGCCATTTCTGTGTACTAAGACTGCTTTACTGTAGCGGCCATTTTGACCCGACTCGACCCTAAAAAGTATTAAATGTTAACAATTGTTTGAAAGGTGAAATATGAAATCTTTAATAAATATGATATTCTGTTCATGGTAAACAATCAAACACATTATCCCTCTGCGTTTGGCAGCGGGCGATAATGTAACATCAGCAACAGTGGAGCCACATTCCCTGACAGCTTCCTGTTTCAGTCCAGAGGTGGATAATTCCCTCAAATAACCTGATTTGAACCTGATGGGTGATTTGTTGTCATCGTCTGTCCCGTCAGCTGGCTGACACTGCCGGCCCGTTTAACAATATGATTTTTGCTAAAGAGTTACGTCAAGAAGGCGTCCAATGTGACCAAGTGGTTGTGCTTCCTTTGTGTTATCAACAACAGGAAGCAGGCGAGGAGTGACTCGTGTGATGGCGCTGTTAGGGATGAAGATTAATGACGCCGCCGGCTCTGTCTCCTGTTTAATAATGCTTATTCATCACTGTCACCCCGCACCGAATCAAAAACATGAAATGAGCTGAAGGCGTTGATAATTCCACTCAATCCCTCCTAAGCAGAGAGAAACGATTCGGCTGCCGCCGTTGGTTTTGTGGATGCGTTCGTGTGACCCGACACGCTGGCTCTTTGTCCGGAAGCGTCTCTTCTCTTCCAAGTCGTCTGGGTTTATGGAGATTTGCAAACAATTTCAGCGCCCGTGCCAATCACAGGGCCTTGTGAAGCGTGTGTAAACATCTTTTTATGTGATGTGAAAGCAACGTGCGCGACCACAGGGCTCAGAGAGGAGATGAAAGGAGGCTGGGAATGAAAAGAGGGAACAGAGCATCACGGGGAGGGGAAATAAGGGACCTCTGGCCTTCCACTGCTGCGTGATTGAAAGCCATTTTGTCTTCGGCGTTCCTGCTCGTGTGTGTTGGCTTGCTTCTCTCTGCGCCGCCACGTTTCTCGCTCTGGCATTTTTCTTCCTAATAGAAAATAAAGAGCCGAGCGTGCACGACACGGAGGAGCCAAATGAAAAACATGGAGTCAGTGACTCGAGGCCAGCACCCGTCCATCTGGGTCCCGAAAGTCTGAATCTGCTTCTTTTCTGCCGCCGCCGCCGCCGACCTCGTGACTCAGAATCAAGACGTCAGAACATTTTCGTTGTGGCGCTGGAGGATCTGGCAGCGTCTCCAGGCTGTAGGTGTGATCTTTATACGAGCGGCAGTTTTACACGAGAAGGTGACACGCACACCTTTAATCCGCCTTTAACGGTGCAAATTCGACATGACGACTTATTTTAGAGAACGCAAAGAAGTGGGTCGCTTTTTACGCTCGCATCATTTCCTGCTTTTATTGAAGTGGAAGGCGGAGCGCTCCTTGAAGGAATGCACGTCACCCTCCACCTCGACACGCTTGATTTGGAAACTGCATTTCCTATGAAAGTGCAGTGAAAGTTATTGCTTGTTGTGCTCCTTTCAGCTTTTTTCAGCTTGTTTAAGCTTTTCATGCTATATCAGCTCCTATTTAGCTGTTTTATGCTAATTTAGCTTTTTCAGCTAATTGTTTAAGCTCATTTCAACTTTTTTCAGCCTAATTTAGCAAAAGTGTACTCCCCACTTCCTTCTTGTAATTTGAAATTCTTTCTGACTTTTTAGCTACTTTTCAGCAGTTTTTTTTTGTGCTAATTTCAGCTTTTTTTCAGATAATTTCCACTTTTGATGCTCATTTTAGCTTATTTCTGACTAATAGTGCAAATGTGTTTTTTCTGCGTTCTTCTGCTAATTTAAGCTTGTTCTACCTTTTCAGCTACTTTAAAAAAATTAAGCTCATTTCGGCTGTTTTCAGATAAATTATTTTATTTCCCTGGTAATTCTTGCTACTTTCAGCCTAATTAACTTATTTCTGCTAATTTCAGCTTGTTGTGCTCATTTCAGCTTTTTCATCTAGTTTAAGCTTTTTCTGCTATTTCAGCTCCTGTTTAGCTGTTTTATGCTAATTTAGCCTTTTCAGCTAATTGTTTAAGCTTATTTCAAAATTTTCAGCCTAATTTAGCAAAAATGTACTCTCCACTTCCTTCTTGTAATTTGAAATTCTTTCGGACCTTTTAGCTACTTTTAAGCAGTTTTTTGTGCTAATTTCAGCTTTTTTCCAGATAATTTCCACTTTTGATGCTTATTTTAGCTTCTTTCTGACTAAATGGGCAGACATGTTTTTTTCTGCTTTCTTTTGCTAATTTAAGCTTGTTCTACCTTTTCAGCTCCTTTTATAAAATACATTTTTAAGCTAATTTCAGCTGTTTTCAGATAAATTATTTTATTTTCTTGGAAATTCCTGCTACTTTCAGCATGATTAACTTATTTCTGCTTGTTTCAGCTTGTTATGCTAATTCAAGCTTTTTTTCATCTAGTTTAAGCTTTTTCTGCTATTTCAGCTGTTTTATGCTAATTCCACATTTTTAGCTCATTTTTGGTTCTTTAAGCCTAAGTGGGCAAACATATTATTTCTGCTTTCTTCTTGCTAATTTAGGCTTGTTCTTCCATTTCAGCATGTTTTTAGCTAATTTCAGCTTTCAGCACATTCTTCTGCTACAAGCATTCACATTGCGTTTTTGCAGGAAATGCAATTTCTCTAGTCTTCTTTGTTTTTGTCATGTTTTTGAGTGTTGCATTGTCCGCCCTCTGGTTGAACTTATTCAAACTTGTTATGTAGGAAACCTGGAGACTTAAAAAAAAAAAGCCACAACCACCTCAAAGGTTTTCCACTCATGAGTGTTTCTGTTGGACCCATCCTGGTGGATTTTCTCTGTGAGCTTTAGAGTAAATGTTTGGTTTGTGTCAAATGAACAGACCTGACAAACACCTGGTTTGGTAGTGATGTTCACACATCCTGTGTTTTAGGTCCTGCATGTTTTTAAACAGCAGCAACTTGCAGCTATTTCCCACTTATTCCAAACAATGATGTATTAAAATAAATCTTTTAATCGTGTGAAAACATGGATCACTGTGCAACTTACATTTTCATATTTTGTTCCTGGACTTTTCTTTAGTTTTGGTTTTGACCTGAAGTCATTTTCTCTCCTGAAGTCCCCCACCCCCACCCCACCCCCCACCCTTTACTCAGGTTTTATCAGTGGAAGGTAGCGGCTGATAAGAGTGCCCCTCAGTTTGCAATCAATAAACGTGCACGTTGTTAAAACGATGTGCTCCAGCGTTGACAGCGTGGTCATTTCCACAGCAAATCTGCAAGATTATCACAGCTGAGATAACATCACAGCGTGGCCTTGCTCTAAGCTCTTTCCAAAGTCAGTCATTTGTAGAAAAGTGTGATTTTTATATTTATTTATTTATTTGCAGTCAAGGAGAGCAACAAAACAAAACACAGCAGCTCAGCCGAAGGTTTTCAGATAAGATGACCCTGATTGCAGCAGTTTTTATGCAGAAAACCTCACCTGATTGGATTACAGTAGTTTATTCCCCCTCCTCACATATCTCCATCCCACCACTCTTCATTGTTTTTCGCAGAATGCCCTCCAAACCCAGTTCGCCCACCACCTCGCCGTCATTGTCCACATTTGGCCTCCAGTCCAGGCATGTAATGGCTGAGAGGGTTAGCCGGTGCTTATCCTACACATCCGGCTTATCTCGGACTGCAGAGGCTGAATAAAACAAAAGGCTAAATAAGGGATTTGGCGCTATCAAGTCTGCGGCTTTTCTCCTCAGCCTCTAGCATGAACTCTCTTGCAGATAGCTTTTTCAATCACGCAGGCTTCAGCTGCAGCCGAGTTCTTCTCCTTTAGCTGCTGTGGCTCAGCCGACTCCCGACAGTGACGTTTGTATCACCGGTGGAGAATCAGGAAACTGGGCCTACTTCAAAAGCGAACATTAGTTTTGTGAATTCTGACTAAGAATTTTATGCAACTTACAACTTTATTTAAATTACTTATTTGCCATAAAAATACACTGAGATTGTATTTTTGTAATACGATGCTACTTTTAGCTTGAAGCTGGCCATTTGCTAATTTAGCTATAGGTTTTAGCTAACATTTGCTGCTTTTAGTTACGGTTCCACAACTTTTAGCCACAGTTTTAATTTCAGTATTTAGCTAGTCTTGGCTTTACCAACTTTGTTTCATCTTCTTTGGCACATTTCAGCAAAAACATTCAGCACTCGGCGTTCTCACATGTTTGCAGAAAATAAGTTTTGTAGGTTTTTTTGTTTCTAAAACGTGACCTACACGTAAATTTGGTTCACTAGTACACCTAAAAAGCATTTTTCATTTTCTCATTTTACGTATAAACAGAAGCAGGCAGATGAGAGGTGTACAGTAGTTCCTCGTTTATCGCGGTGGATCGGCCCGCAATAAGTGAAAAATCACAAAGTAGGGACACAGTAGTCCAAAGTTCAAGTTCAAGCACAGTAAACTTTATATTAAGGCTTTAGAAACCCTTCCCACACTAAAAATGTTCTAAACTCTTCAACCTACGTCATTTTAACAACATACGTTACTAAATTTTACTTACCAGGCTCTGCAGTACAGGAGCGGCTCGGTTCCAGTCCGACCCGATAGATGAAAAAACTCCCGGCGCTGCGTGACTGAAGCCCACCGCTCCATCCAGCTTGATGTGCGCGTGCTGCCGCCCAGGATTTAATCCTCCACCTCTGGCCCGGTCCAGACCAGCACTGTGCGACCAGAACCTGACTGAACACTGCAGCTCCCAGGATCCGGGTCACACTGGGTCCAGATCAGCTGCAGCTACTCTGCAGTGAAGACACAACTTGAAGGACGAGTTCAGCGTCAGGATTATTTGGACTTTCCTGCCAGTGAGCAACAGAACTTCCAGAACTTCTGACTTTGCTGCAAAACTTTCTCTCCATTTGCAGCAAGCAGCGGTTGGAAGCAGTGTTGACTTCTGGGAAGTGAACTTATGGATTCTGGGTAACGTAGTTCTTTAGACTGGCAAAAACAGTGAAGGCTTAATGAAAGGAAACTACAAAATGGTGGCACTTAAAAAAATATTATGTACATGGACAGTTTTGTACTTAAACAAACCGCGATAGAGCGAGCCCGTGAAAAATGAACCGTGAAGTAACAAGGGACTATTGTAAATGAAGAAAATGGGAAAACTGCTGCCAGTCATTAATACCAGCTTGTGTAAAATATGTACATTGTAAATGTGCTTTTACTCATCACAATAAAGATCAAATGTTCTTGTTGTTTGTGTAAATGTATTCCCTCACAGGTCCTGATTTATCTGGTTTATCTTTAAATTAATATCTTTCGGAGCAGCTCTGGTTTCTTTTGTGTCCTCTCAGATTTTGTAGCGATGTTTCCGGCTCCTTTTTTTGCACACGCCCATCAAAAGACTTATGCTACAGTTCTTCTTCCTCCGTACGTCCATGCATCGTCACTAAATGGAGCGTCACATAAACGCTTCATTAGCTCTGAGGTGAAGGTCACAACTCAATCTCAAAGTTAAAACAAGATCTCTGCTTGTTTGGATCATTGCTACAGATTGTTGTATTGTAGTGTTTTGACACGTGTTTCCACGTGGAGCTTAAAAGAGTGACGCAAATCAACCAACCCTTGTATGAATCGTCAAACTCAATAGGGACACCATTCGAGGATAAAATCAGGGGAAGAACTGCTGGGACTGACTTCCTGTTTGAAAAAAGCATCCCTTTGGTTTTGTCGGCATTTAGAACAAGTTTGAGGTGGAACAAATCTGACTGGATGATGTCAAAGGCAGATTGCAAAAGCTGGAAAACCTTAGCAACTGTTTTACCTCGACAATAAACAACTGTGTCATCAGCATAGACATGTAAGGATGCATCCGGGATGCTCTGACCTACATTACCTATGTAGATTGTAAAGAGGGTGGGTCTTAAGACTGAGCCTTGTGGTACACCGTTATTGACTGTTAAAAATGGAGTAAGTACCATCATGTTGAACACATTGCCTCCGGTCTAAGAGTATGTGGTCTTGTTACGTTGAGAAGTGCACATGCTTTTACTTGGAGTAAATTTTGATAACGTCTTGAAAAGAAAACTGTACTGTGGTTAAACTTGTGACGGGTCCAGCACAACCCAGCCACAACCGAACTGTCGACTCGCGGTCACGTGGCTGCAGGAAGTTTGTTTTCGTACAGAGCTTTCATGGTCCACGAGACACACGCCGCAGATCTACTGGAAACCCCTCACGCTGAAGTAAACGCCACCACGCCGGTTTCTTCCTGCCAGAGTCTCCACTCTGTCCCTGCATCCGCCGTTTGGCCACAAATCTATAATGAAGGGAGCGCCACACTTTTCAGCAGACGCTCCTCTGTGCATAATGTCCGCACGATCTCCATCCAGGAGTTTTTGGTCGTTTGACTACCAGTAATTTAGCTTTTCAAGAGTCGTACAGCTGAATGTCCAGGAGTTGTCTGCATTGACAAACATGCCCACAAACTTCTGACAAATCGCACGGTACGTGGCGCCTGTGAGAAAAAGTTCAACCTGGGCCTTGTGTGGAGAAGAGGCGAGCGAAGCTGCTCTGAGAACAGAATGACGCGATTTCCATCAGGGAGCTACGACAAAGAGCCGATCTCGCTTCTTCGGATGGAGCAGGACCTTTAGGTTTCCAGTTTAACGTCCTCCCACCGAGTGTCTGATGCTACGTCGACAGCTTTCTGTTAAAGTGACATAAAAGCAGAGCATTTCGACAGACACGCCTGAAAGCTACGCGTGTTGTGAACTCATGCTTTCCTTTTAACCTTTCGTAATGACCGCTGAGCTCGTACTCCTGCTGCGAGCAGATCCTCCTCAGCTAGCGAATGTTTCGCAGCGCTTCGACACTTAACCTTTGCTCACATCTGCTCAGGTCCATCAGCTGCCAGAGCTGCTCGTTTCATTGATTTCTGTTTTACGTGCAAACTCTGTTAGCGCCTGATATCCCCTCACGAGATCTTACTTTTCCTTTTATTTTTTTACACGTTAGACAACTCTGTAACTGCTCGGCTCTTTTTTTTTTTTTTTTTTTATAAAAATGAGGATGAAAGCACATGATGCACGAGGACAGGTGTGTTTCAGAATCTCTGGCTCCATCAGTGAAATTCTCTGTTTCAGGACCGTTTTACACAACTTCTGCTCACATCCTCAGAGCCAGCTCCACTTCTGTTTGACGTGCATTAGAAGCTTCTGCACTTTTACGCTCTATCAAAATAAAAGCTTGGGCCCATCTAAATGTTGGCGTTATGGATATAATAAGTCTGTCTGCCTTGTTTTCTCTAAACTGAGGCAATTGTCTGATGCTGCCATTCAAAAAGCTGCAGCAGACAGAAGCTCTGTCTCCCAGAGTTACTTTCTTACATTTTATTTCCTTTTTTTAAGAAGTTGTACGGAGGACAGAGATGTGGAATGGAACAGTTTTGTTATTAAAGTACTGTAACGTCTTTATTTCAGTTACTGTATTTTCCAGCGTATAAGTTACAGGTTTTTTTTTTTACATAGATTTGTCAGTCCTGTGACTTGTACACTGAAGTGACTTATATACGATTTTTTTTCCTCCATATTCATAACAAATTTTTGACTAATGCTTTAAATTTTGAAAAACTGCAACAGTGAGTCCTCCCGTGTGCACTTGCATCCCTCAGCTGGTGCAGGCGGAGGAACGCTGGAGAGCTAGCAGCTCCAGCCACAATGGATGGATGTTGTTGCTCCGCCCAGGTGAAATGAAGCAGCTTTGACCATTAATTAAATATGATGGGTCAGCGGTGATGGATAATAAATGTGACCTATACGCCAAAGCGACTTATATGCCAGAAAATATGGTACTTATTTGCAGAGCTCAAGTGTTTACAGCAAAATTACCAATTTTTCATTTTTTAATGTAGGAAAAATAATAAATTTTTTGTTAAATCTTTTCAGCACTTGTACAAAATGAGAACAAGCAGTTTTAGTATGTGAACTGTCAGTTCAAGGTCTCTGGTCGCTAAACATCAAGTTGACTAACGTTACGCTTTGTTTTCAGAAACAAAAGTTGTATTTAAAAGCTACTGTTACTAACATTGGTAAACATGAGTGAAGTTATAAATATAATTATATGTTTTGCCATGAATATCCTCTTTAGTAAGCTGGATGTTTATAAATGTTGGCATACTTCAACCAAAGATAGTTCAGATTGATGGTCTGCTGAGGTGACGGGTTCAGGAACCGTTGGCTTCGATCGGTGGTGTCCAGTCCTGGTCCTCGAGGGCCACGGTCCTCCATGTTTTAGATGTTTCTCTGCTTTAACACACCTGATTTGAACCAACGGGTGAATACCGTATTTTCAGGTGTATAAGTTGCTCTGGTGTACAATTCGCATCAGTCAAAAAAAAAAAAAAAAAAAAAAAAAACATTAATGTCGATTTGGTGAATAAATCACATTTATTATTTGTCACCTCTGACCCGTCACATTTATTATGAGTTTATTTAATGGCCAAAACAGCTTCATTTCACCTGGGCTGGGCAGCACCATCATGCATAGTGGCTGGAGCTGCTAGCTCTCCAGCGTTCCTCCGCCTGCGCCAGGTGAGTGAAGTGAGCGTGCACGAGAGGACTCGCTGTTGCAGTTCTTAGAAATTTAAAAGCATCAGTCAAAAATTGCATTATGAATATGGAAAAATAAAACATGTCACGGAAAACACGGTGTTCTCTGAGGATTCCTCAACTATTTGCCCTGCGGTTCATCGGATCGCTTGCTAATGTGTTAGACATGAAGAAACATGGTCGCCCTTTCCCCTTCAGTGGCTGGTGATGGCAATTTCACCATTTAACTGCTCAGCTGAACCGAGGACTGGCTGATGGTTTAGTTGGGACTTTATTAAACTGAAATCATTTAAATAACTTCTAAATCATCAGTTGTGCAACTTTCTAGATTTATTCACTTCTTTTCAGAATTTTACTCGTTTTTGCATCGACGTGCCAACTCGTTCTCGTGACACTTGGCTGTGGTTTTCTGTTGATACAGATATGATTTAATTGGTGGTAATTCTGGGCCTGGACAGCAGCCATCGTCTTCCTCCCTTCTTATTCTGCAGGTTGTTGGCAACAGACCGAGGCAGAGGACTCATCAGGAAGGAGGAACAGCTTTTAAAGGAAAGAGGCTGCAGTTCCTTTTGCACAAAAAGAGAGGTTTTATAAAAAAAAAAAAAAAACTGGAATATGTGTTATTGCTGAAACAGTTGTGTTGTTGTGTGTGCAGCCAAAAGAAACTGGTCCCTGATTATTGGAGTTGGTCCGTGCACGTTCTGCAGAAACTAAAAGATTGCTTCATTGATCGTTGAACCTCTGAAAGGAAAACGGAGAACATAAAGAACTGCAGGAACAATGGGAACGTGTAAACGTGAGCCGCAGACACACAGGATAAAACACTCACTGACTGAGTAAACAGATGTTTGTTTCAGTGGAAAAACATCGAAGAAACTGAAAAGCATGACAGACAAAACATGGCTTTTATTTTGTAAAGATATTCTGCATTTTTGGACGACTAACAGATGAGGTCAGGCAGGAATCCCCATGGACCATGATGTTTGCAGATGACATTGTGATCTGTGGTGAGAACAGGGAACAGGTACATGGAGGTAGATGGAGTGAGGACAGAGGACCTGCTGTGACGACTCCTGAAGAGGGAAAAGCTGAAAGAAGATTAGTTGTGGTGGCCATCTTGAATGGGGTTGACGTCAAGGCTGTCAGATCTAGAACATCAACATCCCTCCAATGATTCATGAGATATTTTACTAACAGATAAACACAGACATGGGCAGAAACATAGTTCACTTTAAACGTAAATTCAGAATTAAAAGTACTTCTCCCCCCCACAAAAAAAAATAAAATAATTAGAAGTAGTTTAAAATATTTTGTAAATATGAAAACTTTGAGCAAAAAATCTTGTAGAGGATAAAACCTTTTTGTTGTTAAGTTAAACATTAATAAACCTTTTTATGTTAGGGGAGTGGTGGTGCAGAGGTTAGAGAAGGTGGGCCTGTGAAGCCCCAGTACTGACATCAAAAATGTGGATGGGGTAGGTGAAGCACCCACACCTGTCTCCACTCTCATTCGCCCCCTGGGCCCTTGAGCAAGGCCTTAACCCACACCATCTGCTCCTCCAGACGTCCTAGATGCAGCTCTCTGCTCCACACAGAGGCTGTGGTAGCTCGGTGTCTGTGGTTGATCAGGAAGAACATCTGGAGTAAAAACAACTGCCAAGTCTTCACACGACTTAGTTCACCGTGGCGACCCCTGAGACAGGGAGCAGCCGAAAGAAGAAGAAGAAGAACTAACAAACCTGTTTGGATGTGTGTTTGCCTGAATGAGGGTCCTGTCTTTAAAGATTTATAGTCAGGACCCTGGATCCAGAC
>JAVCKU010000072.1:2268988-2279790 GCA_032273985.1 Hypsolebias coamazonicus
GATGATGAAATTCGTTGCCAACGCTTTTAATAATCGAAAATTATCGATTTTATCGATTCGTTGTTGCAGCCCTAGTTCGCTCTCTCTCTATCCATCCTTCAGTCCAAACAGTATTATACTGCCATCTAGTGGTCAAAAAAGGTACTACACAAAAATAACCAACATTTCTTCTTAAATTTGACAATAATCACTAATTATCAAATTTCAAACAATATTATCGTTTATCGCAATAATTTCTGAGACAACTAATTGCCCAGCAAAATTTGTTATTGTGACAGGCCTAATTTCTTATTTTTAGTTCAGTATCTGAAAACGGGCGGCACGGTGGCTTATTTGGTACAGCTGCTGCCACTGAGCAGGAAGGTTGCTGGATAGAATCCTGGCCAGGGGGCCTTTCTGGGTGGAGTTTGCATGTTCTCTCTGTGCATGCGTGGGTTTTCTTCGGGTACTCCGGTTTCCTCCCACAGATCAAAAACATGCACGTTAGACTGATGGTGACTCTAAATTGTCCCTAGGTGTGAGTGAGAGACTGTTTGTTTCTCGTGTGTCTCTATGTCCCTGTGATGGACTGGAGACCTGTCCAGGGTGTCCCCGCCCCTCGCACAGTGACTGCTGACATGGGGACCAGTGACCCCAAAAAGGAAGAAGTGGATAAAGATGATGGATGGATGGAATATCTGACAAAATCACTGAGTTGTATATGATTTTCATAAACGTGTTTTAAGATTTTTAACAAACAAACATCGCAAATGCAGGCAACTGAGTTGTCTGCCTTTCACGCTGGTGTTTAATATAAAATAACCAGAATAAATAATGTATAACGTTACGTTAGAGATCAGTTTGCTCAGACAAAATGATCATTTCCAGCTCAGCGGTAAACTCCAGAGACTTGTAGATTTGTTTTTCCTGTAATAAAACTCAAACGTGTCATTCTTCTCACACGAGCTAAAGCTTTTCTTTACGTTCTTTGTTAATTTATATGCTAATCTTGTATTTTGACGCAGCAACATTCCTCACAGTGCATCAGTTAAATCTCAGGGGGCTTTAGTTTCTTTTTTTCAGGGACAATATCTGTTTTCGCTCCGTCTAATAAAACAACATGTGAACATGCATTTGGGATTCAGTCGGGGATCAGCACATCAGCAGCACTGATGCATTTCAAAATGTTTTCCCTCCTGAGGCAGAAAAACTTCCTGAGATTCTGCGGCTCGGTCCAGACTTTTAGCGACTTTTGATGGACATGTTTGTGGTTGCGGGGTTTGAACTCGCAGGTCGCTCAGTCGCCCTCTAACCACAGCCTTCATTTTAAACGGAGCCGATAATGTTTAACAACGGGAGTAATTTATGGGTCAGCGCGGCCGAGACACGTTTTTTTTAATTTGGAGAGCGGGTCCGGGTCATTGCCGGTGACTGGAGCGACTTGAATAACGTGTTTCCTGGGCTCCACTTCTGCTCTGTGAAGGTGGGAGTGAATTCTAATCCAGTCAAAGTGCTGCACAGCTTACTAATAAACCACCCCGAGTGCAGGAGGAGTCCGGCTGCAGCAGAACCTGGGACATGACCCAGAGGTTCTGACCTCCAGGCTGAGAAGGCTCGGTGTTTACGAGCTGCAGTAACTAACCTGCGGGTGTTTCTTCTGTTACCGCCGCTCGTGTTCTCAGAAAAGAGTCGAGAAGGAGCAGAACATGCTGGAATGAAAGACTCTTCTTGAAGTTGAACAAGGCTGCACGATGGGCTGATGATTCATCTTCAGTGCAAAATCACAACGACCAAGAACTGCATGAACTGCAATAAATCACACAAGATGTCATGAGTTCACTCACTGCATACCGGTGGACCCACTGCCTCGACGCTTCACCTGCTTTAGAGAAGAATCGTGCTCTCTGTAATATTCAGCAAGAATATTGCTGTCGCATGTTTTTACAATCCTGCTCAGCCCTTATTTTGAAAAGAAAAGCAACTGTAAATACTTTTTAAGACTCTGTAATTAATTTGTAAATAACACACTGAAGCTGAAAAAGGGGCATGAAAGAGTGAAGTCCAATAAAAGCGTAGGTTTTTAACCAAAAAAAAAAAAAAAAAGCTCACAGACCTTGGCATTAAACAAATTGTAGTAAAACTTTAATCTGCTCATTAATTGGTGCAAATTTTTTGTGCAAAAACACTTTAATGTGCAATACATGAAATTTAACCTAAGCTTAGTTTTGTGACTGCGTTAAAACGTTGTACTATCGTCCACAGGAACAGTGCCCTTATAGACGTTTGGCTTAATTCAATTCAATTCAGTTTATTTATAAAGCGCCAAGTCACAACTGAAGTCATCTCAGATCACTGAACAGGGACATTCACATATAAAATAATAATTTAACATTATTTAGCTGAGGAAACATTCTGCTTTGAGTTTAACACCATCACAGAACTCATCTTGAGCAAGCATGGAGGCGACAGTGGAAAGGAAAAACTCCCTCGTGAGGAAGAAACCTGTAGCAGAACCACATGAATTGCATGAAAACTTTTAGTTTTACTCACATTAAAACCCAAAGTGTTCATATTTACAAACTTTCAGACGTATGCCTTCTTGTTGCTCATATTTTTTCGGTTATGGTTGACAAAAAAAAACTAGATTATTAAAAAAAACATATTTGTATTAAACACTGGCTTCAGTTCCCATGGGACGGAAATAATTTTCATCCAAACATAAAATGACGTGTTTTTTTTTGTTTTTTTTTGTTTTTTGTGAACTAACCCAAACTGCTGAAACAATGTGGAAGAAGCAGGGAATGTATAAAAAACTTATAAGGGAGGTGTAACTATACAGTACATTAAATACACTGTTTGGTTCTCAGCACATGTAGTAAAATACTGTAAGGATTAAAAATGTCAGCTAAATGATACAAGAAACACTTATTAAAAAAAAAAACTTTAAATTTGTATAAAATCTGTTGATCTTTATTTCAAAGTTCATGCTCAGTCATCCAGGTCCAAAATCCAAAAATGTTCAGTCAGGTCATCTGGACAGTTTATTTTTTATGGAACGACGTTTCGCCCTCTATCCCGAGGGCTTCATCAGTCTGAGCAGTCCCAAGTAAACTGTTTTCTCCACTAAGCAGTACACTTCTTTAGTGGACCAACCAGTTTGGTGGAGATAAGATGGATTTTGGGGGCTGTCCTGTCCCCTGTTGACTCCTCCTAAGCAGGTCCACGAAAGGAGTGTGCTGCTTAGTGTGGAAAACGGTTTACATGAGACTCCTCAGACTGATGAAGCCCTCTGGATAGAGAGCGAAATGTTTTTCCACAATAAAGAAACTGTCCAGATGACCTGACTGACCATCACTGGGCTGTTGATCTTTAGTAAAATAAAGGTTTATAGACTAAAGGTACTAATTCAGATAATAAATGTTTGTCAGCTTTTATGAAACATTAAAAAAAAGATAAAACATTAATACCTGTAGTGTGTAAAACAGGATTTGGAGCACATTAAACATACATAAAGTGTTCACACAGATTATATTTGGCATATTTATTATGTGTTTGTAAAGATTTGTGAACAATTTAGAGCCATAACTGTAATAAAAATCACCAGAGAGTCATATCTTATAAGAAAAGTGAACCTTTTGTAATATCTGTGACATTTCTGTGGCATTTGAAGCCACTTACTCATCGCTCTGCTGCTACGCGAATCAGATCTATATTGGATTTAAATCCCAGGATCAGAGCCTCTCCCATGAAAACACTCAAGTTGGAACTCGGTGACATTTACATCTGGCCATCGCTGTTTCCGATAGGCGCGACACCCAGCGTGTTATTTAGATCTCATTTCTGTAAGCAGCCCTGCAGAGATTTCTGTGGAAGTTGTCCTGGATGAAGCCTGCTGTCAGACAGACACGTCCGTCAGACTGAAAGTTGTGACAGTCAGGAGTCAGCTGCTGATGTGCATGTGAGTTCATACTCTGCTCACCAGGAGCCATGTTTGAGCAGGTGTTTGTGTCTGCAGCGTCACAACAGATGATTGGAAACATGTATGAGCTCATCAGTGTGCAGGCGTCCATCAGTGTCTGCAGACTGACGGGCCGGACCGCCTCCTGTTTACAAAATGGAAATATTGTGCAGTCGATCGTTCATCACTGGAATGAGCCCACCCCGTTCCTCCGAATAATATTTTTACGTGCTCGTAATTTGTTTTGGCAAATGTCGCTCAGAGAGGAAATGGAGAGGATGGAAATGTAACATAATACACTGCGGTGGCCCTGAGGTGCTTAAAAACCAACATTTAGACAAAATAGTGTTGATTAAACTAAAAATGAAACAACAAAATGCTAATCTGGAGTTCAGTGGTTGTTTTTGTGGATAAAAAAATGAGGCTTCAGTCCCTAATAGAGTGCAGAAATGTAAACTACTGAGTGTTTGTGAATGACCCATGACAAAATGCTTTGCAGGTGGCATATTACTTCAGGTTCATTTACCTGGGCTGTGATTGTTGTTGACTCAAAACTGTAAGAAAACAGAAAAAAAAATAATAAGCCATTGCAGTCTCAGTGCTTGCAAACAAGCGATCACGAGGTGTTCACGTCTTAATCAGGCAATGTTTGAAAATTAGTTTAATGTTGTGCACGACTTGCAAAACTGTCCATTCATGTTGATTCATTGCCCACATCATACCTGCCTGAGCCTGCTTACCTGGGCACCTACCTCTAACTTATGATTTATTCTACTGGAATATACTTTAAAGAAAACTAAGCAAAGTTGGACTTTTTTTTTTTTTTTAACAAGTAATTTTTGTCATTTGTCACCGTTATCTGGAGATTTGATCCAGAATGCAGACTGATGCAAGGAGCTAGAAAGAAATAACTACGCTGCAAAAACCAGCTTACAAAATGGTAAACACACGAAAAGGATGCATGTTGGATTAAATGTGGGGCTTTAACAGTCATTGGTTGATAAATAGCGTCACAGACTCAGTTACCGGGACCAAGAATAGCCTCAACACATATTAAAAGAGGAAACTAGTTTATTTACAGAGACTGGTTGGGGTTCAGATCTCTCTGAAAAGACAAGAACAGGTGGGTAAGCTGAGCAAGAGTACGGAGGGGTTTGTCAGCAGACGTTTGGTTTGGTCTTGTCTAGAGCCCGACCAATATGAAAATTTTGGCCGATACCGATACTGGGAGGTGGAATTCTGATCAATATGATGGCAGAATTTTTTTAATTGTATTTGTCCACTCCAAAAAAATCTAAGTAAACAGTGAGTGTAGCAGACCTTGCTTATTTAGCGTGGCTGTTAGCAACCATGAAGCTAAGCTAATCAGATCCACGCTATACGTAGTCCCACAGTAGGTTTACAAGTGGTGCACCGGTCATAAAAACAGTCTTCTTCCTAACATGCATTCACATTTTCTGTCCTCTACTATTCACCATAAGGTAGTGTGTCACAAAAATATAAATTACACAAAGAAACCCCCTTCCTTCATTGTGTAAACAGTCATTAAGTATGGTGAAGGTCTAATTACCGTAGTATTGACCTCAGCAGAGTTCATTGTTTCTTCGCAGAGAAGTAAAGATTTCAGACAAACAATGCATTTAATTGAGGATGATAAAGGTTGCGTTACTAACGCTGATATAATTAGTTATATTATGCTACGTTAGATTTATTGTTCTGGAAAAAGTTTTACAAGGCAATAGCCTATGCTAGGTTATCCAAACATTAGTTTGCTAACTTGAGAAGCACATAGCTAATGACAAATGGGTTGGAAGATTGAAAATAGTTTATTATAGTTTAATTATTTTACAGATCAGTTAAAATAAACTTACCATGCTCTGTTCAGCAAAATACGCTACACAGTATTGCTCCCTGCTTTGTCCTGCGCTAAAGGTGAAAGTGAAACTTAAGGCCATGATTTGAAAGTAGTCTTCATGCGCCATTTGCTGGATATATTTTACTATTAGAGCTGGTTCAAGCATTTTAGGGGGTGAAAATTAGAAGCGTGTATATCTGTGCATAATGGGACAATTATCACTGGTATGACCCCAAACATCTATATCAGCCTAAAATATCAGCTCTACCGATATATTGGCCAGTCTCTAGTCTTAGTGTTTTTTTTTTTTTTGGGTGGTTCAGAGGAGGAGATAATGGATTCTAGGAGCAGCTCCACAGGCGAGACTGGAGTGGACAGGCATTAGAACCAGGCGGAGCTGACTTTCTGGCTTTGAGTTTCAAGTGCAAACAGAGGATGGAGCAGAGGTGGCATCGTACAGATTCAGAACTGGCAGAGCAGCCGGAAGATGCACCAAAACAGGACCAAGAGGACCACAGGCTGACCTGAAGGTTATTTAAGGTGAGTTTAACTTCACCATAGAACAATATGAACTTACAAAATCTCTCCAACATTACCCGAGTGGAAATGTCATTGAGAAACTAACGGACCACTGCCGATCACAGGATCAACTCCACCTCATAAACCCTGATGTCATCTCCAACAAGTCCCACCTGAATGTGTCTTCAATACTCTCCCAGCTCACCTGATACACAGAGGACAAAATTAAAGGAAAAATAAAATAAAAAACAGAATCCTCACAATAACCTGTTGTTTTCACTAAAAGGTTTGGTCTGTCCACACAGAAGCACAAGAGTGCCATTATTATGTTGGGTTTCGGTCACGCCTCTTCTGTGTGAACTCAAAAAACTGAGCGTTCAAAACAAAAATCACTCCCCTGTGAACCTTTGACAAAGACTTTTTTCTAAACAATTGCTGCTTTTGTTTGACACCACCCACGAAATGTCTCGTTAACCATTTTGGCACAAACAAACTTTAACAGACTCGAATACATTGAGACCGACGGCTTGAAGGGAAACCGGAGAAACGACTCGATTCGTTTTCTTGGGCACAAAGTGGTGGTAGACATGAACAAAAGCTGACACAGCATCATCGTTTCTGAGCAGCGTCGTATCTCTTGTCCACTTTGGTTCACCAGAAATGCAGTGGAAAAAGACAATGTTTTTTTTTTTAATCCAAAGGAGCTCCATTTAGTGTAGACAGGAAGTCTCTTGCACTTTGATCTATGAAGTAACAAGCCTCCAACGATTATAAATGTAGCAATTCATCATGATTGTGTTGTTTTTAAAGAGACAGGGTGTCAAACATCAAACTTGCCTCTGACAGACGAATCTTAATCAGTTTTTTAGGACCCCACCCCCCACCCCCACCCTTTGCCAGTTGTTCCCAAACCCAATCAGTGATGGACACAAACTCCGAGGAGCGGCCCCATAAGTGAACGGAGCTGCCGTCTAATCATGTTCACAACACCCACAGACATCTGGTAAACACTTCAGCTGCAGCCGTGAAAATGAACTCCAGTACAACGGACAGCCAGTTATGGATTTGACTGGTGGGGGGAGCAGGGAGTGGAGGGTGGTGGGGGTGGGGGGGCGTGATAAATTTTGCATGTTTGATTATACATGTTTTACAGCGGTTACTTACTGAGCAACACAGCGACGCCAGCAGAGCGTCTGTACTGATTAATATCTACACTGTATTAAATCTCACCCGTCACAATGAAAAGCAGGGATCATGTCTTTCTGTTAGCAAAACATTTCCCAATTCATTGAGAAAATTGTAATGACACTCAAAATTATCATTGGTTGTGCATCTACAACAGGCCGACTTTGACGCCACAACTTATTATCTGTAGAAAACACAAAAAAGTTTTATAAATTTAGAAGATGATCTAAAATTTTGAGTGGTAGTAGCTAAGAGTCATTCCCTACACACACCGTGAGCAGAGAGATAAGGCAATATGGAGGATTTCCAGTTTTACTGCGTGAGCGCTTATAAAGAGCGTTCACTTTTGAGATCCATTTTTCTTCCGTCTGTTTTATGGCACTTAACTCGTTCTGTAATTTTTGTGCTACTTCAACAATTCATGCATCAAAATGTTCGGCTCGTTCAGGCAATTCCTGCTGTGACGTTTGGTATTTGTGCAGCTTTTTCTTTTTGTGATACAGTAGTTCCTCGTTTATCATGGGGGATCTGTACCCTGAAGCCCCGCGACAAGTGAAAATCCACAAAGTAGGAATAGCAGTACACAAGTAGTTTATTTAGTATGAGTCAGAGTCAGAGATTCTTTGTCATTCGCACCACATGTGGTACATGTGGTGGAACGAAATTATGTGCACAGGGTCCCAGTTACATCCAACAATAAAATGTAAAAGAAAAACAGTAATAAGATCTAAGATATGAACTAAGAGAAACACAATTTAAAAATGCACTATGCACTAATAGCATAAAAACATTACATGCTGTTTCGGACTTTAATTAGTCCTCATGACTCAATGAGACTAAACTGTATAAATAAAGGTTGAGTGAAAAGAATTACACACAAAAACGATTAATATTTAGCTTCATGTTGTTCTTGATGATTGAACAACAAAAAGCAACAAGTCTAATTACAATATGCAAAACAAACTAATAGTTTAAGCAGCTATTACCGTAACTACTGGTGTATAGAGCACACACGTATATAAGCCATGCACACTAAATAAAAATAAAAAATAAACAGTTGAGCAAAAGATGGATTTAGAAGATTTAAATGTCAAGAGACTGAGTTAAATGTTAGCAAAAAAGATATAAAGCGTTACTACAGAGGCCAAGAAGAGCAACTAAACGCATTTTGATTTACCAGTAGTAAATACATTTTAAAAGATAGTTGATGTACTGTAGTTGCAAGATTTATTTTTATGAGTGATGCAGAAATAGAAGCATTGAGAAGACAGGAGCTAGAACTAATTAAAACAACAAAATGGTGCTTTTACAGGTCTGCATCCTTCAGACAATGTGTTTTTGTTGTCTCCGTGACGCCATTTTGACAAATTTGTTTCAGATCCAGTCTGAAACAACAAAACCATCCAGCGTTTTCTCTGCAGGCGTATGTCCCTTTGTGTTACATTTGGGTCGTTATGAGTCCAGGAGCCACATATATATTTAATTATAGCACCATAAAATGAAAACATTTTGGTAATGCTTTTTTTTTTTTTATATGATTGTGTGGTATTTCAAAGCTTTGTGGTTTTAGGTCTATTTTCTGTATTTGAGCAGGTCTCCATGGAGTGTTGTGCATTAGCACCTTCAGTTGTCCTCAAGGATCGCTGCTAATAGAGACGACAGACGACTCAGTCATGAGGAATAATGGTCATCTGATGTTCATACTGATGCAACACGTCTGCGTGAGCTTGTCATTTTCTCTAGGAAAAAAAACAAATCTCGTCTCAGCAGTAAATGGCTAATTGTCTCATGAGAGCTTTCTGACTGAATCTAGTTTCAGAAACACTTTAAAAGCCTTAATTCAATGTTAAAAAAAAGTGTTAAATCTGTTTTTTTATGAACTTCTCAGCTGGTGGGGAAAAAATATCGCTCCACCACCACCACCGAGTTGCAAACCCTCTCGTTGTGAATGGTCTTTAGCAGCATCACACCATCAGTCACAGTGTTGCAAGTTGTTTCCATCACTGAGTGAAGCCATGTTCACCATGTGTGCAAGCGACACATTTACTGCCATCACTGCTGTTCTGTGCTCAGATAAAAACAAAGATAAGCACAGAGTGGGTGCACAAAACTAATTAAATGTGTAGTGTGTACATTTATATTCTCTGTCTGTCTCCAAACAAGCAGTGGGTACTACCTGACTGAAGCTGTAGTGCCATCTTGTGTTTGCATGAAATCAGAAACACAATACACTGAATTTCAGTTGTCTAAATCGATAAGGAGAGATGATGTAAAAAGGAAAGAAAATCTACAATTTAATCACTGCTATTTAGTTATTTTAAAGCTAAGAATTGTGTATTTTATGAAGCAAACACAATACGTGCAAGCATTTTTAAATGAACTAAAAAAACTTGTTTTTAGCTTTATTATCTGTAATCCACTGTAATGAGTAGATTCTTCATTCCCACCAGCTTTAAGTGGACAGAAAAGGGTGACTCACCAGGTGTTAATCTGCGCGCTGTGTTTTGTTGGCTGTGAGTACTCTGAGCTGAGGGCTCTTGTGGAGGTTGCAGATGGAAAGGCTTTTATTTCAATAATGGGCCTTTCCTGCTCTTCTCCACTTACATCTCTTTTACAGGAAAAATAGCTCTGAGGAGCAGCGAGTGTGAAGGACAGGACAATTATCAGGTTTTTGCTACAGCTTCAGCATGAATCGATTTTATTATTAATTGTATTTTTTCATAAAATGTGAACATTAGTTTAAATGTTTGCCACTGATCTTCATTCTCTATTTTTTGCTTTTAATATGAAATTGTAATATGAAAATAATTTTAAATAATGTGAAAATAATTTTGTTTAAAGATTGCTAAATCGCTAACTGGAACTTAGGCCTTTGGGTGTAAAAAAATAAAAATAAAATAAAGATATGAAAAATAAAATTGCCTCAGCTATTATATTATTCATATTCTATCCATCCAAGTTTGTTTATATATATATATATATATATATATATATACTGTTTACTATATATATATGTACATATACGGTATATGTACATATATATGTATACATATGTACAGTATATGTATACACATGTATATGTACATATATATATGTACATATATATACAGTGTATATATGTACATATATATATGTACATATATAGTGTATATATGTATATGATATACATATATATATATATATATATATATATATAGTGTATACTGTATATGTATATGATATACATATATATACTGTACTGTATATATATGTAAATATAGATATGTAAATATAAAGGTAGTCCTCGAGTTACGAACGGGTTTCGGA
>JAVCKU010000072.1:2311996-2327958 GCA_032273985.1 Hypsolebias coamazonicus
TTAATATATTTATAAGTTTGTTTGCAAAAACGAACATAGTTGAATGATAAAAGATATTTATGTTGTGCCACTTTCTGTAAAGTTCATAAATCATGTCACAGACGCTTTAAGGGCCTTGCTCAAGGGCCCAGAGTGGGGCAAATGAGGGTGGAGGCAGGTGTGAGTGCTTCACCTATCCTACCCAAATTTTGATGTTGTTGGTACTGGGAGTTGAACCGACCATCTTCCAGTCACTGGCCCACCTTCTCTAACCTCTGCTGCACCACACCCCACACACTTGAGGAAACTATACGTTCTAGTTTTTATATTACTTAAAAGTACAGTTTCCTTAAATGACTGTGGTGGTTGAAGATTAATCTGTGGTGGCCAAGGCCCCCATTAGCCACCCCCTGGCTCCACCACTGCACCTGGTAGTGGATAAAATTGCTCCCTCCACTCTCTTGGAGCTGTCACTCTGCACCGCCGCAGACAAGAAAAAAAAATACAAAGTAACTCCTGCCTACATGAATATGTTTCACCAAAAACACTTTTCTCAAAAAACTAAAACGGGTCATTATTCAAATCCCTCAGCAACATCAGTGTACAGGGTTCCCAGAAGATCTGGACAGTAACTTTCATATTTCCAGAGAGGAAAACTGTAAATTTGAGAAAAACAAAAAACATTAAAAACCAGGGAATAGTCAGGGACATTGAACACTAATCTACAGATTAAACTGTGACCTTTTTGAGAATTTATGTATAAATATATTAACGCTAATCTCATATCAAGTCATGTTCTGCTTCTACAGTTTACTGGTTTGTTATGGTGTTTTTTTTACTATCTGCTGTTGTCAATATAATATAATCATAAAATAAGTTGCTTATACTGCAGGCTGCAGTATACTAGGACTCTGTCCACCATCAAAGTTCTGAGCGTTTTGTGTGACTGAACCATCTCCTGAAAACTCAGGGAACTTTGTTTTCACGAGATGCTGTGAACAACGGGCTTGTTAAAATAAAAATAAAAGTTAATCCCCGTGTTTTGTTCAGAGGCGACGTTGAGCTCGGACATCAGCAGACTGAGAAGGTTCATGCTTGTTTTTTTCTTTTCTTTGCATGCGTTTACGCCTCATGTTTATCATCTGATGAACGGAGTGCGTGTGTGTGCGTGTGTGTGTGCGTGTGTGTCCTCTGCAGCCAGAGGTCAGATCTGCGTCTTTCGGCTCAGACACAGACAACACGCTCCTTCACCGTCCAGAAAAAGACGTTATTGTCCTTCCTGTCTGCTCAGCGACCACTTCAGCGCCACAGCGGGCGAGTTTCCTGTCCCGCATATTTCAAAAGAGGACAAAGACTCCCCGGCTGCTCGTCCTCTCCGAAGGAGATCAGATCACAGTTTGACCTTTGACCCCTGCATCCTGACACTGACCTCTGGCTTGGTTTTATGAGAGAAATGAGGAAGAAAAAACAAGATTTGATTATTTTGAATGGCTTTAACTCTGTCACTTTTACAGACAAAGAGCTACAGTTTGGTGTGGTAGTAGCTGAGAGTCATCCTCAAGACGTTCTCTACATTTCTGCACATCTTTTACAAGATTTGACCATAACGGCTTTAACCACGTCCTTTAAGATCATTTTAGTTTAAGTTTGTGGCATGAGAGGCAGCAGGCGATATGCAGTTCTCGTTTCCTGTTTCTGGTGTGTTTTTGTCACAGCGCCACCCAGAGGCATGGCAGAGTCACTGCAGCATTTTGTTTTGTTCACATCAGGGAGGACGAAGACGTTTCTAGAAATGGAGCCATGTTTTTTTTTTAGAAATGTTTAATAAAAAGGATTTTGGAGAGACACAGGCAGAGTTGAATTTATATTTTGAGCATAAATCAAACAAATCACATGGAAACCCTCAGATGAAGGCTAAACTTCTCTGTTTCTACATCAAACTCAGAGTTTAGACCAAATCGTGTTTTATCCTTTAAAGTCCCTGAACAGTCTGATGGGGGGGGTACCGGCATTCTCATTTCCTTCTCTGTCAGATTAGAGCTCTCTAAATGAGAATAAATTCCTCGTCTTTTCTGCCTCCGTTTTAATTTCCCTGCAGGATTGTGCTGCAGTGGGTTTTTATTTCTGCACAGTTCAGGTGAAGGATGAGGATACTCAGGCTTTTTGGCCCTGTTTATTTTAGAGCAGCTGACTGATCTGACTGCTCTTAATGGAATTTACTTCAGTATGTGTATTTTTGTTAATATCTTAAAGAGTTTTCAAGTAGATTTAGCTCCATAGACTGGTTTTATAAAATAAATTAGACGCTTAAGAATCCATAGATGATGAATAGTTTGTCAATGGTCACGTTAATGCGTTTTGTGGCATAAATACTGGAAATATGTGTAAACATATTGCTCATATTTAATATTTATCGCCCACCGTTGCAGGTGAAAGGTTTTATTGTGTGAATGTTTGTGAAGCATTCACCCTATTTCAAGCCATTTTTCCTTCTGTTCTTTTTTCGGCACAAGTCTCATCCCGCAGGTTTCAAGATATTGCAATAAATATCAAAATTTCAAAACGTTCAGCTCTTTCAGGACAATCCTGCTATGACTATTGTTATTGGTGCAACTTTAGCTTTTTGAAATATTTAGCCTTTTCTGTCATTTTTCCTCATAGAAAATGAATTGCGCTCATTTTACCTCCTTCACATCTTTAGATCTGCTTACAACCTTTTTCTGCTCCTTTCACATTTTGTTCTGCTTCAGCTTCTTTCAGCTTCCTTGAGCAAATTTAAATATTTTTCAGCTACTTTCAGCTGTTTGGTGCTGCTTTCATATTCTTTCAGCTAACTGCATGTTTGTTTTTCTTCTTTTCTGCTCCTTTCAGCTTATTTTTGCAAGTTTCAGCCTTTTCTACTATTTCAGCTACTATGTAGCTGTTTTTATGGTAATTTTAGCTTTTTTGACTAATTCCACATTTTTTGCACTTGTTTAAACTTTTTTCAGTCTAATTAAAAAAAAAATCTTCTCTCTCTACTTCCTTCTGGAAACGTAAGCTTCTTTCTGCTTTGTCAACTACTTTTCAGCTGATTTTTGCTAATTTTGACTTTTTCAGATTATTTCCACTTATTTGTACTTATTTCTGCTTCTTTCAGCTGTTATGTATTCTTTGTGCTTTTTTCTGCTAATTTATGCTTGTTCTATGTTTTTAGCATTATCAATCAAATTTCAGCTGTTTTCAGATTATTTCATTTTTTTCATGATGATTTCTGCTAATTTCAGCCTGGTATGCTCCTTTCAGATTTTTTCTGCTTCTTTCAGTTTTTTCTGTTATTTCAGCTACCTTTTAGCTGTTTTTATGCTAAATAGAGCTTTTTCAACTAATTCCACATTTTTTTAGCGCCTTCTACTTCCTTCTGGTAGTTTAAGCTTCTTTTTGCATTTTCAACTACTTTTCAGCTATTTGTTGCTGATTCCAGCCTGTTTTTAGCTCATTTCCTAATGTTTGCTCTAACTTCTGCTTATTTAACCCTAATTTATTAAATACAGTATGTGTTATTTCTGCTTTCTTCTGCTCTCTTAGGCTTGGTCTTCAAATTCACCTACATTTCAGCTGTTTTCCAGCAAGTTCTTCTGCAATAAGCATTCACACTACATTTTCATATAGTTTTTTTTTTTGTCCATGTTTGTTGTGTTACCAAAATATCTCATGAATTTCTTGATTGATTCTTGACAAATCTGTCAAGGTAATCGTAGGATGTAACCAACTGAAAAAAGATGGCCGCCACAGTTCTTTAAGTCAGTTCATTTTGTTGCTGTTGAGCTAAAACAAAATTAGGTGTTGTCATCAACCTTTACTGAGAGCAAACACGTCTTGATGGATGTCACTTCCAAGGTTTGACTGAAACATTTATCATTTTGTCTCTTAATTTAAGACCATCTTGGTCTGAACTCTGGCATGAAAGAGGACGGGTGACATGCATTTAAGGCAGGTCTGTGTTATAAGATGAGCTTTTGCATCTTTTGTGTCAGAATCTGTGCAGAGACAGAACAGCATGAGTCAAACCACGAGGAGATTCTGCAGAATCTAAAGTGTGTCCCCCACCCTGTGTGTGTGTGTGTGTGTGTGTGTGTGTGTGTGTTGGGGGGGCGACAGGAAGCTGCTGCAGAGTCTGGACTCTGAGCTCGCTGTCTGAAATCAAAGCAGAGGACTCGGTCAGCAGGGACAGGCCTGACTGTTTGTACAAAGCAGCAGCTTCAGATCCTGTTTTCTCAGAGTTCTCATCGCCGAGCGCTAATTTAAGGAGGCGGCACATGACTGAAGGCTGCGGAGACACCAAGAACACATCAAACCAACCAAACCGACCTCTCACTGGGCGCTTTTCTCACAAACGTCACAAAACAGGCCTGTTTTAGAGCAACAGGACAACTGGCGCGCGTTTGTTTGGATTATTTTAGAACTCAGGAGAACAGACAAACAGATTTGTTTTCAATCCGTAACAGCAGTCGTTAAAAGAAGTGTCTGCTATTTAATCTGCTTAATAAACTCTTAATTCACCATTATTATTTAAAACAATCAAGTTAAATAATCGGCTGACCAAATCATCCATTTCTATTTACATCTTGTCACAAAGAATCTATAAAACTGTCACTTTGCTGTTTTGATTTAGTTATAAATCAGAAAGTTCAGGTTTGTTATCGACCCCCCGATTAACTGATTACATTCAGATGTGATTCAAGATGGCCGCCACAGACAACCGATTTTACGAAATGCCACAAAAAGTCTCCACTTCTGTCAAATTTACAGACACGGTATTAAAACTTGGCGTGGTAATATTTTAGGTTGATTCCAACTTATACTACAAACACATGTGTGTTTTCATAGAGAGTCCGTTTTGTCTGTTAGTAAAATATCTCATGAACCATTGGGTGGAATTCAATTAAACGTTCAGGAAACATCTAATAGACCTACATCTACAAGGAATTCCCTTTTGGAGTCAATCCAATTCAAGATGGTCACCCACTGATCTTAGAAAACGCAGCGATGGCCAGAACTCTTGTCAGTTTACTGAGCTAGACTGTGGTGTGGTAGTAGCTGAGAGTCATCCCCAACACACGGGTTATTCTCCCACCTTTCAACGTTTGACCAATACGACCATCGCTCCATCGTTTCTTCATAGTTTAAAACAAAACGCCTGTAGTTTGTGTAAAAAACATGAAATTTTCATGTCCCAGCTCCAAGGTCAAGGTCTCCATGGGCCTTGGCTTGTCCAGGCCGTTGCTGAGTAACAGCTCGTTGATGAATGTACAGTACAATCTTATTCAAACGATGTCATGACGTTGTGTCACAGATGCTGCGACGAGTTCAAACCACTCGTCCCTGAGCTTCAGGCCGCCGCGACTGACAGCAGCTGACGATGACGCCCGTCGGACAGTCGTGGGAACATCTCTCAGATTAGACTTCAGCTCCAGAGAATCTGCTCCTGGCGAGCAGAGACGCTGTCGCAGGGATCGTTCGTTTGCAGAGAACGGACTGCGTCAAGCAGCGGGAGAGAAAAGGACGGGGCGAACGAAAGCCCGTGACGCGCGGGAGCGCCGAGTCTCGGCTTGTAAATTCCTCTGTGATGCATTCCAGATGTGCTGCGAGCAGCTGGCCGCGGGGGGAGTCGCAGCACGACACGGTGCGGCGTGGTAAGGAGCTGTAACGCGTGAGAGGAGCGTCTAAACTTTCAGCCGAGGACTCCGTGCTGAGAGGGAGGCGAGGAGGAGAAACTCCACGTCGTGGGTTTTAATTTGACTCGTCCGAGTTAAATTTAGAGACACCTGTCTCACTGAGTGCTCAACATCTGGATCAGGGAGGTTCTCTTTGCTTTAGTTATTACACACCCAGCACTACTTGAAGGAATGCATGTCACCCGCCACCAAAGAGAAAAGCCGATGTGTAGCTCTCCTCTTTAAAACACAACAACCTGTAGAGACTCGGGGATTTACTCGTCTTCTGCACAGCCAGGTAGTCAGGTGCACGCACCTTCACACCTTACTGAACGCACACACAGATGTGTGATGTTGGGGAGCGGACAGTGGGTGGACAAGCGGGTGTCGGCTGGTGAAGGATGAGCTGCTGCAGCGGTGGTGGGAGGTCCGGGCCGGCAGCAGAGACTGATGAGGACTCTCTGTGGGACTCCGGGAGTCTCCTGCAGCTTCACCGGTCCGTCGTCAAAAAAACACCTCCAGTTCCGCCTCAAACACCTGATTTTCATTTTCTCATCTGTGACCGGCAGAAACGTTACACTTTTTATACGTATGTGAAACAAATCCAGCATGTGGTGGGATGTACTCCACAGAAACTCATAAATCTGCTTCTGCTGTTTTTAGTTTGTGTTCCTTGTTGTAATCTAACTACTTCTACGTACTTTTAACAGTTCATTTGTGGAAACCTTTAGCTCATTCAGCAGATGGGTGCTGTGACTTTTAGCTTTTATGACTTTATTTAACTTTACGCTAGTCCCTCGCTACTTGGCGGTTCGTTTATCGCGGACTCGCTCCATCGCGGTTTTTCAAAATAAGATTGGACATGACACACTATTGGCTGATTGATGGATGCATGATCGGCATGGATTTTTTATTTAAAATTTAAATTATTTAGCATCTGTTGCACGTTCGTGCAGCCCAGAGCTGCAGGATAAACATCCTGCTGCAGCTGATCAGCTGATCTCTGTGCAGAGCAGAGAAGTGGGCGTGGCCAAGAGCACTTGCAGGTGGCAAAGAGCAGCAGAGGCAGGGAGCTGACATCATGACATTCTGTGCTCTTGTTGTTAGAATATTGCAAGAGTGTGGGAAGTGTTTAAAACATCTTAAAAAATATACATATATATATTCTATACTAAAACTACTACTTGCTACTTGTACTACTATTCCTACTTGGCCGTTTTCACTTATTGCGTGCGGGTCTTCAGTGTACGCATCCCCCGCAATAAACCAGGGTTTACTGTATTTGCAAACATTTCCTTATATTTAAATATAAGGAATATTTAAATTCCTTATAAAACCTTGTTTTCTTTGTTTCAGCCTTCAGGCCCTACTTTTCTCTTTTTGTGCTACTTTTGGTTTTTAGCTACTATTTACTAATTAGTATTTTTTAGGTACCTTTTGACAATTATTTGCTGCTTTTAGGCAGCGTTTTAACTTTTTGCTACGTCAAACATCTAGCTGGCCTTTTTTTAGTTTTACTGTAGTTCTTAGCTCGATTTTTGTAACTTTGAGCTTTTCCGTTGCTATTTTATAAATCAGTAACAACCAATGCAGACATGTTCCTGTTTTTAGTTTTCTACACCGACTTATAATCCAGCTTTTTTTTGTTGCTGATTTTCCTTTTGATTGTCCTTTTGTTTGCCATTTTATTTTAACTTGTTAAAAAACTTAATTTGTACCCATCTTTTATGATCGTCTGTTGTTGTCTTTGTTGTCGTTGTTGTCATTCTTTGTTAAAATTAGGTCTCTCTTGTAAACGAGTCCCCAAGGCTCAACGGGATTAACCTGTGTAAATAAAGGTTGAATGAATGAATGAATGTTGGTTACTTCAAACTAATCATTTGCTGCTTTTAGCTTTTTGCCACCCCTTGCAACTCCTTTCTTTGTCTAGTTTAAGTTTTCAGCTACCCCTTTCCTTTTTTAGCTTTTAGCTTATCATTTGCAGGTTTTAGCTAGTATCTTGCTACTGTCTTCGTCCCAGGGTGCATCACCCCTCCAGCCCTCCGTCAATACAGTAATCGGGCCCCCTAGACTCCTGAGTATTACCCAAACAAAATAACGAACTAAACTAAAATACCATGAATCATCTCATCTCCTGCTCTGTGCTGAAACAAGAGTTTCACTTCCTCTGTACCAAACCACGACTGCTGCAAGCTTCCTGTCACTTCAGCTCCTTCTCTATTTCTGTCCACCCGCTTCGGGTGTTCTCATTATTTATTTTCATTATTTATTTATCAGTCCATTAAATGGCCGTTATTAGTTGTTATCATCCCCATACGTAGCATTCATACTGCACCCCATCTACCTCCAAGTAGGTTTTAAATACTATCGCTGGTGATACGGGCACAGGGTTAGTTAAGAGTCAAAGGTCTGTGGGGTTAGGTTTAGGGTCTGGAGGTTAGGTTTAGGGTCTGGGGGTTAGGTTTAGGGTCTGGGGGTTAGGTTTAGGGTCAGGGCTAGGTTAAGGCTCAAGGGTAAGGGGGTTAAGTTTAGGTTCAGTGGTCTGGGTCAGGTTTAAGGTTAGGTTTAGGAAAAGGGTTTTATAAATCAAATTAAAATACACTTCAGGTTTTACACGTGATCCGCGATGCATTTTATCAACCATAAAAACGAACCCTTCAGTTTACTAGGAGGGAACAGTCTGAACACTTCCTATGGGGGTGATAACAACTTATAACATCCGCAGTGGGTGTTTCTGTCACCCTGTGTTTCACTCTGTGCCTCTTACTATGGTTAGAACCGATCAAAAACTAGATTAGAGGACCTTTTGATTGTGAAACTATTATAAAAACATTTGATTGCTTCAGCACCTTGACATACATAAAATCATTATTTTGATCAACACACCCAAAAACACTTCTTTATTGCTTAATCATTTATTTTCAAAATCGTTTTCTTAATGTCCATGGCACCAGACATGGGCCTGTGTGGTCTGACCTCCACTCCTCTTTTCTTCACACTCACTACCTTTTAGGTTTTCACCATCCTGCCAATGTTTTTAGCTAGGCTTTGACTATTTTTTTCCTTAGCTATTTCTTAATTTTAGCTTTTAGCTACTTTGAAGCTTTTTTTGTTGTTGTTGTTGTTATTGTTGGCCTTGGTTACTTTTACCTAATCATTTGCTTCTTTTAGATTTTGCCAGTCGTATGTTCCTTTGGGCTTTTAGCTAGCGCACCTTTTGCTAGCCTTTTGCTATATTGAGTATTTAGCTTGCTTTTATTTACTTTCAGCTTTTAGCTATGCTTCTGCTGTTTTTAACTCACCTTGGTTTCTTGCTTCTTTTAGCTTTTTTTTTTTTAGCCTGTCAAAATATTTAGCTAGCCTTTAGCTGTGTTTGGCTTTTGGCTATATTATTTTGATACTTTAGCTTTTAGCCACTCTTTAGCTATTTTTGTTGGCTTTTGTTACTTCTACCTGGCCTTGGTTGCTTTTACTTAATCTTTGCTCCTTTTAGCTTCTAGCTAGCCATTTTTGACTTTTGGCCTTTAGTTAGCTTTTAGCTCCTTTTAGTTCTAACAGCTTTTTTAGCTGTTGTCTATTAGCGCGCTGTGTTCTAGTTCTGGTACATTTGGTTCTGAATCTCGTCACCTTTGTAACCGGAGATGAATATTTCAGCTAAAGCTTTTATTCTCACAGTGAGATCTTCGGTCATTCAGAGGAAACAGCTAAATTTAGTCTTAAAGCGGCATCAACCACGATGACAAGAAGACAAAACTTTTCTTTCTGAAGACAGAAGACTTGGACAGTTTTTGGACAGGACAAGTGGGTTCAGGGTCCGGTGGAATCTTTTAAAGGGCCGACCAGCAGCAGCCGAAACACATTTGACATCCTCCCATTTGTTTTCTGCACCAACAAACTGATCCTGATCCTCTCTCCTCCTGCAGGTACGACTATGTGGAGGTCTTCAACGGCGGGGACGAGTTCTCGCCCACGTTGGGGAAGTTCTGTGGGAAAATCGCTCCGTCTCCCATCATTTCCAGTGGCGGGCAGCTCCTCATCAAGTTCGTCTCCGACTACGAAACTCACGGAGCCGGGTTCTCCGTCCGCTACGAGGTCTTCAAGACAGGTGCGTGTTCGACCTGAGCTTCCTTTAGTTTAACGACGTGAAGTTCGGCTGCTCAAACTGAAGAAAACTCTAGAAAACAGAGCTTTCTGATGTTTCATGAAGGGATGAGATCTGATCCAGAACCAGGTGCACTGTGTTTACAAGGTGTCTGGTGCTGTGACAGGCGGGTAATCATGTAAACTGCCTGTCTGCGTGGGAGTTTGTTCATTTGTATGTTAGTAAAATATCTCATGAGCCATGGAACAGATTTTATTGAAACTCTCCAAGTGATTCTTTGATGTTTCTACAGTTGATAAACCAGATTGAAGATGGCCGCCAAAGATATTAGCAAACATGGAAGTGGCTGCGGCTCAGTTGTTTTACAGATACTGAACTTAGAGTTGTTGTGGTAGTAGCTGAGAGTCGTTCACAACATGAACTTCGAGCTTCACAGTTTTTTTTTTTTTTTTTGAGTCAAATGTTCAGAATTCTGGAGTTTTTGACCAAATCCAGTCCTGAAATTTTAAACGACAAAACAGAAAATAACTATTTTACAAATGTTTAGTGATTCTGGACCTCAGGACAACAAAAGACCTGATCACCTCTGTGGACCAGCCTGGACCTCAGGACAACTAAATACTTGATCACCTCTGTGGACCAGCCTGGACCTCAGGACAACTAAAGACCTGATCACCTCTGTGGACCAGCCTGGACCTCAGGACAACTAAAGACCTGATCACCTCTGTGGACCAGCCTGGATCTCGGGACAACTAAAGACCTGATCACCTCTGTGGACCAGCCTGGATCTCGGGACAACTAAAGACCTGATCACCTCTATGGACCAGCCTGGACCTCAGGACTACTAAAGACCTGGTCACCTCTATGGACCAGCCTGGACCTCGGGACAACTAAAGACCTGAACATCTCTGTGGACCAGCCTGGACCTCAGGTCAATCAAAGACATCTCTACACGTTTGCACCAGACTGTTGAGTTTGTTGTTTCCTGAGCTGAACGTCGGCTGATAATTACCTAAAACTCCGACTGCTGGTTAAAACCTGAAGACCTCTGTCCGGCTCGAAGCTCCAAGTCGAGGCTGTAAACGTCTTTCTTCTTGTCGTCCTTGACGAACTCTGACCCACTGACCTCTGTGAGCTCAACGATCACAGCTCGTCTGAGGCCAGAGTCCCTGGAGGGGCAGGATGGACGAACATAAACACTCCCAGCATTGGGAGGACGCACCCTGTCCCCTCCCTTGTCCCTTTGTCCTACATTTGTACTCACTCTTCCTCAATCCACCGAATCTCCTGTGACCACTTCAGTTTTCCTCCAGAGGAGACTGGACATAAATCAGATGTTTTTTTTAAAAACCAAGCGTGCATGAGATTCCTCCTCGTTCTTTTGTTGTTCTCACCCCAGAGAGCAATAATCGTTAGAATCACAGCGTCCAGAAATACCAGTCCCCAGGTGGACATGCGTCAGAAAGCGCCACAAGCAGATGGGAAGGAGACGTGGCTCATCATCCTTCACGTCTCTGTAAACCTTAAATTAATGAGAACTTTAAATGTCCTGCTTGTTTTGGCTCTAACTCCATGTTTGCACTAATGTAAATATAAAAGTAGGTCATCTGCGTCTCCGTGTCGCAGAAGGTCCCAGATGTTTTTATCAACCACCGCCAAAAGGCCAAGGTGGGCGATGTTTTCACCAGTTTCTTTGGTCTGTGCAGATTTTAATGAAACTTTCAGGAAATGACCTCAATTAACCTTTGGAGTCCATCCAATTAAAGATGGCTGCCACTTTAACAAGCACAAAATGTCAGTTTTTCTGATCTTGAGCTCAAACTTGGACGTCGAGAGTCAACAGATTGTCGAGGTTCGACCCAAAACCGCACAGGATGATCTCAAACACTCGGCGGGTGATGAGCATTCCTTCAAGGACAAAACAAGAAGAAGTCTTTCTCCAGAGCTCAAATGTTCGCTGCTCCGACTGTAACGGATTTTAAACGTGGCGAGGAGAAAAAAGCAGCGGCGAGGGATTACAGGAGTGACTAAAAGTGCTGTTTTTAACTTGTTAGGGGGTGGACGGCCTGTATTGAGGCCAACACACACACACACACACACACACACACAGAACATGCTTCTGCCCCAGTTTCAGAGGCGCTCCTCGATGCCAGAGCATCCATCTCGTCTGCAGGTCACCCCTGCTGCCTCCAAGGACAAACAGCCCATTAGCTAAATGAGCCTGAGGTCCCACACACACCTGTCTGCTCCACAGAGAGACGCCAACACACACACTTACACGGAGCAGTCCATTTAAACGCACCAGCAGCGGTCGGGTGTGTTCAGCAGCAGCAGAAAAAAAAAAAAAAAAACACTTGTTTTTTCCTGACAGGAACAAAAGCCGACTCAAAGTCCACGTCTAATTCCTGCATTTAGATTCAGAGCAACGCGCCTGGAGCCTTCAGAACCGAACCCGATGGTTCTGTCAGAATTAAACACAAAACAAAGTTCCTAAAAAGATTTTGGCTCTCGTCCACAAGGTGACTTTGGCATTAGGTGTTGATATATTCGTGTTTTCTTGATGGTCATGCTGAGGTGCAACGTGAACCTTCCATCAAAGGGATGAGCCTCGTCTGCTGTTAGAGCTCAGAGCGTGAAACGGAGACGACTCTCAGCTACTACCACGCCAAGGTTTAGCTCGGTATCTGCATCGTGGGCTGAATTACAGCCACTTTTGTTTTTGTGAATGTTGACTAACTGTGGCGGACATCTTGAACTGTGCTGACTTCAAATTAAAATCAGTTGCAGATGTACATCCAGTGATTTATTTATTTATTTTCGTCAGCAGGCTTAATTAAAATCCCTGCAGTTGTTCATAAGATATTTTACTAACAGACGCATTTTGAACGTTGAGGATTTAAAATGGAAAACGCCTCTGCTCAAACTACCAAAATCCACAAAAATGTGTGGTATTCTGAGCTTTACATGTCTGAAGAACTAAATTAAAACGTAATAAGTTGTTTTTACGCCTCTCTGCTTTGCCGTGAGTCGTCGTTTCTTTCTGGACACCAGAATCAGGACCTGCAGGTAAAGAGCTCAAAGCTGCTCACAGCCTGACCGCAGTGATGAATTAGAATAACACAACCTGCTAATTTGGGGTTTAGTTGTGGTTAAAAAAAACCTGCTTACTCAAAAAGTCCCCGTTTTCTAATTTAGTGTTTTTATGTGTAAGTTTGTTGCTTTGCCGGCATTCAGGAAACCATAAAACCGAGTTGAGGTTTTAAAATGAAGCTGTTTTTATTTATTCAGACACAAAAATGTTTATTTGGACATGTGTGTTCTCTCAGTATGAGCGTCTTAAAGTTTTTAAAGTTTTTAAGAGCCACTTCAACCCTATTTTGTCTAAATAAAAATTAGACAGAGCCCAAACTTGTGCATCTACAACAGATTAACTTCAGGAGTTAATTGATTCAAAATGGCCACCAAAGCTAAACTACCTTTTCCAACACAGACATAGATAAAAACTTGTTGTTTTAAATAGCATTTAAATTAGTGGTGTTGAGGTCAAGTAAGAGCTGAGTCGTCACAAATATTTTGAATGTTAACACATCTTGTGAGATGCGTCTGAAGCGGCCATCTTGAATTAAAACCGTCATGAAGGGAAGTAGGCAGAAGTGAAGAAGGGACTTGGAAATAACCTTCGTCCATCTTTCCGACCATCGTGAGCTGAATAAAGTAAAAAATAAATGAGGTAGTGACGTCCATTTTGTTGTGTGGCTGCATAGGTGTAGGTCACTATCAGAAATTGGGGTGCCACCTCAAAATCCAAGATGGCCACCACCGTATGTATATGTGAATCAACTGAACCAATCATGTGAGGAAAATATGCTTTTTAGTTTTCATACTGCTTAAAAGTATAGTTTCCGCAAATGACTGGGGTGGCCAAAGATTAGTCTATGGTGGCCAAGGTCACCGTTTGCCACCCCCTGGCGCCACCACTGTACAGTATCTGGTGGTGGATAAAGTTGCTCCCTGCACTCGCCAAGATCTGTCTCGGCCTTTTACACAGTGCAACTCTCACCCACTTGAATGTCTTGCACCAAAAACATTAAGGTTTACTTGCACCTGTTGTTCAGTTCTAGTCTAGAAAAAAAACACTCATCTCTAAAACTACAAACATTCACTCTTCAAATCCCTTCAGCGACGCGGGACGTCAGCGTACTGCTTGTATCATTAGTGTCCACGTGCTGCAGAAAGTTCACACATGTTACTAGGCCTGTCGCGATAAACAATAAATCAATTAATCACATCATAAATGAAAATGATCTACCTCGTTTTCATTTATCGGCTTCATCGTTTATTCGTGTCTCTCTCTTTCTAATGAAGTCACTGAATGACAAAAAGCTCAACTCCGGTGCTCTTCACTGACCCCTCCCTTTCGCTTTTCTCTTTAAAATATGTTTTAACCATCCAAAATCACATTTTTGGATCGTTAAAAGCAGCTAAGCTGAGAAGCTAAGCTAACAGGCCGACCTTGAGAAACAAACCTCCGTCTTGTCGAAGCTCCAAAATTCACAGTTGAAACCTGTGCCTTCGTGTAAAAAGTTTTTTTTTTTCCTGCAAAAAGAAGCTGAGAACTTGTTTACTGATTTTTATTAAAAGCTTTGTTTGACAAATGCTATGCTAAAGAGCTCAAATCACACTGAGCGTCCGCCATTTTGAGAGCTGAAAAACAGGAAGTAGAGACAGCCCATGTCACGTCAAGGGGCCTTCCTCCCATTTTTCTTAGAGACACGCAGCTCGCTCCCTCACTATCCATCCTTCAGTTTAAACAGTCTTATACTGCCATCCAGTGATCAAAAAAAATACTACACACAAACATTAATCAACATTTCTTCTTAAATTTGACAATAATTGTCAAAGTTCAAACGATATTATCGTTTATCGCAATAATTTCTGAGACAGTCGCTCTGCAAAATTTGTTATCATGACAGGCCTACACGTTACACAATTTTTGGACAAAAACTGAAATGTTGTTTTCTGTTTGTAAATTCATAAATAAATAAAAAATGACTCGTTGTTTTTGGCTAAAATTACAAGAGGCCACTTCAGAGGGTTGGAGAAGCCACACGTGGCTCCAGAGCCGGGGGTTGCAGACCCCCGCCGCGGTTTAAGGACCAGATCTTGACTTTCACACAGGAAACTGCAGCTTTCTGCTCCACACTTCTTCTAACCAGAACCGTCACAAAGATGAAGTTCTAACTTGTGGGACCTTTTTCCTCTTTAACGTCAGTTCGTTGTCGCGTACGGACCCTCCTTTTTCTGTTGTGTGTGTATTTGCCTGTGGCTTCATCCCTCCTCTCCTCTCTGTCTGTCGTCACTACAAGCGGAGCCGCAGAGAGCGGCGACGGCGGTCCAGATGACGGGTTCTGTTGGCTTTTAATGACGCTCGGTCGAGTCCCTCCGCCCCTTCACGACCACATCGTAGGTTTCATCTAGAAATGATCGCCAAGTGGGGCCTTCCTGTCGTTGAGGAGCTAAGTTTGTCCCAACTTTCTCCGTTTATTGCAGGTTTTTAACCAGAAACACATGTCTGCCTCGTTTTCTTTCTTCTTTTCTTTTTTTAAAGCCTCGGCTGATTGAAGGTTCGTTATTTATAAAAATAAATAAATAAAAAAGTAAAAAAGATGAAAGGGGTGAGAAGATGGATGGAGAAACGAGGAATGTATTTTGTTTTGACTAAACCACAAAAGCACGGATGCAGCTTTTATTATCTGCACATTTATTCCTTTTGATGTAATAAAAATGTTTTGTTTATTATCACCCACTGACAAAATGGAAAAGTCTGCATGTGTCTGTTAGCAAAATATCACATGAATCACCGGGTGGATTATAATGAAGCTCCCATGAAGCAATCACTGGACGTGCATTTACAATTAGGACGGTCACAATAAACAATAAATCAATTAATCGCATGATAAATTAAAATTATCTGCCTCATTTTCATTTATCGGCTTTATCGTTTCTTCGTGTCTCTTTCTACTGAAGACACTGGATGACAAAAGACTCAAATCCATCTTCACTGACCCCTCCCTTTCGCTTTAAAATCTGTTTTAACCGTCTAAAATTACATTTTTGGATCGTTAAAAGCAGCTAAGCTGAGAAGCTAAGCTAACAGGCCGACCTTGAGAAACAAACCTCCGTCT
>JAVCKU010000072.1:2400977-2415035 GCA_032273985.1 Hypsolebias coamazonicus
CTAGAGGACTTGACTTAGATTTATCTACCTGGATTATTGAGCATGCATCAGGACAGGTTCTATGGTGGGTTCATCAACTTCAGCTACATCATTATCCCTGTTCCTAAAGACTTGTGCAAAAGCCATGAATGATTTTAGACCTGTGACACTCACCTCCATCCTCTGCAACTGCATGGAGCAGGTGGTGGTAGAGGAGCTCATTACCATGGTGGGGAGCTTCAATCATTTTGCCTACAGGCTGCAGCATGAGGGTCATGGATGCCAGTCTAACCCTCCTGGGTACAGTGGCAAAGCACCTGGACTCCCGCTACTCATTTGAGGATTTTTATTTATGGATTTTTCGTCTGCCTTCAATACAGTAAATACAAACAACCTTCATTGCTGTAAAGTGCTGGAAGTAAATACATGTTCAGTTTTCTAGATAAAGGATTTTTCAACGAATAGACCCCAGCATGTCATGGTCAGTGGTTTTAAATAGCAGCATTGTTTGAATACTGAGGTCCCACAAGGCTGTGTTTTGTCACCCATTCTCTTTTCCATCTAATGAAATGGCCTGTAACAATAATGGACTGACGCTCTTTAAACATGCACATGATGTGGCCTTGGTGGCCCGTTTGACTGATGAACACTCACCAACTACGAACAGGCAATTTGTGAACACCATGGCCATCTGGTTCTGAGAGAGCTCATTACAACTCAATACTTCTAAATCTGCACTGCGGGGGTCGCCGTGTATCAGCAACCCCCCACCCTCACGAGGTCATGAAGTTGGAGGGGCAGGTGGTGGAACAGGTCAATGCGTTTAAACGCTTAGGTAGCGAGATCGACTGCCACCTGTCCTCACAACACGCATAGCACAACAGCGCATGTTTCACCTGAGAAGGCTAAAAGGTTTCAAGGTCGAACAGTACATTTTGATTATAGTGTCATCAAGTCAGTCCTTACCGTACTTTCATTATCTCGTCATGTTACAACTTCCTTACAGAAATCAACAACAAAAAACTCACCAGAATCTGCAAACAGGCACTTAAACTCATCGGTACCCCATAAATGCATCTCACAGAACTTTATAGTCGTGCTGTATCACCCTTCACTCTCCCCTTCACCAGTTATTTCAGCTCGACTAGTTTCTGTTAGTCTGTGTATCAAAGTTTTTTTTAAACTTGACTTAAGGGTTGTGGATCTGTTTCTCTACACGTTTACATGCGATAGATGCACAAGCAGCTCAAAACACAAATCTGTTCACCCCTTAATCTGCACATATATACAAACGGCTTTATTTTCACATCCCTGAGGCACCTCATCTCATCAATGCAGAGCTTTTTTTTTTACCATGTTCACTCATTTGTTTTATTTAGTTGTAAATCTTGAAGCTGTAGTATCATCATCACTTTTTACACTGCATGATGAGACTGAGGCAGTTTGATGCTGCAGATTATTTCCCAGGGTACTTGTTGCTTGACATTTCTCAGAAGATGATTTATTGTCCTGTCAGCTTTAATCTAAAGCAACAAAGCAGAAATTTGCTGCACTGCAGACGCTAAACTTCTCTACAAACTTCTACCAGAGTTGTGATTTTAGAGGAAATACATTTGTCCTCAGCTCAGTGTCCTGATGAGCCCATACAGGATTCCAGAACCAGACGGCAGGTACACATTTTCTGCTCTGACTGAACTTACTGACCTTTGACCTCTCCTGTCTGCAGCTGCACTCAGGCTCTTCAGAAGCAGAGGAGGAAAACGACCCAGATGGTGCCTACGCCTTTCGCAGGAAGGCGGGCTGCCAGTATTACGCTGTAAGCTGTAACTTTTGACTCACAAGTTTATGACAAAACCTGTTATGTTGTAATAAAATTTGATTATGGGGCGAGTTCGAGGGAGTGATGCCCCATCGCAGTGAAAGGTTGTAACTGCTGACAAGTGTTGTCAGAAAATAAGCTTTGTGGTCGTAGCTTTAACAGGTTTGGGGCCTTCACTGACTCTAAAATGATCGCTGCAGATCTTTTCAGCGGTCGCGTCGTTTCACAAGGATGAGAATGGTGTTCTGTATGTCCACAGGCTCGCCAGGACCTGCTGGGGAGTTGGCCGTGGTGCGGCCCCCGGGAGGGCGGATTGACAGGAGATCGTTTTCGCTACAGTCTCACCACGCTCACTGTGCCACGCCGATGCCTGGGCATGGCTCGGCGACGCGTGGGCCGAGGCGGCAGGTCGGTCAACGGCTCATTTGTTTCTCGGGACTTCTTTAAGACGAGAACGGGTCACTGAATCTAACTGTGCTCTCTTTGCAGGGTGTTACTGGACCGGGCGCACACGGACCACAACGTGTTGGGCGCACTGGATCCAGAGACAGTCGACCTTCCGCTGTCCGCTTCTCCTCCTCCTTCAGCTACTTCACGCTCACTGGCCTCAGACAGGTTCGCCGGTACCTCAGAAACAAATACCTCGAACAGAAGTCCCCCCTCTGCCCCCCCGTCCTCTCCCTCCTCCACGGACCTCAGTCAGATACTGTTGAATATAAAGTCGTGCCGATGGAGGCACTTCAGACCACGGACACTACCACTACACGAGCTGGACAACGCCCACCCTCTGTTCAGGAGGATCAGTCGAGGCGTGAAACGCCCGCTCGCCGCCTCAGCCGGGGGACAGTCGATGGGACCGCAGCGCCCGGCGAGGCCTGTCCCCACACCCACTGCTGGTAAGTGATTAAACTGCCTTTAGACGACACTTTAATCATTTTAGCCCAGTTCAAGCTAAGCAACTTTTGCCAACACGCAAATGGTGGAAACTTGGTCAGAATACAGCTGATGTGGTTTGTTTTAAACTTTTCTTTTCTAGACGGGGTGTTTTATTAACCTCACCAGAACTCGTTCTATCCTCCTTCGCGTTGTGAAAGTTTTAATTTCTGTTGCAATGTTTCACATCCCCCACCCAGCCGGGTCCCTGAGGCGTCAATTAAAGCTGAGTTTGATAAATAAATTCATGAAATGAGCTGGGTCTGTCGGCGCAGCGCTGCATACGGACTAAATGGCATTGGTCCCGGGTGGTTCTGTTCGCCGCAGCCTCGTCACAAGCCTCGTTTTCTAACGCACGACAAAGTTTGCTTATTGATTTCTTCTGAAATGATTAATCTTATTTTTGAAACGGCACAACGATGAAAACACAAATTTAATGAACACATTTTATTTTATTTTATTCGAGACACTAGAGTCACGGCTTTTAATCTGCAGTGAGAAAAACAATGATTTTTATAAATGAGAATGAATTATGAACGTTTTCAGAGGAGGTTATTTAACTTCAGACAAAGTTATAGCTTTGGAATCAAGTTATTTGTACACAAGGACCATAAAATAATGTTGCAGTGAGGTAAAAAGCTGCTTAACATACAATTTGAGAATATTGTATATTTTTCAGGCAGTAAAAAGTCCAAAGATTTGAGATAATGTTCATTCTCAAGGTGAAAGTCAGACATGAAGAACGAGGAGGATGCTGAATTTTTATTTCATTTTTTCGTGACGTACTTTCCGCCGTACACGTCACACCGCCATATAAGTCGCATCAGTCCAAATATGTGTAATAAAGTGGACAAAAACATAAATACGTTGCATCTATTATGCGTCACCGCTCACCACCCAGAAATGTGGACCGGTGTTGTGCCATAAATCGATGGTGGCCGTGGGAGCGTACACGGGAGGACTTTAACAAGAATTTAACAAGATTAGCGATTTGTAGACATAAAGGAGAATTTTGAACTGGATTCAAAGATGAACCAGTGCAGGGAGGCCAAGACTGGTGTAATGTGCTCTCTTTTGCCTGTACTGGTTCAAAATGGGGGCTGCTGAAAACCCATTTCTTTACAGTGTTAAAGTCTGGACAACTATTTTACCCCAGTATACAGTAAATATTCTATTTTTCTCCAAGTAAATATCTAAAAGGTAACATGTTTTGAATGTGGTTAAATTAGTAATATGTGGCTCTTTTTAAGGTGATAAAGTTTAGGAAGTTAATAAAATTAGGTGACAGTAAAGTTTAGTGTTTCATTCACTGATCTTCTTTCATGGAAAACTTTTTTTTTTTTAATCATTATTTTTGTAGACTATGGAGACTTGAATTAAAAATGATGATACACTGAAATTGCTTTTAAGTGATTTGTAGATTATAATTTTGGTGCTTTTTTGTCAAACTTTATTTTTATTACTGGGTTATAAAATCAGGCATGTTGGACAAACTAATGATGCAGACATCTTGGTTTAGTAAAGACGTCCGTTTTACTTAGATTGTTTATCAGTTTCTGTTTATGGCACACGTGACCACTCTGGTGACATTTAGAAGTTTTTAATACTTCATGTCTTCTGTTCACCTGCTTCATCCTGGTTTAATCATCTGCCCCTAAACCCTCGGGCAGTGTGCAGCTTTCTTGTTGTACAACAATCAACCACCACATGACGTTTCACAGACTGTAACTTGCTTTCAACACATGCTCAGTCTGCATGATCGTCATAAGTTTTCAAGAAGCTTCACTGTCTGACTCATGTTACAACCATTGTACCTTCAAAATGAACACAACTGTCTAATTGTAATCACTACAGAACAGTGTCAAATATCTACGTAACCTAAATAATTAAACATTATTTAACGGTAAATATTCCCCAGAAGTCTTATTGAGGTCATGTGACCGTAAGTCAAATAGTACCAGTAAAATACGCTTAATTTAATACCATTGATTTTTATTGTTGAAACCCTTTTGGTAACAGCTGCTGTTTTTAAATTTGACGATTCTCCTCAGCACCGCTCATATGAGCAGGAGGAGGAACCCCCCCCGCGCCCCCCCAAATTAGTATTTAAACACGTTTACCGTACACAGAAAGATTTTTAAAAGCTTTTATCTAAATGTGTCTCAGTCTCGACTGACAGCTTTAAAAATAAATTTGATGAATTCTCCACCGCTGAGCTCTCATGACACATATTTACCATGCACAGAAAACATTTTAAAAACATGTACCAGACATGACTGCTTTGTGTCTCTAACGCCCGACCATCGACATGTTGATGCAGAGCTTATGGGCGACAGCTCCATTTGAAAGCTGCGTCATAAGAAATTCTCCGTGCGTTTTCCATTATCGCTTCCTCTGTACATGAAGCACAAAACACGGGAACAATCTGAAGAAATGAATGCACATCTATTTTGGGGGATGGTCCTTGAGAGTACCTCGTTGGTCATTCAGGTTAGACTTCTGGTCACATGATGAGAGTGGGTGGAGTTATTTTAGAGAATTTGAAACCCTGAGCAAGAGTCGAACATGTGGATACGTTCACTCTGTCACAAACGCCCGACGCTAAGAAGGGTGGGGTGCTGGGAGCCGCGAGCGCCCAGCTCTGTCAAAGGAAAATGTTAGTCAGCTACAGGAAGTTACTGAGAGACGGCAGGAAGTCTGTCAAAATAAAATATAAAAATATAACTCGTGAAAATAATGAAAAATTAAATAAATTATAGTCAGCTACAGGAAGTTACTGAGAGACGGCACGAAGTCTGTCAAAATAAAATACAACTTGTGAAAATTATGAAAAATTACATAAATTAGACGCTTCTATTTAAACCGTGGGATACAAAGTGTGCAGAGAAAAAGTTGCGGCTTGTACACCAGCAATTACGGTAGATGTTGTTGCAGATTTGTGACAGGACTTTGTGTGTGTCAGCTTTCACAGCGGATCAGTACCAGCAGCATCAGGAACAGCTGGCCTTGATGCACAAACAGCAGCTGGAGCAGATCCAGCAGCAACGAGCCAACAGCACTGCCAACAGCTCGCAGGTCAGTCTCCGCCTCCTGCCGCTCTCTGATTGGCTGCTGGGATTAAGTGTTGTTTTTTATGTAAACGCCCGCTCCTCTGCCAACAGAGCCTGGCGAAAACGTTGGACCAGGCCAGCGCTCAGTTTGCCGCCTCGGCCCTCATCGCCGCCGAACAACTGCTGGCTCTGAAAAGCAAGGACGAGCTGGCCCTGGGAGGCGGAGTCAATGGCGTCCTCTCCTCAGGTGCGACCACGCCCCCAGACGTGTTTGATTTGTTCCATCAGTTTTATGATTGGCCCAGGGGATAAAAAGACCTTTAAAATTTTTACCTACCACGAGTTTTTATTAGAAACGTTCAGCTCTGGGGCCAAACCTTCAGCCCATCGTCATGATCATCAGCCGCAAGGCCTGAAACTCAGAGAAGCTGCAGGAGTTCACACTGCGAGCGTCAAACTGTTCGAACACGCTTTGAAAAGCATCAGACACTGAACATGTTAATGTGTTCATCATCTGAAGCAGCAGGTCTGCGTACGGTGGTGCAGTGGTGTTATTGTTCTAAAATGTATTTTCTTTGACCCTGTGAGAAGAAGCCGTCATGGAAGGTCCATGCTCCACGTTGAACATTTTAATTATTGAAAATTATTTTATAGTTGTTGGGAAATGTTTTAAAAGCTGCTTTAAACATTTTACCTGAACACAAATGTTATTTTTTTTAACAAAGCTCTGACAGTTCTACATTTTAAATGCTGCCTCTCAAACCCCTCCCCTTTTACACCTGCTGTCCCCCCTGCCCCTCCCCTCGCCACCCCCCTTAACTCTGCAGGTGTCTACAAGAGCTTGCCGCTCTCGAGCACAGCGTCCCCGTCTCCCGCCGCCCCGGCTCCTCAAACCGCGATCCCGACGTACGCCTTGCTGCACCCCTGCTCCACCACCCTCGGCTCCGCCACCAGTAACAACAACGGCACCGCCCACCCCGCCAACGCCACTAATGCCACCTCCACTCAGGTCCTGTTGGGAAACAACAGCAGCCTCCGTCTGGGAATCCCCCCAGGGAAGCGCATCCACGCCCCCCGGACGCTGGGCACCACCATGTCGACATCCGCCTTAAAGCTCGCCCACGCCGCCACCGCCAACTGTCAGAAGCCCAAGGTCGCCACGGCCTCGGCGTCTCCTCTGGACATGGTGCCCAGGTGAGGGACTCTGGACTTACAGAGAAACATGGAGGCGACCAGATTTAACTTTTCACTAGATGTTCTGCTGACGGAGCAGGAAACAGAAAACTAAACATGTAGCTCTCAACAATTAATGACTGCGTTAAATAAAGTTGAATAAAAGTTGATTGACATGCTTACTTTGACATGTTTACTTTGACATGTTTACTTTGACATGTTTACTTTGACATGTTAACTTTGTGTTTACCACAGTTGCTTCAGAGTTTTTGAGCTCATGAGTTTGAGCTGATCCTAACCGCGGTTCTGTTTTTGTTCTTGCTCCACAGGGAGAACCACGAACAAGACAAGCCAGCACTGAACAGTCTCTCAGAGAACACAGTGGCCATGGAGGTCACGTAGCCCCCGCTGCTCGGCTCCGGGCCAGCGGGACTCATCGTTGTTGCTTTCCTTTTTTATTTTTATTTTTTTAGGTGCTATGCATCATTTGTTAGTCGTGAATGCAAGTGGTGGCTGAATGAGCACGGCAAGGTTGGGTTTCCATGGCAACTGTTTTGGGACTTAATTGCAATGCTCGTCTCGTACAAAAAAATTTCTCCCCCCCTCCCCCCCCCCATTTCCTTGTTTGTTACTGTTAATAAGAGATCGTCTGTAAATTCTTAATATGGCAATTATATGTACAGTACTGCATATTTGAAATGCCCCCCTCGGCCTCTTCTTGTATATAACATTACTTGAATACAGAATCGTTCATTTGTGATGTTTTGCACTTGAGATATAAAGAAAAAAATGCTCAAAAGAGAAAACGACAAACTGCAGCTGGTGCAGGAGCGAGTGGAGGAGGTCGTTCCACAGAAACCGTCTCATCACGTGCATGGTGCAGAACCTGCTGTTGGATCTATTTATTGTGCCGTGTTTACAAAAACTTTTTATTTTCTCCCGCCATCCACGTCCACTTCCCTCCATTTTAAAACGCCGCGCCGCTCACAGGTTTCCTGCGTCACCGTTTAGCTTCTTTATTTTAACCCTCTGACGTCGGCCCGTTTCTGTAGAACCAGATCCTGACGCAGGGCAGTGGATCGTTTCAGGCCTCGGTTCGTCGGCGGATCAATCTCCACGAAGCTCTTCCATTCATGATATTCCTGAGACAAGTAACAAAACGACTGATGAAGACTTTCCCAGAAGACACTGCTGCTTCTGACGCGTCCAAGCACTAGAATTTTATTTTGTCCATTGATGCTGCTTTTTATAGTTTTTCGGGGTCTCTGCTTTTACGCCAGATGCCCTCGTTTTCCTCCGTTTTTCTCCCAGTCATCTTTTTTTTTTTTTTTTTTTAAATAAATATTTTTGTATCGCCCCCATTTGCTCATGAAAGACGTCATTCTTTTGTTACTTGTTCCTCTGAAAAAATATAAGGGAGTGAAAAAAAAATGCAGTAACGGACGTACAGTATATCATTCCAGCTTCTATATAATAAAGAAAACGTGTATGACATTAAAGTTTTTCTCTACTAAAAAAAAAAATCAAAAACCTCCTGAAGGCTGAAAGGCCATGAACCACGTTATCGGGTGCCTTCATTTGGGAAAAATAAAAAACATAAAAAAAAGAGCTCTCGTCTGTGAAGAGTTTGGTACTGAACAAGGCTACTTGTAGTTTCTCTTTGTCTGTACCACAAACCCAGTGCCCGTTCCGACGGCCCAGTTTGACTCATGACTTTGTTGCGTTTTTGTAGACCCTGCCACCACACCAGAAAAAAAAAATAAAATAAAAAGAATCCTCTGAATTGTCACAAAATGAAATAAAAATCCAGGGCATTATGTTTTGAGCTGTGTCGTTGTTTCTGTCACTCGGGTGCAGGCGTGAGGAAGGAGCTGAAGATAGAAACACTGAGCTGAAGATGTTTTCATGTCAACTGGTTCATCAGTGAAGCTTCAGATCAACTGGAAATCAAAGTTTGAGAAACAAGTTGATCAGTTTACCTGTTAAAACTACAACAAATCCCATCTTTGACTTTTTAACAAAATTGTTTTCTGGAAAAAAACTTTTTTTTTTTATATTTTTAGATCTAATGTGAATTCTGTTGGTGCTTGGAGTAGGTGTTGAGAAGGACGCTCAGCTACTACCATCACATTGTTACCACCGTGGTGGTAAAGTCTGCATCGTGTCCATTTGATCAAATTGATGTGGGACCATCGTCAATTGGATCATTTACTGAAACCCACCGAGTGGTTTGTTTTACTTTGTACTTAGTGATGCTCTAGTAAAGTTTTACATCTAAGCAGCTGTGTAAGTTAGGTCTGCGTTGTTTAAATTAAATCTTGCATAAAATCCACGCTGCCTCGCTACATTAGTTTAATTCCCATCTGGAGAAATTATTTGTGTAGCCAACGGTGTAAAACGCCGTTTCCTTTACCAATCAGCCTAACATGCATGTTTTTGGTCTGTGGGAGAAAACCCACACGTGCACGGAGAGAACATGCAAACTCCACACAAAGATCCCCAGGCTGGGATTTGAACTGTTCGCTGAGCGGCAGCAGCTCCACGAACTTCACCACCGTGCAGCCCCAAAGATTGAACCTTCAACACAAAGTAAAATATTATTTTTAGGACTTTTTCAGTCAGAAAAACAGTAACATCTAAGATGTGAACTAAGAAAAAACTAATTTTAAATGCATTTGTGCACGTTGAGCGAGCAGAAGTGTGTTCGCTTGACTCTGAACTGCTCAATTAATCCCACTGGATTACACGATCCAGGCTTTAATCTGGGAATAAACACTTTAGGAAAGTCCTGCTTCATGTCATCTGGCGCCACCTGGTGGATAAATTTATTTTCTGCAGCTTTAGTTTAAAATTCAGTTTTTGATCTTTTAATATTGTTTGACTTTTATAACCAATAATCGTGCGCTCACGTGTTCATGTCGGCTTTAAACACTTTGATTCAGAACAGAAACAGTCCAACTTTAACAACAAAAACAAAACTATTCACATTTATTTATTTTTCACTGAAATGGAAACAAATCTGAAAACTGGTTATTTTAAAGAGGAAAGTTTATTTAGAAAGAATAAATTACTTAAATGTTTTTCCTTCCTGTGTTTATCTGCAGGTGAGCATGAAAGAAGCGACTCTTGTTCCTTCAGCTTTATTTGCTCAGGGAGGAAAAATCCAAACATTAGTTCTTCAGGAGCTCAAACATCTGCAGCCTTTTTTTTTTTTTTTTTTTTTTTTTTTTGTTTTTGAGCAAATAGAGAGAAATATTTGGAGGTTTGGTGTCTTCTGACGGAGAGAAAAATCATCTGACTCCAGAGAAGCTTCTGATGTTCTCCTATAAACACGAAGTCGACGCTTCCAGGAGGCGCAGTTTGTTCAACTCACAGGCGGGAAACCATCATCGCCGTTAAAACGTAAACTTTAGTCGTCCGTAAATTGATTTAAAAGTCAAATTTAAGTGTTTTTGAACTTTTCAAAATGTTTTTACACTAAAACGTTTTAAATTTAAACCAGAATTGACGCAAAGACGTGTTTGAAGTTTTTTCCCCTCCTACAAATTATGACCAGCTGGTAAAGGCCGGGCCATAATGCTGGTTTGTCTGTTAGCAAAATATCTCCCGAACCAGTGGGCTGAACTCTCAGAGCCATCTGTTCATCTTTACGTCACAAACACCATTCAAGATGGCCGCCACAGCTCAGCCTCCACTAAAAAACAGCTGAAAACACGCTGAGCTGAACTTTGGCGTGGTGGTAGCTGACGGTCGCTCACGACATGAACTCTGACCGCTAACAGGCTAACCGCTTGTTACAAACGTGACACGACGAGCTATTTGTTGAACCTTCAACACATCTCAAACGTCAAACAGAAATACAGATTATTACGATCATCAGAACTTTCAGAGCAGAAAATAAACATCACAAATTATTGATAATTTTAAAATTACGGGTGTAGTCTTCCTCCCTGCAGCTGGAGAGCTCGTTTTTCTGCTCACATGGGCCGAGCGCTCCAGAACCACACACACAAGTGATCAATAAAACACAAAGCTGCTTCTCTTCATTCCAAATGTTTACTCCGGTAGTTTAGACCGGAGCTTGGGGGGGTGACTGTCGAGGTCTGGGCTACACGAGCCGAAGTGGGTCCGACGTGTGCAACAAAGAAATGTGCACGGCCAAGAATACAGTTTTACAGACAGGAACGTAAAATGGACCTCGACTTTCAAAAGCAGTTCATGCTAAACATCTGGTTTAGTCTGCTCTGTGAGACGGCAGCAGAACATGGATTACAGAAGTTCCTCGTTATCTGGCAGTTCGACCGTCGCAGACACGATTGTCAACTTTAAAATTACATGATTGGGACGGTACGGGATAAAAAAGTTAATGGGGAAAAAAAAATTGTAGTTTTCTTTCAATAAGCCTACGCTATAACGCTTGTCAAAAGAACTACACTACCCAGAAGGCAACAGTGCTTCCGCCTGCTGCTTTATGGGGGGAAAGTTTTGCAACAAAAGTCAGAAATGTTCGATTTATGAAGCTCACGGGACGGGCAGGAAAGTTGCAAATAATCCTGAAACCTAATTATCCACGTGCACGTCAGCCTGGACGGGGCGGCGGGCTTCGCCTGCCGAGCCGGAACCGAGCCCGACCGGAACCGAGCTGCTGGTCTGCAGAGCTGAGTGTAAACCTGTGCGGTGCGTGTACGCATGTTAAAATGATGTCTAAGAGATTAGAACATTGTAAGCGTGTGGGAAGAGTTTATAAAACCTAAACGTGTATAAGTACTAAAATAAATATAGAGTCCCCGGCTCCTCAGATCCGGTTCGACATCATCCCCGTGTTCAGTTTGAGGAAGAAGGTTTTCAGTTTGCACAGCCGACAGCTCTTCTTCTTCTTCCTCTTCCTCTTCCCGCTCCGCTCCTTCTCAGCTCCTGGATGTTTCCCCTCCGCCTCCTCCTCTTCGTCGTCGGCCCAGGGGACCCAGGCTCCCGCGTGCCGCTTCGGATCGGCCCGCGGGTCGTTGGGCGGGAAGTAAACGGGCACAGCTGTTTGGTTGTAGTAGGCGAGGCGGGCCAGCAGCTGCTGGACCACATCTGGCCGCTGGTCCGCCAGGTCCTGCCTCTCGTACGGGTCGGCTGTGATGTTGAAGAGCCAGACGGTTTGTGGAGGGGCCGAGGACTCGTCTCGTGATGGCACGGAGCGCTCCAGGTTCCACCAGTGGCCCAGGAGGGTGGGAAGAACCTGCAGAACAGAACCCGGGTCACTCCAGCTCGTTACCATGAACATTTACTGGAGCGTGCTGGTACCTGCACCGGGATCCAGTCTCCGTGTCCCGGATCTCCTGTCAGCAGCTTCCAGTCTCCGACCCGGATGGCCGCCTGCACCGATGTGTCCCACACAGAAGACCGAGGTCCAGGCTGAGCTTTGGGGTGTGGCGTTCTGGACCGGGACATGTTGTGGTTCTGGACTAATGTCTGCCTGGACTTTAGCTTGTGCTTCGTCTTTGATTTTGTCCGAGTCTGCGACAGGTTCTGGTTCTGTAAGGTGGTCCGCTTGGACTTTGTCTTCTGACGAGTGGTACCAGAGATCGATGAAGAACCACTGGACTGGATCTTTGGTCCATAACGGAGCTGGGCCTGGTGCTGAATGCGAGCTTTGGGTTTGGGTTTGGGTTTGGGTGCTGGTTCTGACTTCACTTTAGGAGCTTTGGTCTTTTTGGACTTTCCAGCAGGACTTAAAGATTTCTTTGAAGGCTTCTGGATGGTCTTTAAGTTGAACGTGGACTTTTTGTGTTGTTTCATCTTCAGAACTCTCTTCTTCTTCTTCTTCACCTTCTTCTTTGTTGCTTCTTTTGATGTTTTCAGTGACAAATGCAAAGATAAAAACAAAAAAACAGAAATGTTTACCAAAATAATTCAAACACTTAAAAAAAAGAACCTAACCCCAGAACTGTGATAAACACAAGCTGAGTCGTGAAGGTCTGAACGGTTTAACTTTAGCTTTGTTTGTTGAAACATTAGAAAAGTCTGTCATAAAACGTGGCGTAATATTTTCTGAACACTCCTTTAATTTGACGGCCTGCTCAACCAAACGACTGACCACATTTTGAGCCAGTAAGTTTCAAAGGAGGGAGTGCGTAACCCAACACTGGCCCATCTCCACCACCTGGTTGAAGCATGTAATGCTAAAAGGGTCCACCAGATGGCGCTGTGACGGTAAATGGTCCATCTTTCCCTCAGGAAGTAAAAAACCAGAACATCAAGCATGGCAAACTTTGGATTTCTTTACTTATTTTGATGATAAAGACCTTACTAAACAGAATTATGACCAATGATGCAGCACAAAAATTAAATTTATAACTAATACTTTTAAAGAACATGCTTGACCAAACGGTTGATTTGTCAGAAAGTTCAGGCTTTATTTCTTTATACCGTAAGTTCCAGACTATAAGCTGCTATTTTTTCGCACGCTGTGAACCCTATGGCTTATACCATGTTGCATCTAATTTTATTTTATATTTTGGAACGGCTAACGAGCCTCATGCCACCAAAACATTTAGCCTCGGCTGCTCGATACACTTCTCGCTTGGGGAGTGGGTCCTCGTGAGTCAATGACGCTATCTGTATAAATACTGTAAAGGTTAAAAAAAATATAAAATCTGACCAATGAAATTACCGAACAAGGTAAACTACTGTATTTATGTATTTATTTTAACCAGCCTTGTTACATGCACTGTTAAGAAAAAAAAAAATTACTGTACCTATTTATATATTTTACTGGTACGTATTTAATTAAGTTTAAAAACTCTGTGAATATCTCGTTACAGCATGGACACCTGTGGCATATATAAATGCAGCCTACATATGTGCATTTTTTATTTTTATTTGGTGGGCGTGGCTTTTATTCAGGTGCGTTCAATAGTCTGGGAATTACGGTGTTTTGCTTTTTTTTTTAGGAGCCAGTCTCTATAATCTTAAATTTGTGGTTTTCAACTGCTCGGGCTTCAGAGCCCACCATCACCGCTTAATGACAAGCCGTGACCCAGATATAAGGAAAACTTTCAACATCTCCATATTTGTGACCTACGCTGACAAAACGAGTCAGAATGAGGCTGCAGTGCA